>JAOQGH010000013.1:370815-393726 GCA_025769975.1 Gallinago jamesoni
GGTTCAGAGTCAAAAACTTATCCTTTCTGGAGATACAGAGGTGGTAAACCCAGTAAACTCACGTGTGGTGCTCTGGGAGGTCAGTGAGAGAGGATAGCAGCCAACAAGGTCAGAAATACTCCTGGGATCTGCTTCTGAGCCTATCTGCATCACTAGAACCAGACAGCCACCTCTGGGACAGGAGCATTACCACCCAGTGTCTCATCCTCTCCAGTCACTTGTGTAGTTACCTCAGTGTCCATGGCCCTTCTCCATGTCCTACGCTCATTTCCATTTCTGAGAACCCTCCTGGGTCCTGCACATTCATCCCAACAGACCCAGTCACCTGCTCTCTCAAAGCTCCTGGGCTGGTTTGGCTTTTCTCCACAACAGCTCCAGTTTCTGCTGCAAGCTGTGCCAATGCTGCAAAGCCCCTTAGCAAACAGCTATGAAGTGGCTCCTTGTCCATTGTGTTTGCAACTGTCCCACAAGTTGAATAAGAAACCTGCCCACAGGCTAGTTTCCATAGATCCTGCAGAGGTAACCACCACTGATACACACTGGAAGAAGGATGTCTTACACAAGTATAAATATGGGACAACTCAGCTCAAAGCACTGGTATTACTTTGGACTAACAGATGCACGTATGAAGTGGAGAGACCCCTTTATGTCACATGCTCCCAGTGGATAGAATCACAGAATCATTTAGTTGGAAAAAGAACTTTAAGATCATCAAGTCCAACCATTAACCTAACACTGCCAAAACACTAAACCATGTCCCTCAGCACCACATCTATTTTTCTTTTAAATACCTCCAGGGATGGTGACTCAACCACTGCCCTGGGCAGCCTCTTCCAATGATTGATAACCTTTTCTGTGAAGAAATTTTTCCTAATATCCAAAACCTCCCTGGTGCAACTTGAAACCATTTTCTCTTGTCCTACCAACTGTTCCTTGGGAGAAGAGACCCACCCCACCCCACCTGGCTACACCCTCCTTTCAGGGAGTTGTAGAGAACGAGAAGGTCTCCCTTCAGCCTCCTTTTCTCCAGGATGAACACTCCCAGCTCCCTCAGCCACTCCTCAACAGACTTGTGCTGCAGACCCCTCACCAGCTTCTTTGCCTTCCCCTGGGACCTTCTGCCACAGGATTCTGGCCCAGCATGGACTGCAGCTCACCTGCTAGCAGCCTGCAAGCTTACTTAAGATACCTGGGTGACCAACGTGGTTCTTTCCAACCCCTCTAGCTTTCCAACAAGAGTTTGGGACAGCTTCAGAAACAAGCAGCAACATCCTCCATTTTGTGTCAGACTTTAAAAAAAAACCCAACAAAACAAAAAAAACAAAGTTTTCTTTTTTCTAATTATAGGATGTTGCAGAACAATCAGCTGAGTCGCATCCCTGCAGAGGCACTGAGAGATCTTCCAAACCTCCAATCTCTGTAAGTCATTAAAAATCTATGGTGTGAGCTGCACAGTCCCTTGGGGGCCCTGGCCTTCCCAGCATTTGAGTCGTTAGTTCCTTTGTCAAGGATATTCTGTCCCTTCTTCCTTTTCTTTCCAATTAAAGCAAAGATTACTGTCACTTAGCATAGAAGGGAGGGCAGCTCAGTTTTCAAGGAAGGAACATTGTCTTGGTAAATGATATTGAAATGGCACCTCCCCATGTATGCATCATGATGAAAAGGCCACCAGCACCAATGCATATTTCAAGGAACACTGGAAAATATATATCCAGAAGGGGCTTCATCCTCTCCACCGTGGACCAAAGTGGGGAAGGGACCTGCCAGGGAGCACTGAGGACCCTCTGGTTTCTCAACATGTGAGTTGGGCTATATTACCCAAATAGAGGTTATTCGTGTTAGGGTAGACATGCTTTAAAACTTTTTAGTGACTCATCCAGGAGAAGCTGCTGAGGCTGAGATCATACTTTTCCTTTAAAGTAACTATATGTGCAGCAGGTTTGTGCTACTGTGTTCACTAAAAATCACGTGTCACTGAAATATCTGCAGTTTTCCTGAGTATGGACAGACTTGCAATCAGACCTTGGTAGTGCCACTGAATTTAGGGAATGTCTGCTTGGTAATTGCCCAACTGGTGTAAGCAGCACTGCAAAACTTATAAGAACATTCTGAATTGGGCTGAACCACTGAAAAAAAACCTTAACCCTAAACCTTAACTTTGGCCTCAGTCTTACTATGTCTTTTTATCATAAAAATTTTGGCTGGATGCCATTTCTGGGGGTCTCCAGGCCAGACTCCTGCTTGGAGGCTATCAATCACCAATACTAGGTGGGGCAGCTGCAGCCTTGTCTCTCCAAGCCTTGAAACCCTCCAAGCATGGAGATTTCTCCCTTGCTGGTGACCTGGCCTGGGGGTGTTCTTCCTGGGGAAGAAGCTTTTCCTCAATTCCTACCTAAAGCTCCTGGAGTGCAATTTGTGGTTGTTACTCTTTGTTTGATCACTTGGAACCACCCAGAAGAACTTGGCTCCATCATCTTTAGTTGCAGGTGGCTACCAGATCTCCTCTTAGCCTGGTCTCTGTGAAACCAACCCAGCTCCTTCCACCTCTATTCATGGCGCGAGTGCTCTGGGCCCCTGACTCAGTTGCCAGCCCTCCACTGGACCTGTTTTGTTCCTCTTCATCTTTTTCATACCAGGCAGCCCCAAAATGGGCACAGTTCTCCATTTGTGGCCCTCCCAACACCAAGTATCAGTTTCTGTAAATAGTAATTTAAATATTAATTTGTAATGGGGGTGTTGGGTGTGCAGGATATGAATGTTCTTTCTGCCAGGAGAGATTTGAAAAATTTGTTGGTGAAACATCACTGGTACATGGTTGTGGCTGTTATTAAAACATGTGGATATCACCTTGTTGTAGATTAGATTAATCTAATCTCCAAAATTTTCCAGATGACTTCCTTTCCAAGGGAAACAGGACATGGAAGGTCACCATAATGGAGCTGCCCCAGGAAGGCCACTTTCCCCCCTCAGCCTACCTCTTATGCCCATGAAGGGTGTGTGACAACCAGTGCCACCAGAAGCCATGGTTAGATAAACCCAACCTTTGCTTCTGAAGGTTCAACTGCCTGCAGGCACCACTGCTGCTTGGGGCACCTGGCCTGGGGCACACACTGCTGGTGAACAGCTACCTCAGCCAGCGCTGAGAGGTCCATCAGCTCCATCCCCTCAGCTAACAGCCCCCACTGAAATACCATGTAGCACATAAGAAATGCAAAAAACTCCAAGAAGCTGCTCACAGATCTTTTGGGCTTCTCATAAGACTCAGGAGGGAGGATGTTTTCTCTTGGATCAACGCAGAGGTACCTGCTCTTAGTGCACTTTGAGGTGGCCCCAAGTGGGCCACCAAAGTTGGGTGAGGACAGAGAGCCTGGGCCGGTTTGGATCTCATGTTCTTCCTGCTGAAATGGAACACTAAGAGCAAATTTCAAGAAGAAATAAGCTGCTTCAGACAACCCGAGATAGACTAAGCTTGAAATAAAATCAGAAAGTCAAGTGTCAGGGCATGTGTCTGGTTAGGCAGCCTAATGCCTGTTGTATTAGGACTGGTTTCAAGAGCCATGGGAGCAGGGGCAAGAGATGCTGCTGTAGCCAGTTGCATCCCATTTGTCCCCAAGCATGGTGCCCCAGCTGGCAGGCTCCCATCCAGGGTCCGAGGCAACTAAGGAGGGACCTTCTGCCTTTCCCTAGTAGCCTTGGCCCTTTGGAACAACCTGTCTGGCTTGTTATTCCCTTCTCAGAGCTCCTCCCAGCCCCTCACCCCTGGTAGTTCAGCCAGGCCTTTCTTCCCAGCAGTCCACAACTACCCCATGTCCAGTCCCTCCGGGGTCCTTCACTCCTTCTCTCATCACCATACATTTTTAGGATACCTGCCTTCATCCCCCTGGACCAGGGACACCTCTTCTGAGCCTTCCCCAGACCTCTGAGGCTCAGGTTCTGTTCCCAGCCTCTCATGGGAACCAAATTCCTGTCCGAGACACAAACAGGAGGGACTAAGATAGTGGCCTCCCACTCCTGTTTCTTTTGTTAAAAAAAGCAAAAACCTGTTAGACCTGGCAAGACCTGGCTTCGGGATGGAAGAGGGGAAAATCACTTCTGCAGGACTCCTGCAGGACTCCATCCAATGCTCCTCACTACCCCAGCCAGACCCACTGCTTATCTTCTGGCCACCAGGCACAGAGAGAGTAAATATGTTCAAAGGAAAGATCCTGCTGGGAAAATAAGTATTTGATGGGATGGAGCTTGAAGTCCCTCTCCAGCCAAGGAAGCCTGGATACCCATTCTCATGGTCACAGATTGCCTAGGGCTTCTGGACCATCTTTACACAGATAACTATTTAATTAAACATCCTTTTGGTAAGCCCAACTTTGAGAACTGGCAGAGAATATCAGAAAATAAGAGATGTGCATTGGGAAAACAGCAAGATCCCTTGTGGTAGATCTGTTGCTGGCAACACCTCTCTCCCTGAGCCAGACAGGTATCCTGTTCGCCAGCTTAGGCTGGAGGGACCAGCTGTAGTTGGGCTGGATCCTCTTCATCACATCTCACCTGATCAGAGTAAGTATTTGGGATGGACTGTGGGAAAGATGCAAAGCTCCAGGAGAGAGGTTTCTATAACAAAAAGCAAGCAGAAAAACAGTAGTATCTTCTGTAGGTCTCACATCAGTGAACTCACCTCACCCACCCAGTTCTTTCTTTGCTTACAAGAATTCAGGGTACAGCCATAAGAGATCAGTCCAACTGATCAGGCTGGGCCCAACTCTGTAAACCGGAGGGGGTCAGTCTCTGAAAGCAAAAGTTTCAGAAGTGTCCCATGCGATGGAGACCTCTTCCTTGTTTGAGCTACCTGGTTAAAGGATGGGCAGAAGATGCCTCTCAGAATGACCCTGATCACAGATCACCAACAGGCTGCAGTAAAACCTGCCCTCAGTACAGAGACTACAGGAGATAGTTATTGTCCAAGATAGTTATTCTCTGGAGAGAGTTATTCTTCAAGAGGACAGAGACAAGCCAGATCTGACTCACATCAGCACTGCACCAAACCCTGTCTCTCTAGCTTGGCCACTTGAAAGTGTGGAGGGCACATGCAGAAATAGATGATGATTTGCACTTTCTCCTCTTTATATAGAAACTGAACAGCAATGAACACTTGGGAACAATGAAGGTCCAAGAACCATAACTGGTAACTAATGGCTGTGAGGTCCAGTTCTGTCTCTTGGGTGGAGGTGGACATTTCTGAAGACACACAGCATGTTATGAGATTGTACCATTGCTGTGTCTCACACTGGTGAAAGCATGACCTGTTTTCATCCTGAGTCTCCATCCTGGGCTAGGTCATATTTAGAGATGCTCTTCTGTAGACATCTTCTCTCTCTATTCAAACAGGGAAATGGTCCATAAAGGTAAATGAGACCTTATTTGAAAAACAGGACTAACACAGTGTGGACAGTCAGTGTGTCTTAATGCAGATAAAGAGCTAAGAGTCTCTGCTTGGTTTTCACTGGTGCTACCGTGACTTCTCCAAATGTACTTACTAACCTCAGGCCTAGAGGTCTGCTTTTGAGAGTATTTTTTTCCCCTCTTTTTCATATATGTAAGTCATTTTCCACAAGTTTATGAGACTCTTGTGTGTTCATTGCCAAAAAATTTGCCAGCCTGGAACACCCATATGTCACCCGCAGCATGGTTTCCAAGTATTCCTGTCAGGCCATCTGAGATCCAGTGTACTTGTGTTGCTAGAGACTACTTTTCTCCAGTCAGAAGGGGAAGTGGCATTATGGTACACCATGACAGTTCATGACTTACCGGACTTGTATGGCACTTCGTGGAATATTAACTATCTGCTTTGCAAGTTGGCAACACATGCTAGGCAGGCAGGGCAGCTGAAAAGGTAAAAATGGGAGCCAACAGGAATGGGGTGGAACAGACAGATGTACTAGACAGAAAGGGATTGTGTGCTGGTTATTTTCTTGCTCTTTCAGATATTTGATGTCCAAGTTTGTCATCCTGGGATTCAGGCAGAATTTGAAGGGAAAGTATGTATCTGTTAAGACAAGCTGACACAGGAGAGGAAAACCAGACTTCTCTATACACAGATCTTTTCTCAGATTTAGAACAGAAGCAGCCAAATTAAGTGGAAGGTGAGAACCATTGTTTGTGTGTAGCTCTACCAATAGGACTTACCATGTAATTCAATGAGTTGGTAAAAAAAAATGGGACAGAAGGGGATGCTTCTAGCCACTGTGGAGAGAGGGAGGTTGGTATTTACTGCCTGCACAGCACCAAGATAAAGCTGAAATGTAGCAAAAACCTGATGTGTGGATCTGGTAGAGTCTCTGAAATCGGAAAGCAAAAAACAATGATTAATAAACACCAGTCTCCAAAGGTGGTGGCTGCCTTGCTTTTTGAGCCTTCAGAGATGGCATTCAGATGCTCACTGAGACAGGATACACACACTCAAGTCTTGCTAGCACTTGGAACTGAATTGCCGGGTCCCTTTGTTGCACTACTGGGGTCCAGACTGAGGTCCCCAGGCATGTGGCATGTTCAGACCTGTAGTGAAGTCCCTCTGCTGAGAATGCCAGAGAGTGCAGGCAGCCAGACACTCCTCAGGCTCTGCGAGATGTGTGCTGTGAGGACAAGGTACCAGCTAGGAAGTTTGCAGCAAGTTTGGGAGTCTGTAACAGCAGGACATCAACTTGTAAAGAAGTGCTCAAGGAGGGGAAAGTTCAGGCAGAAAGAAACTCCAATAAAGATTGTCACTCAGAGAGCAGAAGAAAAGTCATTTCTCCTTTTTACTGGGGGATGATGCACAGGGAAGTAGGTGTCTCCTTTCCAGAACCATCAGAGTCTGTCAGGGCATGAACTCTCCAGAGTACCTTATCCCCAGGAAAGCCTGTTCCACATTGGAGCCCTCTTGCATAGCACATGCACCCAGCATACTGTCCCACACAGCTTCTTTTGTGGCAGCCTTAACAAAGGATTCCACCTCCAGGGAAAGGAAGCAGCAGCTATCTGTTAACATGGCCTGGGCCCTGCTCTCACATCTGTGAAGACCAAAAAAAAGAAAGGAGAAGCACTGGCCAGGTATCACAAAACCATGCTTACACCACTCTCCTTCCGTGGGCCTCCCACTGCTCTTCCCTTCTGATCTGGCAGAGAGGAGGCTCTGTCTTCAGACAAGGAGTCTTCTCAAAGCCGCCAACCAGCTGCAGGTTTTTCCATGCCAGATGTGGTGTCACCCAGAAAAGATGTGTTGTGGTGCAGGAACTACCAACAGGAGGACAGTAATTGATACTAACCTGGATGAGGCATATTGGCTCTCAGGAAATCTGTTACTGAAGTTCCAGTCCTTCAGAGGACAGATAGCACGCCAAAAAAATGACTTTAGATTCAGGGAAGTTTAGGTGGGATGGGAGGGTGAGTGAGTTCCCCTGAGGGTGCTCTCCAAGAGGATGTTCCCACTGTTTTATGTGATCCCCCCATAACTTTTCTAACCAAGGAAGATGCAGTCCTGAGTTTTGGCAAATAATATTTCAAACACACTAACAGAGCTTCCTTCTGCAAACTCTAACACAGGAGCTGGGAAGACTGGCAAATGAGGTGGAGGTTTCCAATTGTTGAACATAACTCAGTGCTAAGGGCATTCACAGTTCTAGGACACCCATTCCCTGTCACTTCATGCACTGACCCAAAGCTTGGCTGCTCCAGGCTGGCTTACTGCATATCACTGAATATTACTCATCAAGGACTTCACGCAATCTGGGCCACTCCTCCTCCAGAGGGAGGCATTCACTGTGGGGGTTTAGCATTTCCCGACTAGAGGTGTTCATGATTCACTCTGCCCCATGGATGCCAGCCAGCCTGAGGAGACAAGTGTCAAATCCACCCAAATATCCCCATCCACATCAGACACACCTGTCCTTACAAACACCCCTCATCACAGGTCCTCAGAAGCTGCAGCCATGCCTGTGGGGCCAGAATCAGACCTGCCCTGCTCCCTGTCAGCTACAGGATGTGGAGGCATCACTGCCTGGAGCCCGAGCTGTCAGGAAGGAGACCTTGGCAGGGATCACTAGATGAATACAAAGAGAAATTTGGATTTCAAAATAAGAGAATACAAAGCTCTGGAGACTGAGCCTCCTACCAAGTGTGAGGGAGCTGCTTCCCAGCAGGCTTGCTTTATCTGGGAAGCATGTTGGGAAGCCCAGTGGGGAGGATTAGAGAGAACACGCACACCTGATGGCAATGCTCTGAGCCCTGCAAGGGGTGCCAAGGCTTTACGTAATGCTCTGATCCAGTTGTGATCCCCTGGCAGAGTATCTGGTTACCAGTAGTTTATAGGTGCAGTAATACAACATACCATGTGTATTCTGGAATAGCCGTGTGTCAATCTAATTAACGACTTTGTGGTTTGTGAGCACTTACCTAAAGCAGATGGGCACTGTGTCTGTTCCTCTGCCAGGCAGAAGGAGTCCAAGGTATTTCAAAGTGAGCAGGTGTTATAAATTATAATTACCAGGCTTGCAGAGGTATAGACAGCAAAGAGAAAAGTAACCTGATGGATTAAGAGATCAAGATAAACGCTTGGTTTTTCTTTTTCAAATACTTAAGGAAAGTGATGAAAATGGTTGGCTCTTTCTGGAGTTTCTTACAAATCGGCATTTTGGGAAGGTGCTTGGTGTGTGTCTGGCTCGTCTGGGTGGTTGTTGCCTACAGCAATTTGGAGTGGGAAGGGGGGGATTACTGCCAACCAAAGAGAGTCACAGCTTTTCCAGTACGGGTGGCTATAGGGTGGCCTTAGGACTTAGCTCCTCACACCTGGCTTTGAGGCCAGAGGCTCTAGGCGGATAAGATTTCTAAGTAGCCCAATGCAGCTTTCCCAAATTTACCACTGTAGTTCAGCTCCATGATACCAGCCTGTGCTTTCAGTGTGGCGATCTGTTTTCTAGCTTATGGACATGAATCACAGAGCTTTGTGCATTTCTTTGGGGTTACCTCCTCTAGACTGGACAGAAACTGTGTTAATAACTAATTAGTGGGATTTGAGAGACTTTGGGCGTCCCTAGGATAATAGCAGGTTTTCTGACCCAGTAATACACAGCAGCATAGGCACAAAGCTTCCAGAGTCACAGTTCTCCCTGCTGGATAAAGGCATCCACTCATTTATCTCCTGCCTATGGTAGCTCATTTCTCCTCCCATAGAGACTTATGGATGCATGTGACCTCATGTAGACCCCAGCCCCCAAGAGTATGGACACAGCTGGCACAGAGACACTAACACACGTAATGTCATCTAACTCCTCAGTGGGACACCAACAGTGTGGGAGTCTCCAGCTGAGCTCACTTTCATGTGTCTGAGCAGCACCCTTTACTCAAAAGAGAGAAATAGATGCACTGGGGCAGAAAATCATCTACTGGAAATAGGCACCTGCCTTCAGAGATGGCAGCTCACAGTGCTACCTGGTCCTCTCCATTCACAGATGGAGACAGACACACAGTTTGAAAGGAGGCATCTGAAATATTGAGATTTGTCTTAGCTGTGGTACCCTCCTGTGTATCAAACTTGATGTTCTCATTGTGTCCTTGGTACCTGGAGCATGACATGTGAATCGGGGAGTTAAGCACAGCTCTAGTCCATCTGTGCCTGCATGTGCAGGGATCTGTCCAGAAACATCTAAAACAGCTAAACAGCTAAACAGCTGGAAACCCTGCTCCACAGAAGAAAGAGTACGTAAATCACAGTCCATTATTACTAAAATTTGGGATAAGAGGGAATTATAAGTTTGTTGTCTTGGCTAAACATCTGCAAAGACCATTCATAAATTCATAGAATCATAGAATGGTTTGGGTGGGAAGGGACCTTAAAGATCATCCCGCTAGGGATGGGGCATCCACAGCTTCTCTGGGCAACTTGGGCCAGAGTCTCACCACCCTCAGAGTGAAAAGTTTCTTCCTAATATGCAATATAAATCTCCCTTCTTTCAGTTTGAAGTCATTACCCCTTGTCCTATCTCTCCATGCCCTGGTAAAAAGTACCTCTCCAGACTTCCTGTAGGCTCCCTTCAGATACTGGAAGGCTGCTATAAGGTCTCTCCAGAGCCTTCTCTTCTCCAGGCTGAACAATCTCAACTCTCTCAGCCTGTCCTCACAGCAGAGGTTCTCCAGCTCCCTGATCATCTTTGTGGCCTCCTCTGGTCCCACTCCAATGGTCCATGTCTCTCCTGTGTTAGGGCCCCAGAGCTGAAGGCAACTCTGGCTGGGGTCTCCCCCAGGCAGAGCAGAGGGGCAGAATCCTCACCCTTGCTCTTCTGGCCACACTACTGGGGATGCAGTCCACAATGTGGGGGGGGTTCTGGTCTGTGAGTGCACATTGACAGCTCTTGTTGACCTTCTCATCAACCAAGACCTCCAAGTCCTTCTTCTCAGGGCTGCATTCGGATATTTGTGCCTCGTCCAATTGATCAGCCTTGGAACAGCCTTGAACGTGGGACTTCTCCACAGCTGAGCCCATACCCCCCTTCACCCTTGCATTTGCAAGCACAGAAACTGCAGCATGAGATTTGAGAATGGTTTCTGGCAACTTTTCGAAAAAACTTCCTATGACATTCACCTCCTCTGTTATCAGTCTCTTCTAGCTCTCAGTCATGCCCCACTCCCTGCTCTGCCACATTCCCTTTCCCCATTAGCAGCAGCAGCACTTCCCTTCATGAGGAGAGAAGCCTCAAGATCCTGTACCACAGGGTCAGGCTCTTCTTGTGTCCTTTCCACGATTACCTTACATTTTCTCTTGTGTCCTAGGTAAGCACCATAATGCTAGCAAAAACAGCTCAGTTCTTTGGGCAGTTTGTTATCCCTGTACCCCAAAGGGATTGACTCTCTTCCTGTTGGGCTTGGTGGCGTGTTTGCTAAAGAAAAAGGGTCCAGGAAAAAAGCCCTTTTCACTGTGTCTCTGTCTGTTTTCTCTCTCTTGGCAATTCCTCCTGTGTGCAGCATGTCAGAGAAGCAACTGCAGATAAGCAAGAGACCTTCCCTCCATGTCAACATGTGTCAGTCACCTAGAACAAACCATTTCCTGCAACCTGCTAGCTCATGCACCCGGTACACAGTTAGCCATCACCATTATACACAGGTGGTGGGCAACAGCATAATAGGTCCCACTCCCTGGAATCCTGTCCTTTCTCTCATTTTAGTTCTCCTTTCTCCCTCAAAGGCTTTGTTCACTGCATCCCACTGAAGTATTTGCAGGATTCACTTGTCACACTGCCACAAATCTGTTGTTCGCAGCTGGTCAGCCACAGTCTCCCTGGGGTGGACTCCGGTCCCACCAGCACTGGTCCTGCTAACATCACCTTCCCATTTCAGGTGTTTATATGACAGCTGTGTCTGTCCTTTTCTTGTCTGTCCTGCAGAAGGATTTGATGCCTTCATAAGCAAATGGGATGCAGCCTGGAGGACAAACTGTTTCATATACATTGTTCTTAAAAGCATTGCAAGGATTTTCATGTTTTCTGCAAATCTGATTTCCCATTATATTCTGTTTTCACTCCATCTTTATTCGACTCAAAATCTCAAAGCACTAAATCAGCCTGACATATACACTCGCTGCACACAGGTTAATTTTACCTCTAAAATAATCCACTCCTTCAACGCATTGGTTCACATCTCTGATATCTTTAGCAGGAAACTTTGGGAGTCTCATGGAAATGCAATAAAGACTACTTCATCCCCTGTCCCTCAAGGCAGGTAATTATTTTTATACATATGGTCAGAGATTAAAATGCAAAGAATGACTTACAGCAATTAGAGAACGTGTGGACTTTGATGTAGACAAAGGAGGAAATCTCTTCTGACCTGATGAGATTCTCACAAACATATAAATTCTTATGACAGAAGGAAGAAAAAAACTATTTTGGAATCAGCATGGCCTGAAGAGCTCAGTCAATTCATTCCTCATTTCTCTACTTTGATCTATTTGAGATTTGACAGTTTGCTGTTAACAGTAATATTCTTCTCTATAAATCACATGTGAAGCGGTAAGGTTTAAGAAAGGGGTTGTTTCCATTGGGTGTTTAGACGATAAAAGCTATGGAAAACCCAGAAATCTATAAAGTCAACATAACATAGCAGTGACTTACAATCTATTGGCATAGAAGTTGTTTTGTGGCAAAAGCACCTCAGTGCTGTAGCATGATTTATGGGCCACCCGGTGTTTCTGGAGCACAATGAAAAAGAGGTGAAGGAAGAGCAGTGGGGTAGTTCTTAACAGCAAATCTGAGGTTAGACTGGAACAAAGCAACCACAAATACTTTCTTGGTGATTGGTGCTGTTGAGAGCACAGGACCTTGAATTTCACTTGTTATAGAATCACAGACCAGCAGAAAACATGCCTGTGGCAGGAAAGAGAGCCCAGGACAAATTTCATAGTGCAGCATGCTAAAGAAGATCCTTCCACTCTAGAAGACACTGCTCATAATCTTCCTGTCCCATCTCTGAAATCCTCTCTTTTCCCTGAGGACCCTCTTCTCAGCAGGCAGCTCTGGAGAGGAGCTAAGACAGTGGAGTTTTGTCCTCATTCTTATTTTCAGAAGTTTGGTCTCTGTTTTGGCATTTCAAGTGTTTAATGGCATTTCTTTGAAGAAGAAAGTCTAGGAGGGGCCAAGAGCAGATATCTACATCCAAATGAACACTACAGTCAGGAGTGCCACACATCTGAATATACTGCAGGTAATTCCATGCAATGATGTAGCCATGGTGTGGTGAGTCCTTGCTGAAGTTTGGCTACTTCTACTATTCCTCACTGGCTGTATGGAAGTAAGAACCTCTCTGGCTCCACATGCCGTGATCCTTCCTCCCAGGTGCAGTGTGCACAACTGAGCCAATGCACAGAGAGTGAGGAAATGTTACAGTGGTGTTTTCCTTCCTTGGATTCAAAATGTCCCTGAAAGAGACTGAGGCTCTCCTCCTCTATGGCCACATCTCACAATTTGGTTCAGGAATAAGAAGTCAAATTCAGAGGAGTTATGGCTTTTTGGCATAGATTTTGATCAGACAAGTTTTTTTCTGGTTCTATGTACCACAGGCTGTCATCCAACCTGCTGCTTGCTAGCTCTTTTTTCCACTTCACCCAGTCTGAGCTGTCACTGAAGATCTGTGCTTGTCACCAGGACTGGCAACAACAGCTTGGCAATATCAGACCTGGTTTGAGAAGAAAAAGCTGCATTAAGATACAATTCCAAGGTTCAGATTCTGGAGTTGTTCCTCTGCTTACACTGGTCTGATCAAAATCCCTGATCTGGGTTCAAGAGTATCCCAGACTGGAAAACAAAGTGTGTTACTGGACCTTACTTCTTTTTCCAGCAGCTTTCTCTGCCATTCAGCTTGTCTCCCTGTGTTGTTTATGGAGTGTTCCCCAGCACCTTTAAAGAGAACTAGCATTTTTCCTGCAATGGTGAGAAACAATAAATTTTCAAAAGCTATTGGCAAATCCACTTGGCAGAAAATGCATCATCCTCTTTTACAGGGGTGAAAGCTGTGGCTTGGTTACTGTATTCTTGGTAGCTCTCGGCAAGCAACTTCACTGCCTCCCTTTCGCAGCCCTCGAAGAACGGCAGCAGGATCAGCCATGCTGACATTTGGCCTTACAACAGAGCAGCCTGAGCCGGGTTTGTATTTGGGAAGTTGAATGACTAGGGCCAGGAAGCTGGTGTCTTCACTCCACTGCTATAACTGGAGTGCTAGATCCTTCCCTCATAGTGGGAGAACTTATGATACCACCAGGAAGGACGTCAAATTCTTCTGAGTCACCCTCCATTGCCTCACTACACAGCCTTCCTTCCCTTTGGGTAAGCTTCTGCTGTGCCCATGTCTCCCTTGGGTAGACCAGGTGGATTTGTCTTCTCCAACCATAGCTGTCTAGATATTACTCATCTCAGCTAGTCAGCAGTGGAAAATGATCAGCACCTCCAGAGGGTGTGAATCATCTTTGTTATCTCAGAGCCCTGTCTGGGGTGGTGAATCACTTTCCGGAGGACTCTGGTTATCTCTTCTGGCTATGGAAAGGCCCTATTTCAAGTTCTGTGTGAATAAGGTTGGGTGAGATGTATTTTTCCTACCCCTGGAGAGGAAAAAAAAAAGCCCCTCTTCCCACCCACCACTTTTATCTGGCAAAATCAGCCAGATAAGCTAACACATATCACATATCATCAGAGCATGGTTACTAAAGCAGAGTTGAACATCTCTCCTCCTCCAAGGCCCCATGCACAGAGCCCGGCATACACTTGTGTAACCCTCAGAGAAAGCTATCAGATATAAGAAGAAACTAGCTTGTCCAAAAATACAAGTGCAAGGAGCAGCTTACCCATTAACCAGAGAGGAATTTCTCTGCACGCCTGATTTGGAGGGATTTGAATTTGTAACTATTCTTCTGGGGTCAAGTCAGAAATTGCAAAATCTTCTGACATTGATATCACATACATCAGAGATTTTTATTTTTTTTTCCCTGTTGGTGGAAGGAACTCAGCTGGTCAGAGTAGGGCTTTTTATGCCTAGCAATAAAAAAGCATGAAATGCAATGCTTTTGTTATCCTACTCCGATGACCTCAATAGCTTTTATTGACAGGAAGATTTAGAGACCACACACAAGCTGTTGAATGTATCATCCTCAAGGAACAGTTCTATTTAGCAGTGACCCAATAATCTCCTGCCTTCATTTGTCCTTCATACATTACTTCCTGGCTTTGAGCAATGAGATGTTGTGAAGTTTATGTATGGGAAATGTCCATATGGCTCTTGCTTGTGAGTGTCCATGCTGTGAAGGATTCATGTCCCAGGAAGGTGAGGGTGTTGTTTATCAGACTAACAGCTAAAAGTTTAGCAAACTTCAGCCACTCTAACTTATTTTATTATGTGGCTGAAGTGGCAAATAATAAAAAAAAAAAAATAGATGTCTGCATAAATTGTTATCTCCTCCCCAGAATGGTGGACGTAGATATTGAAACTCTACCCCTGACTGAATTGGATGCCTTACTGTGTACATCATGTGTAAAAAACATCAGTTTCATATCTTTACAGCTATTGAAATTCTTTTCTAGAACATGTAGAGGGATCTTGAATTGTGCCCTCATGTTCATGATGATCCCCTGAGTCAGTTCCTCTCTTGAGACTTCACTAATTTTCCCATTCATTGAGCTTGTGGTAGGCACCACTTGGAAGGGGATGATGATGAGAGACACCCTTGCCATGCCCCAGCACCTCCAGGATTCACCAGTTGAGTGAAGCGGTCACAGCACAGGATGGGCAGCTTGAGCTGCATTTTCTAGCAGCTTGGCAGAGGTTATACCTACATGGCTATGCCCATCTTGTACTGTAGCTACCTCCAAGCTTTCCTATATTGACTGCTAACAATCCAGTGTGGCAACCAGGAACTCCACTTGGATAAACATTCAAGAGATCATTCACAACAAGCTGAAACTATATTGTTCCTACCTTTCTCTGCTCACATGGCAATGATTCCAGTACTCACCTTTCAATAAGGAAACATCCCTCAAAGATCTTGACAAAGTCAGAAACTTAATTCCATCTTCACACCCCTCTCCCATGCACTTTCAATACCCCTCTCAGACTGTAACAGCTTTCAGGAAGACGCACATGCTATCTTGACTGCCCTCCTAGTACCTAGAACATTGTAGACACTAAAGAAATAGTAATCAGAGCTTACATCCACAATACACACACACACACACACTCTTGTATATGAGTCATATAGTAAATTCCAATGTGTTTTCCATTGACCTTTATTATGGGGACTCATGAGCCTTAACCTACTTGCTTATACATATAATTGTCCAGGGCATGCTGCATGTCCCCAGAGATGACTCAATAGAGAAGAGAGACGATGAGTCCCAGGTGTTACATACAGTAGATGTGTCAGTGCAAAAGGAAGATGGGTCCCAGATGTTACATGCATTGAATGTGTAAGCACTCCTGATAAACTACAGAGAGGTAATCTGCAGACAGGAACACAAGTAAGAAATGAACAACATATTTAAACTGGCACCCACCTATGCAGCATTTAGTCCTCTGTGCAAGACACAGTAGTGGCCCTTAGTCTACTCTCATCTGTAGCTCTCTGCCTCTCATAACCCTGTGGACTTCAAGAAGTTTCCCCCATGACAAGGTAGATGGGAGCACAGTCAGTCTTGCAAGACAGGGGTGAAAAGTACGGAACTGTCTCACTTTATAAAATAAGGCATAGGAATCATTGTCTGTGTTGGTAGGATAAATACCAAGTTAATTTTTAGCCAAGTGATGGCTTGGCACACATAAGTGAAATTTTAGGAGCAGTAGGAGACAGCCCTGTGACAGGCCCTTTCAGACATGGTGTCTTTGGCAGTAGAAGTTCAGTGTTGTGACCTGTGAGGTCCGTGCTAGTCCATGCTGTAGATGGACCAAGCAATCTGTTGCTTAACAGCCATCTTCAGTGCTAACTGCTCATGATGGGATCCAGCTCCCTTCACAGCCCCTTGCAAAACAGGGCAAAGCTACTGTTCTCTTCACATAGAGGAAGGAGGAGGCAAAGAAAAAAAAGCCAAGCAACCTGTGCAGGGTCACGTTGAGCCCATGGCAGAGTAGGGGCACTGGACAGCTAGCTCCAAATACAGCCAGCCAGACCACGTCCTGTTTTCATGACTCAGTGTTACACCTCCAAAGCAGTCCCAGTTGCCAGGTAGAGCAGAAGAGCTTTCCAGTGTCCTCCAGCTGTGGTGTCGGTCAAACACTACTGTGTGTGTCCCATGAAGGAGCCCCTCAGCCAAAGAGGAGACAGGGGACAGTCACCCAGACCCCTGTGTTGGCTCGGGGGATGGTCATAGCTGCCATGCTTTTTAAAACAGCCTTGTAACTTGTGCACTCAGACACATCAGGATACAGTTTGTCACCTCAACAGGAGGAGGCTCCCAACCAAGTATCCATCAAAACAAAATAACCACCAGTCTATTTGTGATTTCCTCAATAAAACACCAGATTGGCACTCTATCTCATGAGCAGAGAGTGGATGGAGCAAGGCAGATATGATCCCAGCTGTGACATGCCTGCTGGTTCACACTACCAGACAGGGACCTTGTGATGCATCTGGTCTGGCCCTGGTCCCCATGCATTCAAGGTATGAACTGGCACTTGTGTCCCAGAATGTGCTTGGCCTGTAGAATCTCTCAAGGTGCCGTGACCTGTTCAGAGCCTCTCTCCCCAGAGAGCAGTTTGTCCTGTCTCTTTTTTCCCCAAGAGCTGTTCTTCCTTGTCTTTTCCATCTAGCTTGTGTGTTTAACAAACACCATGTTTCCCAGCAAATATGCAGGACCCACACTGCTTGGTGGGACTTTGATCCACTCTGCTTAGCCTCTGGCTACTTTCTGTACCTTCTTCATTTCCCTGTGCCTGGCACGATGAGCAAGGGGGGCAATGCCAGGTGGCCAAGGAGAGGGCTATTCAGGGAGTTGGTGCAGCAATAGAGTGCAGCTGCTTGATTGTCAGCAGTTCCTGCAGTAGCTACACAGAGATTTTGGCAATCCTTCTTGCACGGTTCTGACCTGAGGGGTTTTGGAGCTGTCTGCAACTGGGTATAACAAAGCCCTCTTGTTTGTAGCAAAGGCACTTTGTGTGGAGTCTAGGTTTTGCTCTGATTTCATTTCCTGAGCATCCCTTGTGGAGGGCTTCCCAGAGGTACATGTCTCATTAAGTCAGGAGTCATTGAAGTCCAAACAGAGCCCTGCAAACTTTTCCACTAGGTCCTGCTCCACAGCCAACAGATTGGGAACATGCTTGAGTCTTCTTTCACTGCCTGGGATGGTTTTCACAAGTCTTTAGTCTGGAAATGGAGCTACAGAACTTTGGCAAATCTTTTTTGAGGGCTGTGAGCTCTTCTGTGGCAGGGGCAGAGAGCTCAGGAGTTGGAGAAGGCCTAGAAGGCAATGTTTGACCTATTCAATAATATGTCATGCATAGAATCATAGAATAGTTTGGGTCAGAATGAACCTTTAAATTTCATCTAACCCAAACCCATGCAATGAGCAGGGACATCTTCAACTAGATCAGGTTGCTCAGAGCACCATCCAACCTGAACTTGAATGTTTCCAGGGATGGGGCATCTGTCACGTCTCTGGGAAACCTGTGCCAGTGTCTCACCACCCTCATCGTAAAAAATTTCTTCCTTATGCCTAGAATAAATCTACCTTCTTTTAGTTTAAAACCATTACTCTTTGTGCTATCACTACAGGCCCTGCTAAAAGGTCTGTCCCCATCTTTCTTATAAGCCCTCATTACGTACTGAAAGGCTGTGATAAGGGCTCCCCGTAGTCTTCTCTTCCACAGGCTGAACAACCCCAACTCTCTCAGGCTGTCCTCATAGCAGAGGTGTTCCAGCACCCTGATCATTTTTGTGGCCTCCTCTAGACCTGCTCCAACAGGTCCATTCTCCCACTGCAGTACATATTTCCAGTACGTTATGACCACAAGGACACAATAGGCAGAGTGGAAATTGAACTTTTTCCTACTTTCAAGGTTAGCACTGCAGTCCTCAGCTGCCTTACTCCTATCCTGTTTGGTATCAGTTGATGGAAGAAGCCCTTGCTCCCCACCTGGGCTATTTGGGCAGGCTCAGGGACCCAGAGCCTCCTGCCCCAATGTGCTCAAGTGCCATCGAGTGCTTCGGTACTGTGCCTGGCAGAAAGAGCAGCACACATGGAGCTTGCTTGTGGGGCAGTCGGACAAAGGGAGAGCCAGGGTGGCATGGAGTACCTTTGAGCAGGATGTTTTGCACAGCTCCAGAGCCATCCTCTCTTGCTGTGCCCTCAGTTCCTAGCATGGCGAGTTTCCACAGAGATGACAAGCCAGGTACTGACTCAGTGCATCTGGGAGTCTTGCCTGAGAAAGGAGCCGAGATGTTGGCCCCAATCATTAGTAAGTTATCAGAGAAGTTTAGCTGCAGTGACATCATCTCCTTCTTATATTACTACAAGGAACTGAGATCCTGTTATGGGATAGGAGGTAACTCAGTCGAGCCTTTCAAGATAAACTCAGACAGGAAGAGAGACATGATTGCCTGAAGGCACCAATTAGACGTTTCTGGTGAGATCAATTCTGTGTAGCCGACACACATGCTCACTGGGGCTGGGGAAAACAGCAAGCACCTCACTCCCCAAAAACGGGATGGTCTCAGGGAGGGGTGGGCAACCAGCTCTTCCTTCCACTGCTGCTGGGTCAGTCAGTCGTCATTCCTTCGAGGGTCACAGCTCACTTCCCAGACCATCCTTTCTTTATGCACCATATTCTACTGCTGGCAGATAGTCAAGGTACAATGGAGCTCCCTGGTTTGAAGAGAGAACAGCCCAGCCCAGTACCACCCAGTGCTGCCTATGATCTTTGGTGGCAAGTTTTCCCCAATTTTATTAAGGGAAGTAATAGCCCAATAAATGCCAAAAAATGCTGGGAGGATGGATTGGGGTTTGAAGTCCCAGTATCCTGTTGTGACTGGGCTGTGGGGAGTGGGGGAACACACATAATCCATACTGCTGACATAGCATGTAGTTTGTCTAAGACATCCAGTCAGCCAGCTATTATTGGCTCTACTGGGTGCAAGGGAGGAAGAACAGCAGCAAAAGTGAGGATGTTTCCTGACAGCATGGCATTGTGCATTTTATTGATTTCCAGGCTGCAGCTCCCCCTGTAACACTCCACAGCCAGAAGGACCTGGAAAAATATGGGTAAAGTTGCTTCTGCTGGTCATAGCCTGAGATTTGCACCAGATCTGTTAGAGAACAGAGAGAGACTCTTTCTGGTAGTCCACTGCTGCATGCTTTTGCCAGTCGTGTCACAGACAGCAGGATGCATGTGCTCACAGATGTCTAGGAAATACACATGTATGTCCTCTGAAATGCTTTAGAAGCAGTTCTTGGAACAAGACAGTTCTTAGAAACTGCTGGGTCTGTGGCACAGGAAACCAAAGATCTCAGATTATAGGTTGATCTGTCAGAATTAGTACAAAATTTATGAAGTGCTTGCTGCACTGGCAACTGCACATAGCCCCACCACCACCTGCACCTCCTGAATGGCTGTACTGATTGCATTGTCTTCTCTTCTGCACACTGGGAAGCAGAAATCTCCCACTCTTGAAGTTTTCTCATTAGAAAAGGACTTCCTACCTGCTTCGTTCCTTCTAGGAATGTTTTTTATCCTAGAACCACCTCCAGACTTATACCAGCAAGAAGACAGGCAATTCTTCCTGAAGCCTTTATCAAATCCAGGCAATGCTCAAAGCAATGATGTGGACCTTCAAAGGCACACTGAGCTCTTTAGCCTGCAGCCACACAAAACAGGGAACAATGATGACATAGGCAATGCCTCAGAACAAAAACCAAGGGTCTTTTGATGCTCTTTTCAGGCACATTCCCTCTCTCCTCATCCCCATAGTCCCTAAAACAGAAAATGGAGTAAAATCTAAGGTGATCCCAGGCACTTTCTGGACTTCTGGCTAAGCGTCATGTTGAAGTCATATAAATTCCCCACAACCATCAGCAGTAGATGCAGATCTAAAGCCAGAAGCTGAGACCTTCAAGCAACTGATGATTTTCATATGCTGTTGTTTTTCAGTGCCCCACTTAAAAACAGTTCCTTTTGACTGCAACAGACAGGACAATGCTTTGCAGTGCCTTTCTTGAGCCTGTGAAGTCACTTGGAAATCTTGTCCATGCAGACATCTGGAGACCACTGTGTGACTCATCCGCTCTCCAGACCCATAGCACTGCTTGACAGCGGCCACTTCTAGGCCATCCAGTGTCTCCGTGAAAGAGGCATCTTCCTCTATAAGCAACAAATGGGTTAATGCTTGCAAGGAAACCAACTGAGTGATTTGGTGAAATACAGATTAAAACATCTCTGTGAAAGATGAGGAGCCAGCCCCAGCCTGTGCTGTCCCATTTACCCACTAATCAGCCCAATTATCTTAGGTATAAATCATAACACAAAACACTTACGGAGCCAGAGTCACACACGGAAGAAAGGAGAGAACTGTTGGGGTGGTTTTTGTTTAGTATAATTGATATAATTACTAACAACTTTGTGCCAAGAACTTCAGCTTTTCTCCTTCCAGAAGAAAGTGGAGAGCTGTCTGAAAGCCACAGCAATTAGCAATCCCTGCATGCACAGCTTTTATTAGAAAGAATGCACCTCTATTCCAGAAAGAGCCAGCAACTCCCTGAGGAGCAATTAAACAACCCTGAGTCTTTTTGGTACCAGGAAGGCAGCCATCGCTTACTCCATGTTCCCTGTTCCCTTGTCAATGCTTCAAAGGCACACAAGGAATCCTGCCTGTCACGCTGTGCATGAAATGCCTTCACCTGGACATTTCCTTGTTCTTAATTTTAATTTCACTAGCTCCAGATAGGTGCATATTACTGTGCTGCGGTCCAAGCAGGCTGATGTTTCTGAGGTTGCTTTGGCCCATTGCACCCAGCAGAAAGACTTCCTTTCAGTCCACTGAGGAATCTGGTGGGGTCTGATTTTCACACTCTGGAGCAGATTAAGGCAGCAATTATGTGGCTGGAGCTCACCAACATTCCCCAAGCAAACTGCTCTCCAGGCAGAGTATCGTGGACATTGGCCACACTCATCACAACATGCCATGTTGCCACCAGGCAGCCCCTGCAGACGTGAGGATACGGAAGACAGAAGACTTGGGGTTCAGTTTAGTCTTGCAGAGGTGACTTCTCATTGATGGTGTGGAGACATGGAGCAGAGCCTGGCTCGGAGCAGGTCCAAAGCTAGTGACCATCCAGGAACATTAACAAACTCGTTAAATGACTCTCAATTATTGCCCCTGTACTACCATAGAGATCCACGAAGACAGGAAGGTGTCCACGTATCTCAAAATACCACCAAGGACCCTCAACTGGCACTTCTCCCATATCTATGGACTATGGATGTAAAAAGGTGCCTTTCCTGACCACATGCTAAATAGCCATGGAGCAAATCCATCAGCATTAATTGTTTCCCCAACACCTGGGGCACTGTGACACTGAAGCCAAAAAGCCCCTGTGGCTTCACCCAGGAGTTCATGACCAAGATGGGACATGAAGCTAAACAGCCATGGGGTCCAACTTGCTCCTTTGCCACAAACTGTCCCTGTCTTGGACAGTTCAGCCTGGTGTACAGAGCCTTGGCTCTGGTTTAGTGTCTCCATTTCTGAAAGCTTAATTTGGTTTTGAAAAATGATAACTATTCTCAGTGGATTTTTTCATTTTCTGTTCTTTAATTAAACTTGAAACAGAGCATTCAGTTTAAAACAATTTTCAGTAAACATATAGGGATTTGGATGAGAGGATGTCTCTGAGAAGAGTAAGCAGTACTTTTTTTTTTTTTTTTGAAAAACAGATTATGATGCCAAAACCTAACACAATTCTTATGCTGAAGAAGGAATGGAAAAATTAAGCAAAGTTTAACATTTCCCACACAAGTTTAAATTTTAGACAAAAAGTTCTTGTTTGTCCCAAAACATTTTGATGAAAATTTTCAAATAGTGTCTTTAATCTTATCCTGGGCTGCTGAAGGGTTTGCTTTTCTGCTTTTTAGGTTTTGGATTTGTCTTCTCGCAAAGAAGAATGATGCTGCACTCTGATTTGTTTGTAGTCTTGGTAACAGGAGGTAAATTGAGGCAGAATTTGCAACATGCCCACCCTCTACAAGACGGAAATATACACTGGAGATGGAGAGCAGTGACAAGCGGTCCATGCTGGGACCGGTACTGTTTAACGTTTTTATCAATGACAAAGACAGAGGGATTGAGAGGAACATCAGCAAGTTTGCAGATGACACCAAGCTGTGTGGTGTTGTCAATACACCTGAGGGATGGGATGTCATCCAGAG
>JAOQGH010000013.1:393826-412923 GCA_025769975.1 Gallinago jamesoni
CAGTTCCAGAACCTGAGGGGGCTACAGGAAGGCTGGGGAGAGCCTGTTTACAAAGGCCTGCAGTGACAGGACGAGGGACAATGGCTTTAAGGTGGAGAAGAGCCGATTTAGATTGGCTCTTAGGAAAAAGTTCTTTCCAATGAGGGTGGTGGAGCACTGGAACAGTTTGCCCAGGGAGGTGGTTGAGGCCCCTTCACTGGACACATTCAAGGTGAGGCTCGATGAGGCCCTGGGCAACTTGGTCTAGTTGGGGGTGTCCCTGCTGACTGAGAGGGGGTCAGACTAGATGACCTTTGAAGGTCCCTTCTGGCCCAGATGATTCTATGTTTCTATGACTGTCTTGTGCCAGCCTTCTGAGCAAAGATGGAAATCCCATGGCAACTGAGCTGAGCTTTGGGTGCAAGGTGCTTTTGTCATCCACAGAGGAATCAATAGAGCTGGCTGAAAAACTCAGCTGAGCAGCCTTGCAATAGAAAATGCCAGTTTGCAGCACTGAAAGTGTACATTGATATGGCAAAATGGGAGTAATGAAATAGATATTTAATCCACTTTGGGGTATCATTTCACCTTGAGGTGATGTATCAAGACTTGTGCACTGCATTTAAAGGACAGTTGTCCAAGGGAAGCTTTGATGGCACTTCTCAAGTGCTTGCAAATCTCCAGCTTTGTCCATTTCAGGTCGAAAATTCTTTTCTGTGTGGCATGGGTCTGTTTCCCGGGAACATCTGATAATTTCACCCAGGAAATACCACCCCTGCCCCATCCTAGAGACCACAGCTGGCACCTGGGGTCTTCCCTGCTCCATGCATCTTATAGGCCATCTGGTCCTGCAGACTAGAAGTTTATTACAAGGTGCTGGGTAGTGTTTTGTGAACCAGGTGTGTTGTATGGGCTGTTTGGACAAGGGTCTGATGCCAGGGGAGAACAGTGTCTGGGAATCTGCTCCAGTGTCCAGCTTTCATCAAAAACATTACTTTATGTAGTCAAAAATTTCTGTACTACATTCCTTTATGGATGATCATTGATTTGAGAGTTGGACCATGACAGTTCTGTTCATTTCTTTCTCTCATGTTTTCATAAGAGGCAAAGTGCTTTCTCTTTGCAATTTGAATTCAGAGCTCTTTCTTTTAGATAGCTTGGAAAAATAAAATAAACTCTGTTGGCTCTGGATGGAAATCAAGATTTTCTTCCTCCTTGATATAATTGGTTCCTGGTATTTCATCCAAATTTGAAGTATACTCCTCTTATATTTCGATTTTAAAATCTACAGATAACACATTGTATCCTGCTCACTATTGTTGAATTACTAGACTTTAAGACAGATGATTCCCAAACCTATTTTTTTTCATAATAAGCTTAAAAATTTTTGACTTCTCATTCTATTTTGAAACAAAACCAAGTATTAAAAATTTAAGTTTCTCACCAAATTAAACCTCAAATTCAACTGCCTTAAGGTTTCTGTCATGATTTAAAAAAAAAAAAAAATTAATTGGCAAATCAAGGAGAAAGAAAGGCCTGAATATGTGCATACAGAGAGCACAGGCTTAATTCCTACGCCATGACATACAGTCTGGTTCGTTTGCAGTGTTTTGCTGTTCAGGTCAAACACTGGACCCCAACCAGGGATGCCACATATTTCACATTTTCAGATAAATCCTTTTCTTCTGGAATGGGACTTTGGCCACATGGTTTTGCTGTCCTGCACATCCCACAGTAGTGGGTGTGAGCAGGCGGTGGGGTACCCCAAATAGGGCTGTTTTTCCATAAATCAGCTCAGGCAGATCCACAGCAAGCCCAGTACTGGGGGATGATGCTTTGATGCTCATTTTTAAGGGGGGTGCCTACAAGCCACAGCTGGCCAGTGTCCATCTGGTAGGTCCATGTGAAAGGACTTTTTAGTCCTTAGACATTTTAAGGACTTTTCTTAAACAAACTGAAAGGTTCCATTTGTTTAAGAAGCTGCCATCAGTTGGCAGCATTAACTGGCCATCAAGAAGGGAACATCCTTGGTTGCGGTCAAACATCTCCAAGCGCAGGCAGGGCCTTGCAGCGAGACCTCCTTATGCTAATCACTATTTACAGCCTAATCCAATCTCCCTGGCCATCAATCCATCCCGTCTCAGTATCAAAACTCCCTTTGCATAACAATGTGGGCACGTAAAGCAATGCTAGATCCATCTCTCACTTTTCCCCACCCTGTTTCTTTCCCACTCAGACGCCTGGATGCAAACCTTATCTCTGTGGTGCCCGAGAAGAGCTTTGAGGGGCTGCTCTCCTTGCGTCACCTTTGGCTGGATGATAACGCCCTGACGGAGATCCCTGTCCAAGCTCTGAACCACCTGCCAGCCCTGCAAGCCATGACCCTGGCTCTCAACCAGATCTGGCACATTCCCGATTACGCCTTCCAGAACCTCAGCAGCCTCGTGGTGCTGTAAGCCTTCTCCGCTTGTTACTCCCTCGCAGCCATGGCATCCTCTGGCTGGGACAAGGTGCTGACCATCCCTGGCAAACAGGGTCCTCCTCCTATGGGAAGACCTGCTGGTTGCTCCCCAGGAGCAGCTTTTTGCTGCGAGGGCAGCAGATTTTGTTCACAAGAGTCAAGGAAATTTGATTTGAAGTGCTAAAATTACCACTTTTGATTTTTTTCATGTTTTCTGTCCTTTTCACTGAAGAGCTAAAAAGTTCCCTGATACTCTTCACAAAATGCTTTGAATGAAAAAAAAATAAAAATAATTGAGTATCTGGAAACAAAAAGTAGATATTTTCCCCCTGCAGATTCAAGTAACAAAAAGCTTCTCATTTCTATTTCCCCCTCCAATCTCTGTGTTAAAACTTCAGGAATTTCTGTCAACATGAAAAAAAAACCAACAAAAAACCCAACCAAACACACAAAAAAAACCCCCAAAACACAAACAAACAAACAAAAACCACCAAAAACCTGCAACAACTTGCAGTCAGGTCAATTTTTATTTTTTTTTCTTGGAAAACACAATGAGAAAACTTTTTGACCAAAATATGATTTCACACAAAAGGTCTAACTTCAACACCTTGTCCAAGCCTGTGCATGCTTATTTGCATGACTGTGTTATATGTGAGCATCAACTCTCTTTTGTGTTGATCACAACCCCACAGTGCATGTTCTTCTTCAGTTTGCATTATAAACATTTTACTGTCAGTGTTCAGAGGAATGTGGAGAACAGTGTTGCTTTCAGAAGATACCTGATCCAGGAGGGAAATATTTCTTCCACAGGCAATGAGACATGCTAAAACCTCTGTAGCCTGGAATCAGAAAGCAATGTGATGTCTTTGGAAGTTACATCAGGAGGTGCATCCTCTCTGTCAGCAGAGGTTTGTACATTACCAACTTTTAAAAGGAAGTTTATATGTGCAAATTAGCTAGTCATTACTTTTTTGGTGTTGATTAGCAAGTTCAGGTGTGATTGCCAATTACTTTAGATCTCCTGTATCTACATGAAATGCTACCTTTTAACCTGGTAATACATATTGATACCAGAGCATTAAGTAACCTCAGCATGTGGTGTCTTAGTGAAAGTTTAGCAATTATTTTGTTTTGAAAATTCAAAGTGTTTACTGAAGCCATCTAACATAGAAAGTGCTCGGACAAAGGACAGTCCAGATGATATTCAGCATCAACTTCAGCTGTTTAGACAAAGCATAAAGGCCTATTTAGGAGAAATGCTAAAAGGAACTTGAGAAATGTCAAATAAGTAGTTTTCACCCATAATAGTGCTCATTCTACAAGGCATCCCATGACCATCATAATGCAACCACTTCATTCAGCTTTAATAGCTAGCACGGAGGGTGAGCTGACATTTGGGATTTTATTTCTGTCTCAAAAATATGCTGCTTTCATTCTGGCTTATCCCATACTTTGGGTGAGAAGAAACTTCTTAATTAAACAGGCAAGCTCAAGAAATAAAAGTCATTGACCATTAGGTCACAAGGGAGAGAATAATGTCCCACCACAGACATTTGGAAGGGAACATGTGTGATCCTGCCAGGCGCTGTGGGACACGGTGCTAAATTCTTGTGGAATCACAACTGTTTGGCAGAACTGGCCCCATAAATCTCTCCCATGCTTCCATGCACATCCATGTCACCACCCAGCCAGTGGAAAGTCACCCAGTGTTCTTCCTGCATCCCTGCCAGGGGTGTTTCCCCTGCTTCGGAGTCACCCACCAAGCCAAGAAGCACATGCTCCCAAAAGCAAGCCAACCTAGGCAGAAAAATTTGCAAAGACATCTCCCTATCGGGATGCAGATGATACATACGTGCATTCCTCTGCAAGTGTCTGAATTTGCATGTAGATTGAGAAGAGCTGGCTGCTACCATAAATGTCAGGAAATGTCCAGCCTGAGAGACATTAAAACAAGGACCTGAGGGAGGAGAGCCAAGGACAGATGTGCACAGGGGAGACTCTCATATCCAGCCTGACTAATACTCATGGACACGGCTGACCAGAGCTGAAGGCATGACTTTCCCAAGTGCAGAAATGTGCTTTTCCTCCTCCACACACCTTAGGCTGCTGGGAGAGATGCCGGTGATCATCCTGCACTGACACAAAGCACCAACACCAGAATATACAAGCCTCAATCTGGAACAAGTTAAGGGGTTCAGTCTCTGCTAATAAATTACTCCTCTGTTGAGGAATGCCCTGATCTTATTCCCATTATTGCTGCTGCAGGTTTCTAACTAGAGATGCAGGGTGTTCAGCAAGCAGATCCTCATGTAAACCACTCAGCATTAAATCTATGAGTCTTGCTAATTGGCTCTATCCTTTCCCCAGCTTTGATAACAAGGGCTTCATGTGGTGTGATGTTGGCACTGGGCTACTGATGACAGAAGGTAGATGGCTTGTTTGATCAAGGTGGCTCATGGGAACAGGATACTGAAGATCTGGTTCCAGGTCTGACAGAATGTGTTTTAACATCTACAAGAAGAAATAGTCCTGAATATTTTTCAGCCAATGATTTCTATGAAGCAAATTTTTTTTAAAAAAGCATCTTCTTGAGCACAAAAGATTTTTCATTTAGAAGCGAGCATTTGAAACCCCCATGCTGCTGTGTTGACAGGCTGATAAAGAGCATGACAGCAGTTCTCGTTAGTTTCCCTCATCTCCTTTGTCAGCTGAATTCAGCTTCCTGAATCCTGAATCCTGAATCAGGTCCATTAATCCTGCAGTAAAATCTCACATGGACAAATTTGGGAACCATGGCCAGGAATGCCCCCAACACTGCAGACATGTCCTTGATGACACCTCTCTGAAATGGGCTGCAGTTCCCTCCTTTCCTGGTGTCACCAAGGCGCTGTGGGTGGCCTCAGCCATGAGATATCGTGGGTGGATGGGACATGGAGTCAGGCTGCCCTGTTCTACACAGGCCAGGCAGTATAGAGGTTTGGTCTGCAGCCCTGGAATGATGGACTTGGGTCTTTGGGTAGTTTTACTTTCATCACATGGCAGGGAATCCCTCAAGATAGAGCAAATGCGGTCAAAACCCAGATCCTTCTCTTTTTGGGTCCACAGGGAGTCATAGCTCTTGGAAACCCCACAGATTCAAACATTCCTGCCGTGCTGAACATCCCGCTGCCAAACAGACCCAGCATTTGCTGCCCTATGTGCAGTGAGCTTGGAGCCACTGAGTTATCTTGGCCCCATAATGCAAAAAAGATGCTCCACTCCTCTTATCTGACCCTGGCCCTTGTTGCCTACACACAGGTCTTTCAAAAACAAGGATTCTGGGAAAGCTGTTTTCATGCCACTACCAGTTAGTTTTTCTGAATGCCCCCTAATTTCTCTACCTCATCTGTGCCATCTCTGTATTTACTAGACTGTCATACCCATTGCTCGCTGCAGTTTTTCCAATCCCCATTGGGTCAACTGGTTTACAATCAGAAGTTTGTCTACATATGACACTTGTTCATTCCTCCATACCTTCGAGACCAGAACCGCATACTGTAGCAAAGACAAAAATGAACAACAAATTTACAGACTGTTTCCTCTTCTTTTCTCTCGTCATTACTATCATCTGTTTTGCCTTTTAGGCATGTACTAAACATCAAGTAGATATTTTAAGAGCCTACTACTGCATATACTCATAGAAGACTGGGTTTTCCCCTCTTTACATCACTTTACATTCATGCACTTCAATTTCAGCTGATTGTTGAGCACAAGCCACTCATTTGCAAGTGTTTCCCTCCTAGTTCACCCAGCAAGACCTTACAACTAACTGTGCGAAGAACTGAAGACAATAAATGAAGGAGATTTATAAAATCTATTTTCTTACAGTTTTTATCATGTAAGGACATGATGCAGTTCTTTTTCTAATAGTATGGGTTAGTGACTAGAGGAGAAAATTAGTTTCCAAGATGCCTGGGTTCCCATTCCCATTTTGGTCCTTGTTCTGGTGTTACTTTGACCAAAACTTTCAAAAGGGACAACTGATTCTCAGTGTTCTCTCTGTCTGGGAGCAATCGTTAAACATCTCTTCCCTGCTTTCCAGGGAAGCTGAGCACCAGTAGTTTCAGCTGACACCTGTGGGACGCAGAGCTCACCAGCAGGACAAACCTCAATCTTGTTGGTCAGTGTCAGGATGAGCCTGTGCATCACCACCTTCACCTGTACGAGGGAGTAAATAAATCCCTCTCTGAGAAGTTCTTGGGAACCTTGGTGTTGGTGGGGAGTGACAGGCATGTGCATTTCATTATTACTAAGAACAATATCGCTTGGAACATCTGGGTCCCATTCATAGGCCTTTCAATTTGGAAAAGTGCCTTTTCTCTCTGAGGACTGAGCACACTACTTTGGCAAATGTGAATTTCCCACTCCAGCACTTGAGGAAGAAGCAAATAGCACTCCAATGCACCCCCAAGAATATCACTTCTGATCTAGCTTTACTTTTCACCAGACAAGTCTCATGCTGGTCCTTCACTGCCAGAAATAATCCATGCAAATTTGCACCATTTATGATTAAGGCTTCTCTACTTATCCATGGCCAAGTTGAGGAAAAGGACAATTTTGCCACAATGGGACTGGAAATTCATCATGACAATGCCTGATCCAGCGGGACAATTCATATGATGTCAGATTTGCACTTGGTTCAAATCATCTAATGCAAATAAATGATGGAAAATATTTAAATTTTCCTTTTTGAGAAGAAAAAATTAAGTCATTAGAAATGAAAGTGATGGGGAATCCACCACTTCTCTTTGTAGCTTGTTCCAGTGGTTAGTGTTAATAACAAAAAAAAAAAATCAAGCTCATATTTCCCATTTGAATTTTCTTTGGCTTTGATTTCAGACATTTGTTCTTATTATTCTTTTCTCCACTAAATCACAGAACCATTTTAGTACTCATTTTCTAACCAGGAAAAATCCTATAGGTTACACTCCACTCATTCCCTTGATCTTAGTTTTAATAAGCTAAACAGATTGAGTTCTGTAAGTCTCCATCTTACTTTTTTCCAGCACTTGGACCATTTCTATTCCTCTTCTCTGCACCAAATTATCAACATTCAGTTAACAATGTGGGTACCAGAAATACAGTTAGCCTTCTAGAGCTGGTTTCACCAATGCACAATTTCTCTTTCCTTACAGTTTACACTCTACTCCCTTGTTCATGCAGACAAGGACCTTCATTGAACCAGTATTTCTTTAGCACATTAGCTCAACCTGATTTCCCTTGTGTGAAAGACAAATGAGAGAGTTGCCCTCTTTCCTTGGAGGTGGCATTTCCAGAGTTGGAGCTCACAGTGCTAATGCCTGTGTTGGATTGTCTCTCACTTCACTACAAGACTGTTCTCCAGGATCCCTTAATCCACTAGAAAAAATATATGAAAAAGGGAGTGAAATTAAAATTAAATTATCTCTACTGGAGTGCTGCAGGGATGATTTGGAAAAAAATATATTTCTGCCCAATTTGTGATAAGAAATTGTGGGCAGGTAGAGATAGTAGAAGCTGTTTTGCATTTTTGTGGTGCACAGATGAATGTTGTAGTGTTGGGTTTTTTTCTGGTGTCTAAAATCTCATTGCCTGAGACTCAAACTAAGATGAAGCATCTCTCCCTCCCTAGCCTGCCTGGGGTATTGTGGCCATTTGGCATTCCACAGCCACCGTCATTTGTGCTGCCTCTCAGTGGGACACAGCATGGGTCCACCTGACACAGCAGAGCTGGCCCCTCTCATTGTACATGGTAACACTCGTGCTGCTGCAGGAGCACATGGGGCAGGTTGCCTGCCACCATGCACAGGTCGGTCATGACAATTGCTTTTGCAAAGAGACCACTGTTTTCTAGTGGAGATACATAACTGGAAAACAGCCTGCATGCCAGTCCACAAAAAGGCAATGACTGCCCTGCTGCTTCCTGGCAAAGCTATTCTCATGGACGTTTGCCCAAAACCAGCCTCATTCCATGGTACTGACCTGCAAAGGTAGATACACAGATCTTAAAGCTCATTGCTCTTACTGAGGACAGTGGTGGATCCTAGCTCCAATAGGAATAGGAAGGGCTTAAAGATTTCTCTTGGTTTTGCATCACAAGAGTGTTGTTTATAGCCCAGAACCAAGCATCCTGAGCCTCTATCAAACCAGCTGTAATTTACAGGGTAGAATATAACGTTGTGTGGGCTGAGCTCAAATTGACAAACACTGGAAATGTTGCAATTCCACTTGTTAAAATTTGTTTACCAGGGGAGAAAAAAAAAGAAAAAAAGGGCAGAATGGAAGGAAGGCACGTCTTTTCAAGTGTTTACCTTTCCAACTCTCTTGTTTCTATTATTGCCATGTGGTTTGGTAACAACTCTAGAGTTCATCTTGGACAGCAAATTTTTTTATAACCCTTTTTCAGTTGCTCATAATTTTCTCACCAACAAAGAACTTCCTTCTGATGATTTTCATCACTCTGCCTCCAAACAAAGTGCTTTAGAGCCAAATATAAGCACAGCAGGTGACTGCTTTTCTATTCTGTCCCCTTGCCTGACTTGAGTGATAGTAGTCAACTGCTCAGCATGTCTGAGCTTAGACAAGGTGTCCTTTTGTACCCCCCTGACAAAGCTCCAGGGGCCTCACATCTTCCCAAACATCCAGCATTTCCTCTCTCCTCACACTGTCCCCTCACAGCAGACGGACCTATGGGACAAGAGGTTCCTGTGTTGTCTCTTGCTGCGATTACAGAGCAACTCCATATCCAAACCCTCGATTTGCCAAAGGCAATATCCAGTGCTCAAAGAGAGCCAAAATTGTTGGCACCATCTTGTACCACAAGTGTCAAGTGAAGTAAGGGCAACAGGCTCTGAAATTGTCCTGAAACATTTGATAGAGAAAATCATCTGGGCTTGAACTTCTCTTCTTGTGACAAAGAGAAATATGTCCTGTAAGGTTCTGATTTTAATCTCAGCTTCTTTTCTTTTGTAAAAGCTGCAATCAAACCAAGTTTTCTTGCAGGCAACATTCTTTTCTTTTTTCACATTTGCTCAAAGGAGCAAACATATTTTATCACACATCTTTCCCCTCCCTTCCCCTTTTCTGAAATGTTTGCATGTTCTCATCCCAACGACAAACATCCATCTTGGGCTAGATTCTGTTTTGCAAGCCCCTACCAAAGTGCCCTAGAGCCTGGCTGCTCCTCCACTCCCAGCTCCCTCCTGTTTTACACTAGAATATTTGGCAGTGGGAGCCGGCTGTGCTCAGCCAAACAGCTCACACTTGAATCCAGGTGGAGAGAGAGATTTTTCAAGCTGAGACAGATTTATATCAAGCAGCAAATAATGAAAAAGTCATTGATCCACCTGCCAGCATAGACTGCCCCAGGCTTTTGGAAGGAGGCAGTGGTGTTGGACAAAGGCTGTTGAGTCCCTGAGCATGGGCAAGGCAGAAAAGGTCCCCAAAGGCAAATGGAGTGGTAGTAGATTAACCATATGGCACTCTGTGTTAAAGGAGAACCTGAACTGTAAAATGAACTGATGAGGAAACCTATCCTGACAGAGAGCAAAGAGAATGTCTTGCTCCAGAGGACCTTACCTCCTCAGTGGCCATGTCTCCACACAGACCATCCCGTGCAAGCATGGACATCACTAATGTGCTTAAGTGCAGGCTGGTAGAAGAGCAGACTGGGCAGCACTGGGTTGTCTTCTTTCATTTTTCAGCACACTTTCCTCAGGTTGCTAACAAGTCATCTCCACATGGACTTCAAGGTGCCCTTGAGCAGGATTTCAGAGGGAGATGCACAATCAGCAATGTGGCTCCCACCAGCTGTAAAGGAAGCCAGATGGCAAAAACACCCAGGCGTGCATGTACACAGAGTCCCTGACAATCAGAGAGGAAAAACCAGGAATTAAGGTCTTGATTTTGCCAAAAAACTGAGACATGGGAATAAGGGGCCCATGGAAACAGAGAACCTGGCAGATAGGACCCTAAGAACTCATCACCTATGGAGTTTCCACAGCAAAAATACCCCAGGTGGCTTTACAGGGGCCCCCAGCACACAAGCCTTCAGCTCCATCATTAAGGCTGGGAGTTCCAGAGCTCTTAAGGACTGGATGTTCATGGCATATAGCACCAGGATGAATGGGAACAGTGAAAAGAATGTCACCTTAGTGTAGAGAATGTGCCTGTTGCATGGCCTCTGCACTTGAGCCGGACACTCTGAAGCAACTGAAGACAACTTTCATCATAATCAAACTGCAACTAATCCAGGAACTGGCAGCATTTTCATTTTTTTGCAGGTAAAGTTAATAAACTGTGACTAACAGGATGATTTTGAACTCAAAGCCTTCTTGCTTCTACTAAGACTCTGATGAGTCCAAATATGATTGTGTCCTTAGATAGCACCTGGTGCCCATGAACAACTGTTGAAGCCGCACAGCACTTTGTAGGGCTGGGCCCAAAGTAAGGTGAGATCTAGGGAGTTTCTTGAAGCTTCTTGCTTAAGCATGTTTGTCCAAAGTCACCCAGAAGGTGTTAAAGTGGAGGTTTCAGGGAAACTCCTACATCTGTCTGCATTTCCTGGGAGAAATGAGAGCTTTGTAGGTGCTCTGCAAACACTATTGCACCTTGCATGTGTTTCATGGAGCAAAAGAGGAGATATTATAACACCCCTCATCGTCCCAGCCCAGGCTGTGTTTATCTTGCAGGATGTCCCTGGGCCATGACTCTGGCAGGACAAGGTCGGCTTGCACTTCCACTGACCATCTCTGTTTGTCTACAGGCACCTGCACAACAACCGGATCCAAAGCTTGGGAGCTAATGGCTTTGATGGGCTGCACAGCTTGGAAACCCTGTGAGTCACCTGTTTTCTTCTCTGTCCTAAAGAGCCTGTGTGTGTTCATTCCCTCCAGCACAGTCCACAGGAAAGGGCTGGTGTCTCTGGGTCAGGCCCACTGCACATTCACTTGTCACCAGGCGCTGAGGGCAGCCCAGCAAGTAGATGCCCAAGGCATGATGCTTCCTGGGGTGGTGGCAGACTGGACTTTCTCCCTGCATCTGTGCAAGCTGTTCTGGCTGTGCTGCTGCAGCAGAGGGGTCTGCACATGTGGGAATAGTGGCTGGGAGGGGACTCTGAGGCCCTGGACACAAATCTGATTGGCATCCAGAGAGCTTGAATGCAGGGAGTGACCACACCTCTTCACCACATGCATGTGATCCCAAAACCTCCTCAACACCTGAGTCCACCTCAGGGGACTGAGGGGCTGGTGTTAGTTCAAGGCTGGTAAACTCCTTGGGAATCTACGCAATATCTCTCTTCAAGAGGGTCTCATGTCACCTGATATCACCCGTAGCCAGCTAACTTCATATTGCACCTTGTTCTTGTCATGACCAGGTAGGCAATCTGTCAGGAGACCATGGGGGAAGACTGGAAGCAGGAATGAACTGTCCTCCAGGACATTAGAAGCAGACAGGTCACCCTGAACTCAGAGAGATTTAAGCCTGATGGCCTTGCCTTGCACACACCACACCTTTGACAGCTGTATGAATTGCTTGGGTCTCGTGTGTTGGGCATTGGCCAATAAGCAAGCAAATAAATCAAGGCTCTGAAAGACTGGAATAGATGCCTGTTGCCTTAATTGTGCAGAAACATGGTGCCTCCATGCAGGACTTGGGGTCAGACTCAGGCCCTTGCTCCTTGCCAGGGAGAGCTAGGGAGTCTGGATCACAGCAAAAAGAGGTGATGTTTCCTAGCATTCAAGCATCATTCAAGGAGGCAGAACCCCTCTGTGCCAAGCACAGTGTCAGCAGCAGTGACTGGGCAAGAGTGGAAGTGTCAGGCAAGTCCTCGGTCCCTAGACACGCTCCTAGGTGCAGGACCATGACAGGCATTGTCTTGTACTTTCAGACTGGCACATCCTGGGGCCACCCAGTCAGGATCTTCTGGGAGAGGCTGAACCATGGCAGGGATGATGGGAGGAGGATTGGTCTCCTTTGGCAATCCATGGATCTCCCCTTCCACTATCCCAGCTTGGCTTTTCCCCCGGGACAGACAACTATGTGAGAGCAGAGTCATGGCATCCAGGGAATACAAAGGCAGGCAGATTGCAGGAGGGAGTGGGGGACTTGCTGATGGAAGAAAAGACTGGGCTGTAGCCCAGGCAGACCACGCAGCAACAGCACAGCCTACATCAGGGCAACCTTATTCTGCAGCCAAGGTGGTCAGAGCCACCCTACTGACCATCACAAGCAGGATGGGGTTGCAGAGAAGCAGCTGGCTCCTTATTTATTGTGGGAAAGCCTAAAGAGCTTCCATTTCCTGGGAGATAATTCCATTTCCACAGGCACCTGTGCTGAAAGGTCATTTTCCCTCTTTTTTTCCCCCTCTGCTGCTCTAGATATTTCTTTGCCTTTTGTTGTTCACCTGAGATTCTGCACAGTATTCAAGGGGAGTTCAGAGTCTCCCTCTCTTGCTCCCAATCCCCGCAGGGACAGGACTGCATGCACCTTGGGGACTGGGCTCTCTGCAGGACTGTGACAGTGGAAGTCCTGTCCCTGCTGCCCAGGCAGCCCTGAGAGTATGTGACTTCCAGGGTCTGCCCCCTTGGAGCAGGACTGTTCCTGACCACTGTCTGTGACCAGGCTCTGGTGGCTCGGACTTGTGCATGTAAGTATCCCACAGCCTCATCCTTCTCCACTCTGGTTGCACCGAAGGACTGTCCTCAAGAGAAAGTGACTTTTGCTCCTCTTGGAATGAGCATCTAACTCTGACCTCCAGGCCAGCAGCTATTTCAAGTCAATAATCTTTGAGGAACACAAGTGGAGCCATCCACCTCATGTTAATCTCCAGCACCCATTTGCCCTGCTGACCAAAACTAGCCAAACATTTGGCTGCAACATCTCAAGCAAGCTGTTAGACCTGCATCTACCTACTGCCTCTCAGCTCCTGTGTATATGGAGACTATTGCAGTCTCCACATATACCCTTTAACTCAAATTATGATTACATTCTGTTAACAGCACTTAGCACATTTTCTTGACTTGTGACAACCAAACTGTGCTCTCAGTTACCTCATGGGCATTACCTTCTGGAAGGCAGCAGGATGGTAAGAGTTGGTGAAGACAGAAACTTCTCCAGGGTTCCTAAAATGAGTATTTGTGCCAGATGCTGATTATAAGCCAGGCACAAAAGCTGAACTGCAGAAGTTGAGAGGAAAAAAATTGTTTCAGGGTTTTCAGAAAAGCCTAGGAAGTCTTAGGTACAGGAACCTGTTTTCCCTAAGCTAAATGTGTCTTCTCATACTCAGCTAGAAAGAGAAATTTCTCTTTTTATCAAATGCAGTCAAAACTTCAGGAGACACAGCACTCACTGCTCCGTGCAGGTCTCAGTAGTGTGCAAGGTGCCTACGCACAGCCACACTGGACACCTACCCCAGGTCCTCTCATTTCTGCAAAAAATAGATTCAAGTAGAGCATCTCTGCTCTTGGAGATGGCTTGGCCCTGGTATTTAAGGAGGATAGAAAATCTAGAAAGACGTAAAACAAAGTCAGATGAATGACTTCATCTTTCCCCTGCATTGACCTGCAGCTACCATGCACAAGTCAGCTCTGCCAGGTACAGAGCAAGGGCAGCTCTGTGTTTTCCATGCTGATGAGGGGCAGGTAGATGGAGCTGAATGTGCGACACCCACCAGGTCTCAACTGGTCAAACACCAGGGAGTAGCAGGAGAAAGCAGCTCCAAAAATTTTTTCCCTGTCCGGACAAGATTTGGCTGCTCACCAGCCCCCCCAGCCTCCTCTTCCTGGGAAGGAAACCTGGGCAGGTGGGCTGGAAGCGAGTCAGAGCCACTCTGGCCAAATTCCCAATAGGATTTCAAAATAGCCTTGATGCCTAGTGAGATTCCCTCACCAGTTCCCATTAGCCTGAGAGGTGACAGAGAGCAAACCTGCAGGGCAGTGGGAAGAAACCTCAAACGTGTCTGAGCCATGAAACCAGGAATAAGATGGTTGAAGTGGGTGATAACTGGCATTTCTTAGTCCTCTCCAAAACCCATGGAGTAAAAAAAAGTGTAAATGTCCTTACGTGACATGTTCTTCCTGTAGCCCCTTTGGGTACTGGACTTCATCCTTTAAATAGGGTGTAAGGTCAGGGGACTCAGCAGAGCCAGTGCTGCCCGGTGAGCGGAGCAGGGCCAGCTGGGTACAGAGACTTTGACTACCCAGGAAAGGACAACCATAACCCATAGGATGTTATGCCCAGGGAGAAGACTTCTGGCCAAGGGGAGTGTGTGCACCACAGCACATGTCCTGGTGCGGTGCGGTGGGGGAATCCTAAGAGGGCTTCAGGTGAGGAGTGGGGAGGTGAAATGAAGGAGAAAAGAAAAACCCAGGGGAAGCACTATATCTTTTGCAAGAGGTAGGAAAGAGAGACATGCCAAAAGCCCAGATTCTAGCCATGCTGCTCTTCACGTTGCTTTTCTGCTCCTGCTTTATCTTGTAAAACCTGTTCTGTAGTGTGTTGCTCTTTAGGGCATTCAATGCATCTTGTAAAACATTAGGGGGTATAACTGTCTTCCTGCCATTTGGATAGAAGGCTCTTAACTTTTACATTTCCTGATTATGTTGGACTTAATGTCTCAATCTTTAAAAATGCAGGTAGAACGGGAGGGAGATTAGATTATACCAGTTCTATAGTGTACCTGGTAAGTAGAGATGTTTATGGAAAGGTTAATGTGAAGAGAAGTCAGCTGCAGCAAGGAGCATTGCTGCAATGACAGAGGTTGATTCTTGGAAACATCCAGATGTTGTACTAGGGGCTAGATGCACAAGGAAGGCAGGGCTGGATTTTCAGAGGAGCAGCAAGTAAAAAATGGCATCCAAAGACTTGCATGGTGCTAATACAGGAGCTAAGTAACCCACTTCTGTGAGAGGACAGTATTTTTCATGGGGGGATCCCTGTGACATGAATTTCCACAGTGATACTGATCTTGTACCCAGGTTTCTCCTGGAAATCTGACCAGTGCCTTAAGGTCCTTGAGCTTTGCAGCCATTCTGAATGCAATCTGAAGGCTGATGGATCATTGCCTCATGCCTTGTACTGCTTGACTTTCACCTTATTAGACAGGTTGTGATAACACTGAACTTATCTCTCTCCTTCCCTGGAATATAAATGTCTCAGGATCAGACCTGGAGGGGAAGGTGAATGCATGAGCACCAGATGAGCAAGCCCCAGGTCACTGCTCTCTGCAGGGTAAAGGGATGGAAGAGGTAGGTGACCTGAAACTATGCAATCAAATATATATATCTCTGTGTGAGTGTGTGTGTCATTTCACAGATAACACTTCACAGATAGCCATGGGTAGGGCATCTAGTCATGGAAGGTGAATGGAAAGTGCCCCCCAAGCCCTAGCTCCAAACACCAGCCCTTTTAACATTTCCTCACTTGGGTGCTATTAGGAAGCCCTCAGCCTTGCCAGTGCCCCCATGGCAAAGCAGGGCAGAACCCAGAAGGCGTGGAAAGGTTCCTGCATGGATCTTCCCATGTCTTCCAACAAAACAGTAGTACTTCACTGAAAATGTCGCTGACCTGGGAGTTCTGCTTTGAAGAAAAGGAGAGTGTGGTTTTTCTTCCCTCAGGACTGTTTTGCCCTAGCAGGGAGGGGAGGTCTTCTGGCCCTGAGTGCCAGCTGCCACTCACACATGGCAAAGGAACCCATCAAGGCAAGTCCCTGGGGCCGCTGATATGGGGTAGGCAGGTCTGAACTCTCACATGGCTACCGGGCACAGACGGGCTGGCAGTGCCAATCAGCACCCTGGTGATGGTGTGGGCCACCATGACCCAGCACCTGCTCAGGTCTTGATTTTGAGCTGCTGAGGCAAAGGGAGCAAGGGAGAAATGCAAAAATAAGAGCTGCGGCCCCCACAGTCATCCTGTCCATGGACATGGCTGAGTCCCCTACATAAAGAGAGCATGGGCTGAGCCTAAAAGAGGGGCCAGGGCTCCTTGCCCTGGCACATGCAGCCAGACAAGACCCTGACGCTAGCAGAGGGAAAACACGGTGTCCTGTCTCCCCAGACCACAGCAGCACTAAGGGGGCTGTGGGGGCAGAGGCAGGGATAGAAAATGAAGGGCTGCTCCCCAGGACCAGCCCAAAATGTTGAAGGCATCTGGGTTGGGGCAAAAATAGCAAGGACCTGTCCCAAAAGCACTGCTCCTGTGATTGTTCAGGTATCTCCAGCCTGTCTTCAACACAGACATGATGGGGAAGGGGCTCAGGGAGGCCCCACAGCCCTCACCCATTCCCTCCACCTGGGATGACCCTGCTTCTTCCTACCTCTCTGGCTGCTCCCTCCCCATCCATATCCCTGCCAGCTTCTCCACTCATCAGACAAAAGAGATAAATCACTTGGAAAGAGCAAAACTCCATTCATTTAAAAACCTTTTAATTTATTTTTTAAAAATAGCACTAATAAATTAAAAGCGTCTCCCAGAAGGGCTGAATCCAAAATCCTCTGGCTCCAGGCGTTTTATCTGCCTAACCTTGCCTCACAGGAAATGCCCTTACCGCAGGCTTTCGCAGCACGCTGCCCTATTATCTGGGTAATTAGTCGAGTCTGTAAATGCAGAGCAGAGCTGGAACCTACCGACTCCTCCAGAGAGCCGGATTTTCTATGGGAGAAAAAAAAATTAATATAAAGTGCACCTCAGGCAATGAAGAAAGGAAGGAGGAAAAGGGAAATATCTCCAGCACAGGTTACCCAAGGGTTATTTAACCCTTTTATAGCCACACAGGCCTTTCTATTCTCCTGAAAAACTTTCTGCCAAGTGCTACCTTGCTCCTCCAGTGGCATTTGGCTTCATCAGCATGTTTAATTTGAAACCTTTTGTGCAGTTTCTTGATGCTAATCCCAGTCTGTGCTATTCCCCAAGTAGCTGATGGTTTTGACTTCTCCAAAGATGTCCTGTTTGCTGCCCTGAGCTGCTCTGCTCCCTCCTCAGCACCCCGATGCTCCAAGGCTACTGTCTGTCGGGGGGATCACTGGGCCAAGGCCAATGGGATGAGGTTCAACAAGGCCAAGTGCTGGGTCCTGCATTTGGGTCACAACAACCCCGGGCAGCGCTACAGGCTGGGGGCAAAGCTTCCCGGCAGAAAAGAACCTGAGGATGTTGGTGGACAGCCGGCTGAAAAGGAGCCAGCAATGTGCCCGGGTGGCCAAGAAGGCCAACAGCATCCTGGCTTCTGTCAGGACCAACATGGCCAGCAGGAGCAGGGCAGTGATGGTGCCTCTGTCCTGGGCACTGGGGAGGCCTCACCTCCAGTGCTGGGTTCAGTTCTGGGCCCCTCACCACAGGAAGGACATTGAGCTGCTGGAGCATGTCCAGAGGAGAGCCACCAAGCTGGTGAGGGGTCTGGAGAACAAGTCATATGAGGAATGGCTGAGGGAACTGGGCATGTTTAGTTTGGAGAAGAGGAGGCTGAGAGGAGACCTCATTGCCCTCTTCAACTCCCTGAAAGGAGGGTGGAGAGCGGTGGGGGTTGGCCTTTTCTCCCAAGGGAATAATGACAGGAGCAGAGGAAATGGTCTGAAGTTAGGGCAGGGGAGGTTTAGATTAGATAGGAGGAAGAATTACTTTACTGAGAGGGTGGTCAGGCATTGGAACGGCCTGCCCAGGGAGGTGGTGGCATCACCATCCCTGGAGGTATTTAAGAAACGTGTAGACATGGCTCTTCAGGGCATGCTCTAGAGATTGAGGAGGGGGTGTTGTATGTGTGTAGTTGGACTCGGTGATCTCAGAGGTCCTTTCCACCCATGACGATTCTGTGTGATTCTGTGGTCTCTGAGCTGTGGCTGAAAATGACTCTGCATAGACATGATATTTGGGAAAATTATGAGGCAAAACAACAGAGTTTTTCTCTGTTGTTTGTTTGCTCAACAATGCTAGCCCAGGTGAAAAGGTGGTTCTGGCGAAACTGCATTTTTCCATGGATAATGGCTCCACTGTAAGGCTCAACCCCTTCCCAGAACTCTGCCTATTCTTTTTCCCCACCAAATCTTCATGCTACCCCTCTTGCACCCTGCCAGCTCCCCAGCCTCGCTCCCCACTCCCTTGGGGCTGCTGATCTTGCAGTGACAAACCACACCGAGTCTCCCCAAAACTCCAACCCCCAGGTCTCCAGATCTTGCTGTGACCTGTCAGGGGTACCCAACTCCTCTGGCTCCTCAGGCTTCATTCTGCTGAAAGCCTTGCCCTTAGACACAGAGCCCTTTCACAGAGCAGCTGAGCAAGAGCCAGAGGACGGAAGCTTCTGCCTCTGGAAACGAATGATAGGGAGTTGGTTGCCTGTGAGAAAGAGAAGCAGGCACTGCAGGCAGCAGCAATGGCAGCAGAGGCAAGATGTAAGCATGTTTTCGCTGAGGATGTGCTGATGCACTGGAGCTCTGTCCCCCAGCCCACGGTCCCTCCTTTCGACAGCAGCATGCTGCTGGGGGGCCAACCATCAGGAACTTTCGCACCTTGGCGGGTAGGTAGGGTCCCCAGCTTCCTTCCTGAAGTTTGGAAAATGCTCTGCTGTAGACCAGGCTTTCTTGAGTCTGACGCCTTCCCCTGCTTGGCGAAGTGCAGCAGCCTTCTCCGTGCTTCCCTTGCCTGAGTCATC
>JAOQGH010000013.1:413023-449546 GCA_025769975.1 Gallinago jamesoni
GCTTTCTTGAGTCTGACGCCTTCCCCTGCTTGGCGAAGTGCAGCAGCCTTCTCCGTGCTTCCCTTGCCTGAGTCATCAGCTCCATGGTTATTGTCTGCGCATCCCAGAGACTGAGTTCCCCACTGCTCCGGTTTGTGGTCAGCTCCTTTTGTGTCTTGTAAATGATATATGCATGGCAGCGCCTGTGCTCCCAGGACCCCCCACGAGATCCTGCTCTCAAAGGCTCATTTCGACCTTGTTAAATAAATCAAATGGAATTGAAAACATATTTAATCCGGTACCTTCGTCAGTTAGGGAACAGACAGAAATACTTGTTGGAACAGACACATTCTGGGCACTGCTGCATTTTTAAATGGAGAACAGAGCTGGGCAAGGAAGGACTGGAGGCTGCAGCTGTACAAGGCAGGACCTACAGGATGACCCCACCCCAGCAGCGGACCTTTCAGTGCCACATAAACCCTGTAAAATGGTGCAGCACCATGTAAGTGAGAGGCTGGGATGTTTACAGGCCAGGCTGTCAGAATGAATCCTTGCTCGGAGGTTGCTGCTTGTTCCTGGCAGAAATCCAGTATCGTTAGTACCTGATAACCTTCCCATGCTGTGGGAGCCCATCTCTGCTCCTTTGGGACACCCATAAACTCTGCCGCGCTCTATCACATTCTGGCTTCTGCTTATAATTTGCCAAAAATGGGCCTTTCTAGGACATGCTTAGTTTTCCAAATTAAAAAACTGTCCCTAACAGATGAATCCCATGATTAGGTCATTTCCATCTTCTGTGCACACTGGAGCATCCCCTTGTTGCATGTCTCCATTTAGGGGATGGGTGCACGGCTCCAGGCCGGCTGGAGTCAGAAATGTGCTCTGGGTCCTTTCCCATTCCCTTCCCCTTCTTTCATTTATTACAGGCACTTGCTGCATCTCATTATCCAGACTGTGCTGCAGAAGGGCACGCACTCACCGCACAAGTTAGTCACTAGCAGGAGAGCAGGGTTTATGCTGATGCTACATAACAGAAATATGCACCTCCTGGTGCAGCTGCTTTTCATACTCTGGGCTAATCAGGCAGCTCTTCCCAGCTCAAGCTCAATCCCAAGCCGTGACCTTGATACAAGTCATCTGGGTAGCTTGGATGGTGCTGGGCAAGAGGTCAAACTAAATGGTCACGATGGCCCTCTTGGGCTTTCAGACTACCAATTAAATCATTTCCAGTGTTTGATTTGGCCACAGTAACCAGCACAACTAGCAGCAGTGGTAATTACATTTACTGGCAGCTTGATGAGATGCCAGCACAGGACAGGTGGAAATGCAAGTCCCTATCAGAGGCTGCACAAAGTCTCCCCCCAGAGCACCACAGTAACGTCTCACACTTCACTGGGACTGAAATAGTCAGCAAATGTCCCATCTCCAGCTTCTAATCTTTCTGCATCTTCAGGTTTATTAGCTGCAAATTTGTGGTGTTTTGTGGCTTATGGAAGCATTTATAGTACTATAAATACTATATAATTTTTTTTGGCTTCCTGTGTGGAACCACTAATAGTCCCTAACAGGCATAAAATTGACCTGAGACTCTTTCCCCTCCTCCTCTCCTTTTGGCCCGATTGAAGATATTAATAGTTCCAGGCTGCATGTTGTCAGCTTCAAATCACCCTGGCAGTTAAAGCCAAAAATAACTGTGCCTTTGATGTCAATTTACTTTTATTTCTAGATAAACAACAGGGTTGGTTAAAATCTTCCAAATATGAAGCTATAGGCTCACCCAAGAAATAACAACAGTGGAAAGCCAGCTAGTTCATTGGGTCTTGGGCAGACCAGGTGACCTTTAAGAGGTTTTCATTGTAACTAACTAACAGGCAAGGCTCCTTTCGACGTGCCTAGAGCATGCTTAGAGCTGGTTACTTGCAGCCCACCTAAGGAAAGTGATTTTCTTGCACATCATTTCTGAACCTTTTTGCTGGATGATTTTCTTCCAAAAGCCTTTGAAAATGACAAAACTACCTTCCTTATGCCATGTCCATGTTGTTTTGTTATGAAGCTTCTCGATTGTTTTGGAATAGCCATGGCCATGGTGCTTTGGCATTTTTCTACTACGTAATGCTGCCATTGGATCCACTTTCCCAGGTGTGCCAAAAAGGGCAGCACCCCACAGCCGGGAGAGCCCATACATAGCGTGCAAAGCCTCGGGTCAGACCCAAGAGCTGGGGCAGCTGAGACCCCACGAGTGCCACGTCCAGCTCCCTTGGGCCAAGAGGCCTCCCTGGCCAGCCCCATGGCCACCCCAGCCCATGTGCCACAGCAGACCAGTCAGGATAGTACTACCTAGTGACAAGTTTGGCTGGAAGCTTTGGGAAAGTGTCCAAATGTGGAACTGGGACCAGCAAAGCATTGCCCAAGCAGCCCAGAAAAGCAAGGAGAGAAAGAGGACACTTGGAGGCATTTTCTACGGCATGTCCATTTTCTGTATCCACCCAGCCCCTGGAAAGGATTTGGAAATCATGTACAGTTCACTGATATGCTCAGTGGAGGAGATTCATTGTCATTGATATCAAAATGCAAAATCCTGCTGGGCCCAGACTCCTTCCCTTCTGCATTGATACTACATTAGGAGAGACGCCCTGGAGACCACTAGTTGCACAGGCTGGGCCAAATTCAGCAATGGACACCAGGCAGAGAGGAACGATGTCTGGGAAGAATGTAGCCCTGCTGACATCAGACATCTGTGAAAAGACCCAAGGGCTGAATTTCACTAAATGGGCAGAAACTTCCCCAGTGCCATGATCATCCACAGTCTCCCCCTCCAGTGAAGGTTGGAGACTGTTTCTGGTTCACTGCTTGAACCAGAGCCTGGCTAAAGCTCTGGGAAGGAGGAAGACAGAGAGAAGCCACTCTTGTGTCCTGTTTTGGGTCTGGGCTTTGGTAAGAGCTGCCCCACTGCAAGGAAGAGATGATGCCTGGGGACCATCTCAGGAACTGGCTTCTTCCAGCCTCTTCCAGCCAGGTGAACCCCCAGCAATGGGCAGGGCTTGGCACAGGCCAGCACTGGAGGCAAGTCAGGTCAGTGTGCGAGCGGCACAGGGATGGAGAGCAGTCAGCTGCAAGCATCACCCAGGGGAGATGTTAAGCAGTACAATTGAGTTTGTTTTCCAGGAGGCAGGCTCACCTCACCAAAAAACAGGAAGCCCCAGCAGGAGCAAGCACGGGCACATTGTCTCTCCTGAAGAGACTGGGATTGCTGGCAGCCAGGCTGGAGCAGCATGACTACATCTGGTTGCATTTCCACTTTCCAACAAGCCCAGTATATGCCAACATTCAGAGATGTTTTTTGTTTTTTTTTTTCACCCAGAGTGAGCTGCGGAACACAATGCTCTTTGTATCTGTCAAGTGCAGGAGGGTGGGAGGCACCAAGGTGCTGCCAGGACTGGGAGAGGTGTGTGTTCGCTCAGGAAGAACTGGTCCTGTACGTACTTGCACACACATGGAGGTACAAATAAAATGTTTATCTGCTGATGAAAGGCCAGCCTGTCTGGAAGAGACGTGGGCTGGAAAGGAAATGCATTTTTAGAGAAAGAGAGGAGCAAATATTACAGCACACTGAATGAATCCTTGTAAATAGTGTTGGTTACAGCTCTAAGCTCCCTTTTTCTGTTAGTAGCTCACAGGTGAGCCAAGCTTCCTCTCTGTTGGGCAATATTTTCCATGTCATCTGCTCACAGACACATTGGGTATTGCAGGGGAGAAGCTCAATTCCACTCCATCGCACAGAGTTTCCCCCAGCATCAGGGATGTGACAGCAGTGGGCTGTGTCACCTGGGGACAGTGCTCCCTGAGCCTCTCCTCCAGGGCTGTCCCTCGGCATCACACAGGCTGGTCTCGGCTACTTAGCCTGTGGGACAAGGGAGGGAAGCGGTGCAGGCAGACACCCAGCCTTGAGTCACCTTTGCAGTTTCTGCGCTGCTGTGAAACCTCACTGTAACCTTGGAAAGTCACTGCAGGGTGAGACTTTTAAAGGTATTAAGCACCTTAAGCACATATAGAGATTTGGGACTGTCAGTCAGCTTAGGCTGCTAATGCCCTCTGATTTGACTGATGCTTTCAAAACGCCCAGTAGTGTCCTGTCTACACTTCTAAACACTCATTCTCTTTGGAAATCCACTCCTGTGCCTCTCTGAGCTACAGTGAAGGGATGTGATTTGTAAAAGTCCTGCCCTGCCTTCTCCTGCATAACGGAACCTGTACAACAGGAGGCATTCAGCTCTGGCAGGGACGGATGCCCCAACAGTTATCCTTGTGAAAAATTGGCTTAGAGTATCCAAGAAACCGATAACCAAGCTACACACACCTTGCAAAGAGTGAGGTGTATGAGCATTCATGTGTCGAGAGATTTATTCTTAGACAGATCATCTTAGGCAGAAGACTGGGGAAAAACACTGATCTGCTTGGACTCAGAAGAGAACTGAGCGTGTCAGAGCAAGGAGGTGCAGAGCTCTCATATCTAATAGATGTGAGCTGGTGTGAGGAGGGGACGCATCGCTTCTGTCTTGGTCCTGGGGATGCGCACAGCAGCTTCGTCTGTGCTGGGACTCTGCCAATGAGTTGCAGGTTGGATACATGGGGAGACAGAGCTTGTGATCCTGTCGCCAGCCCTGTGTTCCTCTCAGACTGATTGCTGGTGATTGAATTATGTGAACCCTTTCCATACTTTGAGTGTAGGTCCTACAGGATTAGGATTTGTTTGCTCAAATCCATACATGTAGTGCAGGCAGCCAGGCTCCCTCTGTAACTGGAGGAGAGAAAATTGTCGGTGGTGTGGGGAGGTAAACCCTGCCATTAGCAGGATCTGCCACATCCCCCACGCTGCAAAGGGAATCCAACAACAAGGTTTAATATGGAGCTTTTCGGGGCTGCACAAGATAAAAGCCACTCAGGCCAACCTCTTGTCCCAGGAAACTACAAGACAGGGGTCAGAATCAGAAGAAAGATGTGGAATAAGTCATACAAGCCTGGAGTCCTGGAAGGCACAAAGGAAGACCAATTTGGAGAGACTCTCTGGGGTGATTTACTGTGCCTACAGGGCAAGCCTGAGACAGTGCTGTAGAGCAATTCCCAAGCAGGGACTCTGGTAAAGGAGAAGACTATGAAAGAGAGAGGGGGGCCAAGAGAGATCATAGTGTAATTACCATGCATGGTCCCAGAGGATGAGAATTACCAGGTAATTGGGCAGCAACTCATTGTTGTGTAAACGCACAGTTATTTCTGTTCTGTAAACCACAATCCAGGTTACATGGTAATTACTTTGAGGTCCATTAAGTGTAATTATACAGTAATCTCCAGGAGCCAGTAATTACCCTCATGTTCCAAAGTATCTACCACTTAAAACTCAGTGAGTTTCACGCAGGTAGGAAGCAGTTGCCTGGTTTTCAGACTTCCGTGCCTTGGTCTGTGGGATGGCCAGGATGGGGTCAAATTATACCATTTCAGCTGGAACTGCCTTTCAAAGGAGAGTGCTGGGAATGCTAGACGGGGAGTGCTTCACAACTAAATCCCAGCCAGTCTCCATGGGCCCTAGGACTTCCTACAGCACACTCTCCCCACTGGTTCCAGTCACAGCACGTCCCAGTGGCAGGGAGCTCTGGTGTCCCCAGGACAAGTACCAAGGATCCCATGATCCCCTCTCACTGCATGGTGAGGGGGCCCAGAGAAAGCCCCTCCATGGGGCTCACACAACTGAAGCTGCTGTTGTGTTTCTTGTCCTTCATAACACCCCATTTGGACCTGGAAAGGCAGGAAAAATGAATCACAGTAAAAGCTCCTGGGCATGAATCCCAGGGAGAGGGGCTGGGGCACTCTGGGGATGCAAAGCAGCAGCATGGTCCAGCACAAGGCACGGAGGGACTAGGGGGGAAGGAGTCCAGATGGCAACAGTCATGACATGGAGTGGCTCTCGCCTGACAGTGTTTCTAGAAGGGAATATTTCTGCTGTAGGAATGTGTGAGATTTTTGTTTCCAGGCAGTGGCTGGATCAGCACAGTAGGGAAAACCTGTCTCCCACGCTTAACAACCAAGTTTCCATGCCTTCAAAGCACAGATACTCTCATTTGATTTCCTACAGCCACATTAAGGAATGTTTTTCCCTTCTCTGTCTTCCAGGGATCTAAACTACAATGAACTGCTGGAATTCCCTGGGGCTATCAGGACGCTGGGCCGACTGCAGGAGCTGTGAGATTTTCTATTTCTTTCTTCTCAAAAGAATTCCCCAATGGAGAGCAACCAATGAAGTGTCACATGTGCTCTGACTTGGGGAGACCGCTTATTTTAAGCCTTTCTTTTATATTTCACAGTCCTCTCTATCTTGCACATAAAACCAGTTTATCCCTTCAATTTTCATCAGCTCTAATCACCTCAACAGCAGTCTCTGGCTGGTGGAGGAGAATGGGAGATTCCCCCATTGGGCTTGGAGCAGGTTCCTCCTACAGCTCTTCATTCTCATGTGGCATCTGATGGAAAAGGTCCATCTGATCTCCAGCTACTTGTAATGTCCATTCCTCAGCTTAGGACCACAATCATGGAGTTACCTGTGTTATTGTAAGGCCATGACTTCTGCAGGCCCTGTGCCACCTCCTCTGATGCACAGAAACTGTTTGGTATCCCTTAGGACAAATTTATAATACAGAATTACAAAAGTTTATGACCATTTTAGTGGCTATCTCTCTCTTCTCTAATCAGTGAGCCTGTGAGTCAGTAAAAATGGGAAGCTATCCCCATGAAGTTAGAAGCCCCAAGATGGGATCAAGTTGAGTTCATGTGTATCCACAGTTCCTGTGAACCCTAAGATTGTGTCATACTGGTGACATACTGGGGTGAAACAAAAGCAGCTGCTTTGGTGCTTCTGGGAGGCTTGGAGTAAAAACCTGACACTACTTTTTTCTTTTACTGGAAGAATTTCTTGTCAAGGAGATTTCTCAGACAGACCAGATATCATTACTCTGACATTCAAAATGAGAATACAATCCTTAATCCACTTTGCGATAGCTTTTGAAACGCCCATCACTAAATAAGAGGCACGTTTCAAACTGCCATCTAACTAATCACTCACACAGACTCCTCTGGGATTAAACTACCTGGGCATCACCCAGAGCCAGTCTTGGTCCTTGACACAGGATCCCGCAGCTGCCTTTAATGTACAGGAGACCAGACTGCAGCCACAGAGCTCTCTTCCGCTGAGAAAGCCTGCAGATAGCAATTTTCTCAAGCTTAACCAAAAATGTCACAGCTAGATCTACAAATACTTTAAAGTCACAAGGACCTTGTAAGTCAAAAGGATTCATGGTAGGCTGCACTCTGGTTTACATCTGTGGAGCTATAATGGAGACAATCCATAAAAATTTTAATATCTGGAAGACATAACATAAGTGTGTGTTGTTTGCTACTATTTCCTGACCTGTAAAGCGGTAAACCTGAAGTCCTTGTATTCTTGGTGAGTTCAGTGGAGTGAGATATGGAGCACCATGCCATACACAGGGTAAATGCAGCAAAATGAGGGTTTTGTCCTGCCAAAGGACAGACTTTGTTCACTTGCTGGAAACTCACCTCCTCACCTCCCATTTTATGGGTGTTTTGAAGGCTCTATGCCTTTAAAAGTGTTGAGGAAAGAAGGTGTCTCCAAGCCTTTCTCATCCATTAACATCGAGATATTTGTTTCTCCCAACAGCGGTTTTCATAACAACAACATCAAAGCTATTCCAGAGAATGCATTTGTTGGGAATCCCCTCCTCCAAACAATGTAAGAAAATTAAACAATGTTTCCTAAATCCTTACATCCCCCTAAAAGGGGCATTTTGTGGTGTTTTTTGTTGAGATTTCTGCTAGTTGTCAGCACAACTACAGTTTGATGTTTATTCTATGTGGGCCAACACAAGCTGAAATTACCTCCTTTTCAGTTGCACCTCAGATTTTTTTGCCATGTGTTCTCCTTTCCCTGCAGCTGAATTTTGCTGCAGTACTGGGTGATAACAACAAAGGAACAATATATGGGTGGTCTGCATGGAAATCTTGCTGTGCATAACAGGATTTTCTAAGCCCTGTTTTTATTCCTTGTGTTTAGTACTGTGTTAACAGTACTAGCTATATGTGTTGGGGATCTGGGACACCAGATCATTGTGTGTCTACTCAAACTCGTGGACCCAAGGTTCTGCATATAAATACATCAAGTCGTCATCTCATTTCCCCTCTGACCCAAACACAGGTAGAGATTTTTGGACAGTTCTTCCCTGAACCACACTGATATTAGAAATCATGGCAAGTGACAAAAGCTCTACTTGGCCAGTCTGGGACCTCAGCTATAGAAATATCAGCATCTGGAAAGCTATGGTGACACTGGGTGAAAACAGTCAGTGCTCCAGTCAAAACAAACCAACCCCCATTCCCACCCATCTTCCTTGGGGCACCATCCTTGGAGTTGTATGGGAGTGGAGGACATCCGGAATACTCATGTCTCCATTGGATCTGCCCATTTAAAGTCTTTCACATTTGGTGGGGGGAAAGTGCTTCTTGTATGACGTGATTCAACTCCTCCTAAAGCTGTTCTTCACTTCTTTCCACTTACTGTAGGAAATATGCTGGTGCTGGGAATATGTTAAGATCAGAGGAGGTGTCAAGTACAAGGTGTTTCCCAGCAGGTTTACAGCTCTATAGCAGGGTTGAAGGAGAGCTTTGTATCTTCCTAGCCTGCCTGATTCAGCAAGGATCCTAAAGGACTCTTTCACAGCACACCTCATTTGTACCAATGTTTGGTCAAAACAGGCTAGTGGAAGAGCCTGGGTTATCTGGAAAACAAGGGTTCCTCACAGGATAGCCAGCACCCATTACATAGCTGGGCTCCAAGGCTCTTGACCTGTAATAGCATCTTCATGTGCAGCAGAATTTGACCAATTATTTGTTTCTTTTGCAGCCATTTTTATGACAATCCCATCCAGTTTGTTGGACAGTCTGCTTTCCAGTACTTGCCAAAGCTCCACACTCTGTAAGTTCACCAAGCACATTCTCAGAGAGGTAACGCATCCAAGCTCTATGCCCTGTGAGCTGGACACCTTAGTGGCCTTCTTCCTTTCACTTTTCTAGATACCTTGTGCCAATAGAAGACCACGGTACCAGTCTTTTGGCCAGCCCCAAAGGCAGGGAGCCAAGGAGTAGACACTGCAGATGTTTTCTACCAAGGAAGAATAATTTTTAAAAGGGCATTTTGGAGTTGACAGGCACTGGAGTCTTCTAGGGTCTCTATAGCTGCATCAGCACCAGCAAACACTGCACTGAAAAGGGCCACCATTGTGTTTGCTGCTTGCTGCTCAAGCAATTGCTGCACTGTTGTGTGGTTACCCAAACACAAGGCCACTGAAGGTATGTGTCTTCCTCCACAAGATGTAGAAGTGGAGGTACACATATCCCACAACACCAACACCATGGCACAAATAATCTTACTGGGCAGCGATTTGTGACAGTGCTTCCTTCACAAGTATGGACCTAAGACTGCTCCAGGGCCACCACCTCTATGTGGGGGGCACCATCTGGACCAGAATGGCTGGCCTGAACTGGCTGGCTTTTCAGCTAACCTCTTGTGGCACAGCACTAAATATTGAGGCAGAGGCAACCTCAAAATCTCTATTTACAAGCCTTACCCAGCCTCTGGCTGCAGTAACACTCACTCAGGCAAATAAAGTAAATCCTTCAAATACCCATGCATTCAAATACCCATATGCTCTAAATACATAGACTCTGGGAGGCTTGGGTGGGATGACCTGCTTACATTCTCCATGGTAATTGTTTGGGATTTTTTATTTAATTTGGATAGAGATCATGCCAAGAATGTCAGTGGATGGGGGAGGGTCGGAGCTTGCCAACCCTCCATACATAGAAATGCCTAACTCTGGCTCACTGTATCTGTGCTCGTGTGAAACATCGGCTCCACTGCCCATCCAACAGTGATGCGTTGGTGGCAGGGGCACCTTTGGATCTTGCCCATGGGTCACCCCATTTTTGTGTGAGGAAGCAGATTTGTCACTATGGCTAATGGGTCTGGGACCTTGTGCAGCTGCACTTCCTTCTGCGTCCTCTGTCCACGTCACTTCACCCTCTGCTCTCTGCAGGTCTCTCAATGGCGCAACGGACATCAGAGAATTCCCAGACCTGAAAGGCACCACCAGCCTAGAAGTTTTGTGAGTCTCTCCCTTTTACCCTGCTATTTGTGCTCTTTCTCCAGTGATGCAGGCTGTTTCAGCAAGAACAACTTCCACAGTGCTGTGAAGTTGGTTGTCTTCAGCTCTGCCTCTCCCTGGTCACTCATCTCTCTGCTTCATTTCACCCCTGTGGCTCCTGAAATCAGCTTTCCTCTCTGTGAATTGCTCTCTCAGTACTGTTGAGAATGCTCCAATCTTTTTTTTTTTCTTCCTTTGTTTCTGTGTCTTGAAGGAGCAAGCCTTTTTGGTGCAGTGCTTCAGTGTGGTCTGCTCAGACAGAGTGTCTCTGCCCATCCTGGGACCAGCACTGGTAGTGCAGTGAAGAAAAATATCTGCCTGTGTTCATCACACATCTACCCACCCAGGCTGGAGGTTCCTGGAACTGGTCTGGTCCCATCCTCACACCACAAGACCTAGGAGATCAGGAGACTGGGGGACCTGCTGTCTCTGGTCACCCATGGTTGTCCTCTCTAGGGCACTAGTCCGCATACTGTGCCCAAACTGGGAGCACAGCTGAGCACTCCAGCCCAAGAGTGTGACCTGGCCGTGCCTTCCCTTAGGGACCCAGGGACACAACATCCATCCCTCATGCATGGGTTTCTGAGGCAGCTGTGGCTCCAGGCACATCCCCGGTTTGGGCAATGACGAACTGGGATGGCAGAGCATGTCACAGAGGGCACTGCCACCTGCGCTCCATGTGACCAAGGACAGCAGTGTATTCAGTACACAGCAACATCCCAGAACTTCTTGTAGGCACATTCACCTTTACAGGTGCAGCAGCACTGCCCATTTCCAAGTCAATTTTTGTTTCTCTACAGGTATTTCTTCATCCCGTTGATATTGTCTTTCCTGCCACCATCTAGGATTGCAGGTCACAGTCTGTGTGCTGGCTCTCAGTAACAACATTTCTTCTCTCTCCTCCACTATTCTAGGACCTTGACCAGAGCAGGCATCCGTTTACTGCCCAGGGCGATGTGCCAGCAGCTGCCCTGCCTCCGAGTTCTGTGAGTAACACGTTTCTCTCTCCTGCCTCATTTTCAGAAAAGTTCCATTAGAAACCAAACTCTCTTCTTGTCTAGCTCAGTGAGGGGACCAGCTATGGAAGATCATCCTGTGGTTCCTGTTCCCATTATCTTTTCCATTCAGAAAACGCCACCTTCTTAGGCACTACCTTGACTTCTGCATGTTCTTGGATTTGCTTGCTTCATCCCAGCGTGATGCTCTGGACTCAGGATTAGAAGCTCTAAGGCACATACACATTTGCCTCTTCCTTACTCTGCACGAGTGGGAATTGTTTGGCTCATGCAAGGAGAGTAGAGAGGGTACAAAGAGCAGTGGGTAAGAACAGCAGCAGCATTTCAGAGCTTCAGTGTTGGGTTACTGCAGTAGGAGCTCCAGCAAGTGGTATTATCTGGAGGAAGGAACCTGTTCATGCTCTTGGAGGGGACATGTCTGACCTGATGGAGACCTGCAAGGTCACATGGCCACAGCCCCTCACGTGGTGCAGCAGTGGCAGGTCTGAGTTTTGCTTAGATGCTTTCGCTCTCCCTGCTTGGCAAGGCACTAAATGATGTTGAGCCAGGGGGTGTGATTTTTTTCTTTAACTTAGTACATGATGAAATCAGCATCTCAGAAAAACTCCTGCATCTTCTCTGGAATCACATTCCTCATTCATGAGATCCCCAACCTTGTCTGCAGTCGGAGACATCCACAGGAAATGAGTCATGAGCCAGATTTATACAAGTTTGCAGGAGGCTTGCCTTTCATCGGTCTTTATACAAGCTGAAAATGAAAACAAGTTTGTTCTAGGAAAGCAACAGGAGTCAATTCTTGATCACAGAAACTGGAAACAAGAGAAAAACATAAAAATTAAAGAACACAATATGTAACTTAGCAGATCACAACATTTTGACTCCAGCTGTCCCTCTCATCTTTAGACATCTGGACCAATTCAATGGACATCTTGCCACCAAAGTGTATGTATCCTTTAGAATGGCCCAGGTTGTACGGTCCCAAGTGCTCTGTTTATGTTTGTAAGTTATCAGACTGTAAACCTTTGCAGCAGAGCCTCTTCCTCATGTCTGCCCCCTCCTTGTCAGAGAGTTTTACTGGGACACCCCACCTTGTTCCTTTTTCCTCTTTCCAAGTTAATTTTATTGACATTAGTTTCATTGCTTTCAGAGTTTGGAGAAAGGGTATATGGGCCAATGTTTTTTCATGTTTACATCTCTCTTGCCTTTGTCCCAACAGAGACAGTGGTTGCTCTCACTGTTTTCTCCCACTTTGCCAGCCCCTTGGCAGTTCATCAGGTTGACATATTACAACTGTGACATGTCTGAATACAAATGATACAGTTAATGCCCCTTTTCTGGCATTCTACTGCTCACATTACACTGCAGATTTTCTGCAGAGACTTTGGACAGGGATGTAAGCTCGTATTCAAATCCCTTAGTGATCTTGTTCAAGTTGGTTTTGAACCTGGCCAGACCAAACTCCTGGAGAGCCCAGGAGACATCAAACAGGCTGGAAGAGACCCAAGCTTCCAGCTTGACCTCGGTCCAGTTGCTGTTCTCCAGTTTCACCTGGTACATGCAGTGCTCCTCCACTACCATGAGATGTGTAAGAGTCACCACAGTGACATGATGCTGTGCTGGGATGCCAGTCTGTGCCTGGGCACTGAGCCCAGCATGCCCAGGGAAGGCAGCCTTGCCAAGCTTGAGCTCAGTGTAAAACATGACATTGTCCTACTGCTTTTGTCTAGAGCTTTGGGGCTCACGGCACAGATTTGTCTTTCCTCTCAAGCAGAAATAGCTGAAGCTTTCCTAAGCAGAGTTAAAGGCCCTTGATGCCATCAGTACCTTCATCCTGATGTGTCCACAATGCAGCTTCAGTGACTGAGGGTCCAGGAAAAAGTGACTGATGCTGCAGCTCTTTCTCCATACTGGGTGACAGTCTGCAGAGCCAAGCGCAAACCTTTTGCTTAATTTTCTTCTCCTTCCTCCTCGCCACCATGAAAAACTGGTTGAGAGAAGGTTGGCAAAAATAAATAAATAAATGGAATGTTTAGCAGCAACTTATTGGCAGAAAGATCGAAACTGAGTTTGGAAAGTCAGTAGAGAGCCACGTACAAAACTTTACCCTGGGGCAAATTTCTGTTGAACAGCCAAAAATCCAGCATCTGCTGGTGGGGAGGAAAGCTGATTTTAAACATTACTCCTTACCCAGTGCATTTCAGTTTTTAGAAATTCACATTAAGCTGCACCAGAATGGGTTTTTCTCTGGCTACCAGTTCACTCTATCCTGGACACTGACATGCCACTGGTCTGTGAAGCAGTGGGAACAGCAGTTTTCTGGGAATTGCTTTCAAGTAGAGGCACTTGAAAGAATGGGGACCAGGGATTTTCACAGTCTGTAATGTCCTGTACCAAATCCCTGCCTGTGCCACAACCCCTCCCCACAACCACAGGGAGAAGCCAGGAAAGACTGAATGGAGAGCGGGTGATGGGTGGTTGAGTTTGCTGTGCCAGGAAGGATGCAAGGTCACTGGCTGGCTGCTCCGCTGGCCAAAAATTCCCCAGGATCCGCAAGAACATCTGCAGCTTTCATAAGGTTCCCCATCCTCAGCAGCAGGATGGGAGCTCTGGCACGAGCACCTCTCTGCTTTGCCCACAGAAAAGCAGGGCTGTGCATAGCAGAAGCTGGCACAGATGCATCTCACAGATGACTTGGGGCAGGAAGTCCCAAGGAGGGGAGGAAAAGCCCACCCCAGCTGTGGAAGCAGCTCTGCTAGTCCACAGCTTGTGCTGGAGTGAGCAGGGCTGGGGCTGGGTGAGCAGGTGAAGGACCGATCAACCCTTGCCTTGCACAAAGAAACACAGAGCAAGCATTGGGTTTGTGCAGAGCGGAGATCCCCATCACCTGGGATTACCGCCCTCCACAGCTGTGTAAAATGGAAGCCAGGTCCTTCCCTTCTCCAGTAATATCTGCTTTACAAGAGAGGGCTCAGGTGCACTCACTTTCCATCTCCTAACATTTCTGTGCTGGTCCTTCCCCTGCAGAGAGCTGTCACACAACCAAATCGAAGACCTGCCCAGTTTCCACCGATGTGGGCAGCTGGAGGAGCTGTGAGTAAAGTGATGCTCTTACTTGTTCAGGGGTAAAGGGACTGATTTGGGGATAGAGGCAGCTCCCAAAGCAAAAATTCAGCCTTCACCAAGCACTGGGAGAGCTGGGTGTTATAAACCACTATTTGGACTATGAGTGGACCAGAGCTTCACGTTTTGCCCATGTGCAAATATGGAACAAAAATACATTCCATGTGCATAATTCACTCAGGTCTTTTCAGAGGTCCCAATCACAGCAAACAGAAGTAGGACGTGACAGCACTGAATTTTACTTCACTAACTCAAGTCCCAGTATGAGCTAATCAAGAATGGGGTTTACCTCTACCATATGTGCCTTCTGCTTCAAGGAGGGGGTCCCACACCATGGGCGCAAAGCAGCTCTTACCCACACTGCTCAGAGCCAGCCCTTCTGAAGAGAAGACTGATGCCTTCCTCATGTAGCACTTGAACGGGGTCTCCTCTGGGCCCTGGGAGGCACCTCTGTTGCTCTGAGACAGTTAGTTCACATTCAGTTCAAACTGTCTGGAGATCTGGCCCTATGTTTAAAATCTAACAGTTCTTGGCCTTTTTGAGAAAAAAAAATATAAATAATAGACTCATGATTTTTTATAGAATTCCAAAACATGAAAGAATAGATGTGTGGGAGCAGCATCCCCACAAAATACACTGGAGAGGTTGTCTCTCAGTAGCAGCCCAGCCTGGATGGCCAGACCATATCATTCAGTCTTAGCAAAACCAGAGATCAGGACACTGTGTGAAATCACATGAAAATGAGAGTTACATACCCCTTGCTGCCTCTTCAGGAGCTCTGAGGAAGAAGTTAGAGCTGGACATATTTTTATCTGAAGTACCCTCTGGAAAATAGATGAAAAAAATAGAAACGATATCAAAAAATGACAAACTTTCACAATTCCAAACCTGTAGTTTCACCCATTGCACCCAAATTTCTTCTTGAAATATTTTAATAGTATGCCAAATTCAGACTTATCATTAATATAAAAAGCAGAGTAAATCCCTCTTTCAGACTACTTAAGTCAGACAAACTGTGCCTTAAATTAAGATTTTCTTACAAAATGAGTATTTGGTTCCTTAAGCCCAAAGTTATCACTCCTGTAAGCCCCACCCCCAGCAGTCACCAGCATTCCTGCTGGGAAATACCATGGGAAAAAGTCTGGTGGTTCATGGTGGTACAGCCTGGCCTGGAAACACGTCAGGTGTGCCAGGTATTCTGCTGTAACTGCCAATGTGCAGGTTCTTACCTGCAGCACACAGGAAGTCCCTCGCAGCTAAACATCCCCAAATTCTTTTTCATGAGCTTGCTCCAATATCCCTTCCTCCCAAGCTCCACCTTTCCCACTAAGTGCTCCTCTACCCGAGACCCCTCAGTTTGTGCACATCTTCCCATGGCCCTCACTTGAAATCTTAATTAGATGTACAAGGAATGCCATCTTGGTCACAGGGGGCATGAGAAACCAGCAGTAGAGCAGATATGAGACCCTCATGCCTCTGTCTCTGAAGCATGAATGTGTGGCTAAGTACCAGCTGAGACATTGCAGTCATCACATGCAGGTCCCTGTGTGAGAGGAGTCAAGACCATGTCTGAGTCTGAAAGCAGGTCAACTACCCAACAAATAGCCTAGAGAGTTGACTGGCAGTGGCTGTCTCCCTTGCAGAAGGTCACACATGGAGACACTGCTTCTGCACGGCTGGGAATTCATGGCAGGCATTTTGCAGGAATTTTAAAAAAGATTCACCATAGTTCAACCCTAGGGAAAAGAAAACTGAAAAACTCAGAATTGTTCCCACAAAGTGGATGCTTGGATCAGTTCTAGGTGTCTCTCGAGGGGATGGGGAGTGCACAGGTCAGTCGGCAGAGACCGTGGCCAGCTGTTACCCTGCTCCTGCCCCTACCCCAGGGGGTGCAGGAGGCTGATGGAAGGGAGATGTGCTGGGGCTCAGGCACATTATGAAAACACCTGTGGAGGGTAGGGATGGTGGGCTCGGCAGGATATCCAAATTTTTATTCATGAAAATCTGAGGTGCCTTCAGTCCTCAACACCTCTTCATCATCACCAAGGCAAAGGGCAGCAGCTTTAGTCCTTCCTGAAGGGTCATGCAGAGGAGTTTGCTGGCTCCAAACTCTGCTCTTCTGCTCTGGACAAAGCAGTTTGCAGGCTTAGCTGTCTTCAGCTATTTTCTCAAACCAGTCTCTTCTTTTCCAGTGGTCTCCAGCACAACAGGATCCATGAAATCAGAGCAGATACCTTTGTGCAGCTGATAGCCCTGCGCTCCATGTAAGTATTGTCTGGTGGGGGGTGGGGGGGTTGGGCTTTTTGCTGGGGAAAGAGGAACTGTGAACACCCAGCCAGGCTGGAGAGTTTCCCAACCCCACTCCTTCTGCCTCTGCAGGGAGGCTTTGCTGTCCGGTCCCTCTTCCAATTCCCCTTACAAAAGAACAGGGCACAGACCTTCTCCCTGGCTTTCCTTCTGCATGCAGACACCTCCTATAAATAAACTTAGTACCTGCCAGGATTGCTGCCTGCACACACGGACACTCCGCACCAACACGCTCTAATAATACACTGCAGCTCCTCTGTGGCACAGCACACAATTTCAGACACCTCCATGACCACCAGACATGGACTTACCATGGTGTACATGAGCTCTGGCACCCCTTTCGCTACACACGCCAGTCATCCCTGCAGAACATCCCATTTGATTTGGGACAGCCCAAAAGCATATGTTAGACATAATAAGTGCACACAAGCATACATGTATCATCATACACATGCACATATTATACACGTGCACACATCAGACCTTGCAGTAGACAGCCTACTTAAGTGCTCAGCACCTTTGAGAAGCTATTAAGGCTCCTCAGGACATGATTCTTCCTGTGATGTGTGGGAAGAGCCTCCAAGCCTTTATTTACCATTCTGTTAGGAAGTGAACTGAGTCACGTATAAGCTTTTTCCCACAGTGCAGCAATTGGACTGTCATTTTGAAAGGGCAGCATTTCTGGAGATCCCACAAGTGTCACATACACCATGTTTTTAACCGCACAGGAACACTCTGTGTAACACTACAGACAGGCACACAAATCCAAGCACGGTGCTGCCACAATGCAGGCACACAGAGGCACAGATGAGCACGTAATCTCTAGCATTTGCCTTAGGGTATGTCCTGGGTCCCTGCAGGTAGGATTCATTTCACCCAACTTTATCCTGCAGTGAGACACACACATCTGAGAAGGCACCCCCAGCTCCCTTCAGAGCTGGAGACATGTAGATATATGTAGGAGATTGCTCGTATAGTCAGTCTTAGGAGAAGAAACGCTTCTAGATATGCTGGTTCCTCTCTGCTGATGACAGAGGGAGATGAGCTCTCCAGCTCAAATGGAAGGCAGAGCGAGCATATTGAGGCCTCGGTGAGTCCTCCCCATATCAAGCCAACTGTACATGGCAGGAGACAGTCTAAGACTACCTTGGTTTGCCTTCCACACTGTTCCTGACCCTATCTGCCCTTGCCCAGGCACCCAGCAGCGCGACCACATCACAGGTACTCTGGCATTAAGGCATAACCTGTCTCCTGCTCTGAGGTTTATCATGTTAGCATGAAAGCTCCAAATTTACAGAAGTGAACCCAAAAAGGAACCTTTCCCATTGGTCTCCTTAGAGGAGCTCCTGCGAGGCAAACTCTTCTGCCCTTTTTTAGAAACCAACCAAATATAGACCCAAATGTATTTGCCTCCAGAAAGCTGCAACGAGACAGAACTTGCTGCCAACCAAAGGGCTACAGATCCCACTTTTGTTCACACTGAAGCCCTTGTTCAGGCCACTGTCAGCAGCCTCAGTGCCCTGCTCTGCACGCCTCTAACTGACATGTCCTTTCCTTGCAGAGACCTGAGCTGGAATTATATCCAGTTTATTCACCCTGAAGCCTTTGTGACCCTGCGCTCGCTCACCAAGCTGTAAGTTGCAGTGATATTTCTTTCATAGTGGGTCATGGACAGCAGGTACCTGAGGACCTCAGATGACTCCCCAAAGCTACACTTGGCATTTAGGTATCAGAAGGCTGTAGTATTGCCGCACATGTCTCAGCACTGGCATGTGCAGACCAAAGTTTCCTATCAGTATTAAAGGGATGGTGAAAGTGCAGAAGGGGCCATCTTCAAGATGCCCTGAATACTTAAGCCTTCACTTTCTGATGTTTTCATCTCCACCTTAGATGCTTTATGAAAGATCAACATGATAGACCATTTCAGCAAGAGTCATCACAGACTATCTTTGCTGGCTCTGGAGGGGTCACCAGTCCCCTGCCATCACTAAGGCTCTTGGGTATTTTATGGGCAGGGAACTGCAGTCATGCCTGGCCTACTACAGGTGAAGTTGTGGGGAAGAGACGCATAGGGCAGATATGTGCAGAGAGGTAGGTACCACACAGAGCTTTCAGTGCAGATATTAACCTCTGCCTCTCATATTCCCCAGGAACTGAACCATCAATCCATTTATCTCCAAAGGATCCTGGTCCCCATGCAGCACCCAGCCCCATTTCAAGTTCACATTTGCAGGATCAAGCAAGACAGGCAGCATAATTCTCCAAGCATCTGCTTGGCTCAGATACCACTAGCAGGAAAACCCTGACCATGGTCTCCCTCTCTGTTTTCCCTTCATCAGGGACTTGACTGATAACCAACTGGTTACGCTGCCCCTGGATGGTTTGGGTGGACTGACCCATCTGAAGCTCCAAGGCAACCCAGCTCTCTCTGAGCCCTTCACTAAGGAGAGCTTCCCCAAAATGAGGTACTGGTGGTGTCGGCTTTTTCATTTCTGTCAACCAGCATAGTTGGTTCTGATCAGCCTCCTGCTTTCCTTGCTTATCTCATGCTTTCCTCTCATTCTTTCAGGCCAATAGGTTGAGAAAGCTTCATCTGCTGTTAATACACCGCATCTTTTAAAGTCGTTCATGGGAGAGTGGTGATGCATTCATGGGCCCACTACCCCCACCCCAAACACACACACAAGTGGAAAGCATGGAGCGGGCCCAGCTGAGGGCTTTTCTCAATGGAAAACATTCCCAGAAGCCAGTCTTAGCTAATGACATCCAGCTTTCCTTCAGTAAACTCTGTTTGTGTGGCCATGTCTTGTCTGCTATGGATTAATGAGGAGCCTTAAGGGGTCAAACTAATCAAGTCGAGGCTGCAAAAGGCTCAGAGCACAGTGCTACATGGCAGGCTCTGGCTCTCCTGACCCTCCCTTAGTGGTGGGTCTCCAGTGTGGCACCTGCCCTCAGGTTGAGGGGCCCATGGTCCAGATGACTCAAATTCCCCTGAAGTGAAGCCATCTTTTGTTTGGGTCTCCCAGGTAGTTCCCTTGGAGCCAAGGGTGCATGAGCTGATGTTCACACTCCTCCACAGGATCCCAAGGCTGGAGTTTCTCAAACTCATACACCCCCTTCTGGGGTCACAGGCCACTGCACCAACATCGCGCTTAATAGCTCATGTCTGATGAGAAGTGTGGAGGGAACTCTCACTTCAGTCTGCCTCAGCAATGGTGTGTGCAGGGCTTTCTCTCCTGACTTCTTTGACTCATCATAGATGGGATCTGCTGCATGACTGGTTGCCAAAGAGCAGGGGATTCCAGAAGCTTCTGGAGGGTTTTCTACACCCAAGATAGCAGTTTCTTGTGTAAAGCAGGTCAAGTTCAGCATTTTCAGGAACTTTCCTCCTCTAAAGTAGTTCCATTAACATCTGCAGAGCTGGTTTGGATTTGTACCAGAGAGACTGAATCTGCAGGAGTTGTTCATTCAACCACAGAAGGCCCATTAACATTTCCTAAATTTGGGTGTACTGCCATGAAATAGTTTTCTTCTTGAGGCATATGTCTGGAGGAATCATCAGAGACCAGTTCTTAGCCATCCTGGGAGGATCTGTACCTCCCCATCACCTTTCAATAATAAGATTTAATTCGGAGCTTATAACAGGAAGCAAGCTTGTATACAGAGTTTCCATAGCCTCCCGGGGCTCAGCCAGAAATGTTTGGGAACTTAAAACAAAAGCATATTTTTAGAATATAGAGTTTCACCATATTTACTGATCTTGTCAGAAGACCTTAATTGTCTGGAAAACCTGAGGTCCCTTTGCCTTCATCAGCAGCATTCCTGACTTCCAGCAAAGAAGCAGGAGTTTGCTGCCTTTGAAGAAAACACAGCTGCTGACTAATAGCCTGGTATTTCATCCAGATGACATTCAGTTGCTCTTTAAATAACCTTGTAATACATGCTACAATTAACAACTAACAATCCTACTCTCAAGTAGAAATCAGACACATTAAAGTAACTTTCTGCACTTAGGAGAGCTGAGATTTCCCTGCCCGAGCTGGCAGGGGTGAGCCAGGCTCACCGAAGTTTGGAGTGCCTCTCTGAACCTCAGCAACAAGCAAGGGGGACCTTGCACTTGCTCAAACTCTCAGGAAGCTTCTCACCTTGACTAAAAGAATGGATGCCCAGTAGAAAATGGAGGCAATGGAGAGTCAGATCATGGAGGTGACACCTAAAAGTTCTGCTTTCTCCCTTTTCAGAGTCCTTGAGGTACCTTATGCCTACCAGTGCTGTGCCTATGGAAGCTGCAGCAGCTTCTTCAAGATGTCTAACCAATGGGAGGCAGAAGACATGAGCCCTGAGGAGGACAATGCCCACAAGAGGACCATGGAATTGTTTCCAGGTCATGCTGATAATCAGTGTAAGTAAACTGGGCTGAACTGTAATCAATCCAGGGGCAGGGCCATAATGTGAGCTAGGATGTGGTCCTGCATTTGCAGGCGTGATCCCACTGCCAGCCATGGAGTTACACCTGCCTCAGGGAAGGCAGACTGATCATCTCCAGCTATGGTGGCCAGCTGCTGTGATTGGGCTTCAATTAGTGTCCCTGGACCTGATCTAGTGTGTCCAAACCTTCACAATCTAACAGAAAAATCCAGAAGTCCTCAACAGCGCGGACACATTTGCTAATTTGGTCTTGCTGACTATAGAGGAAGGCCACCCAAGCCACTGAAAGGTGCCTGAGGTTACATGGTCATTAGGTTTCTGGGCAGTATTGAGCCTTTGGTGGGTTATTGGTCTTTGTTGCTACAACATACAGAGGACAGACCCTAAGATTAATCTGAATAAGAGCATGATCTCAAAGAATGGGGATGTGCAGCTGGCTGGCAGTGCCTGTGTTCCTCCTGTGCACATACCCTGATGCTATGGCAAAGGTCAGGGTTAGGTACGAAAGAAAGAACACATGTGGGGACTATGATGAGCTCAGCACAGCGCTACCCAATGCAGGGCAGAAGTGGCTCCACAATTGAAGATGAGCAGCACATCCTGTCCAAGAGTCAATTTATTCTGTGCTCCAAAATGCCCTTCTGCACTGACCTCCCTGAAATCTGTGGCACAAGGCCAGCAAAGGAGCACACAAAACACAACTCTTGCACCCACATAGCACAACAGCAGCTCCAGGCAGAAACCTGGTGTGAGCCCTTCATAAGGGAATCTCAGAATAACAAGAAGAAAAGCATGAGCCCCTTTGCTTCCTCTGTAACTGCTGGAGAGTGGAAATAGCATTGCAGGACACAACTTGGATGCTGTGTTTGTTTATATGTTTGTGTAAATACAGAGGCCACATGCACTTCCGAGCTGTGAAACACCCCCAGGGCAAAACCAGATGGTGCTGTGAGCCTGTAGGAGATGGGGAGAGGGCTGAGTCCCTGGGGAACACTCCACTCACCTGCTCCCAGGAGCAGCGCACACCCAGCCACAGTAGGGGCTCTGCAGCATCTGCTCCCACATCCTAAGCAGGCAGGACTAGGTCTGGAGACAGACGTTGACTCAGAGCAGCTGGACACTCCTGTGTTACAGCAGTGATGGGAGCCAGGATGACCCCAGAGTCTTCAGGACACAGCCAGGGAGTGAATCACAAGCCCTGCATCCCTGCTCCTGCCGTCCACCCTGCCCCAATCCTTCACAGACTGAGAATAAGTTTTAAAAGCATACATAGTCCAGCCAGAGGCTAGCAAGCGTGATTCCTACCAGCACGATGTGGCTCCTGGAAGCATGGCAGACTTGGTGGTTACACAGGACAGACAGTACAGAGAAGCCATACGTTGTGGTCTTTGCTGCAGGAATTTCTTCTCGGCTGGGTCAGTTTTTCAATCATTAATGCAGCCCATACTTTAATAGTCCTTGTGTATGTTGCTGCCTAGCAAATTACAGCATCTGTGAAAAGACCTGGCTTGCAGCCAGGGCCCATAGTACTGCTTACAGACCTGCACTTGCTGGGCACCAAAGCATTTGATGTCTCAAAGGACACTCTCTCCCAGCCCTCTCAGCAGTGTAATCCGTACCACAGGCTCCCAGACCTCCAAGTCAGTCTCAGCCTCAAGGATTATATGTAAGTTCATGAGATACCAAGGCGAGAGGGGAATGCTGATTGATTCTAAGATGTAACAGACGAGACTATTAGCAGCTCATAAAGGCTCACATTTTCGGATATTAAAGCACTGGGTTTGTCTTGAAATATCAAACCACAGAGGTGCAAACATGAAAAACACAAGAATGTCCTTCATCACTATGTGCAGCTTTTGCAGATGACTCTCATACCATTCAGCAATGCATGGTCTACTCTTGATGATAAGGGGTTTGTGATATTGCTTTTTTACTTAACTAACTGATTCTTTATATGTGTCCCCAGTGCTTCCTTTCTGATGGCCACCAGTGGTATCCAGCTCTGTTAGATGAATCTTGTAACACTTCCTCATTAAAGAGGAAAAAAACCTCCCAGACATTCCTTCCATGCAAGAAATAAATTGGTCTCATTGAGAGAAAAATAACTCAGGGCTCTGCCCCTGCCAGGGATAGCTAGGCTCGTGAGAGTGCTTGGATGCTGTGGAAGAACCAACTTGTGAGTGGTATGGGGCATGCTTCCAGATAGCCATGTCCTCTCAGCCTTGCGTAGTGCTTCCAGCAAGGGACTGAGAAGTCCTTAACAAGTCTGCAGAGCCTCACAGCTGGGTGGTGAAAGGTGACTTGTCCCAGTCAGCCATGTAGGGGTGAGAAATGGGTCCTGAGTGGCACAGGCCTGCTCCAGCAGCCAGACAATGCTGCCTCCCATACCCAGCAGCCATCCTCAGCCGAGCCCAGCACTAAGGGACCATTGCACTGCATGTCTACTTGCAGTCTACTACAGGATGCCTGTGCTGCCACCAACCCCAAGATCAGCTCAGCTCTTTACCATCCTCCAAGGACCCCTGATGCCTGGGAATCCCCTGGATAACACTCAAGTGTGTCCATTAACATCTAAGTAATAGCAACCTGAGGCCCAAAGTAGTAGTTCGTATGTCTCATCACTCTGTCAGCTTGTCACAACAGATACTTAAGGTCTCGTATCCAAAATTTTTGGTGCTTGGCATATGCCTCTTCGGATTATAATTGGCAGTGTTTAGCAGATACCCCCTGCCCCAAGACTGTCCAGTGTGGCTAGGCAGCAGCCCAAAGATAGCTCAGGAGCTTGTCACTCACAAAGGACATCAACACAGCACTACCCTGTAGCTCGCTCCTGCCACCCTCCCAAAACTGGCTTCAGGGACCAGAACCCCCTCATGGAACAATTTGTTTGAGGATAGAAAGGGACTTATTTACTTACGAGCATATGTTTGCAATAAGGGAACAAAGCTACAGAAAGTGAGGCGAGAACACACTTGTATGGCTATCCCTGAAAATAGGACACCACTTTACCCAGTCAGGCACCTCCATTAATTTGTAAAGCTGACTAATTAACTTTTGCAACCACCTAGCAAATCCTGGAGGGTCCTTAGAGTGACACTTCTCCTATTTCTCTCATTCAAGAAGGCTACTCAAATCCCCCAGAAGGCACCTGCCCAGGCTCCTTGCAGCCACCCATACACTAACTCTGATGGAGAGAGCAATTATCTGCAAACCCCACGACTGCCCTGGCTAAGGCAGGCAATACAAAAGGGGAAAAAGCATCTAGCCCAGTGTTTTTTTGTTCTACCCATTCTCCACCAATTCTTCTCCTCTTCCTCCCAGTTTGGTGTTGGTACAGCCTGCTGGAAAATATTTTCCATGGAAAGGGCACTACTAGCAAAGTAAGATTTTTCCATAAGGCCCCAGAAACTGGAGGTGCCTTATCAAAATTTAAATAAAGAAGGGCTACTTGAAAACCAATGCAGTCTGCCTTGCTAGAACACAACAGCCATTTCCTTTTCTCTACAGTTCCTAGGGGGAGAAGTGCTTATTTCCAGCAGAGAGAGGTACATTTTCTGCTTTGAATGCCCATATGCTGGCCAAGGATAGCTTGCAATCCACAGCTAGCTCAGTAGTCCCAGCAAAACAAAACTCCTTGACTTCATGCAGATGTTTAGTCTGTGCTTAAAACCAGCCTTTGCACATTCTGGCCCTTTGAAGAGAAAAGGAATGGAGCAGATCACACTTTTACATTACCATGGGTTGGGTAGCAGAGGGGCACAGAAAGTGCAAGTCTCTGCATTGTGACTGCACATCACAGCCTCTGCTTTGTGGATGGAAAAGACACTGGAGATTTGTAAGAATATAAACTACAAGGAGGAAAAAAATTTTCCATCCCACTGTGAGTGTTTTCTTGCCAGACTCCAAAGCAGCAGTAATATTTCAACACAGACAGATTTAAAAAATGGCATTTTTTTTCCCAAAGTTCTCTGACGCTGAGAAAGCCACCATGCTTGTCAGGAGGCACTAAAGATAGCACGTTATTTTTCATCGTTCTTTAATCAAATAATCCCAGTCATATTTTCAAACACAGACAGGGAGCAGACCTCTTGAAAGGCACCATATCTAAACAGATTAGGCAACTAAATCCCACTCATGCTATCCATATCTTCAGCACTGTGGAAGTTCACCTTCCTGGCCAGTGTCTGGGCACACACCTAGGATCCATCCATACCATCCAAGGGAGGGTTCATCCCACAGATGAGAGTAAAGCCACAGAGCAAGCCCCCTGGCTATCAGGCTGTGTCAAGCTCAAAACACATCCTTTCCCCTTCCTCCTGCCCACAGAAAACCCGCCACCGACCTCCACTGGGAGCAGAAGGCTGTGTTGCTGCCAGGGGTAGGGATGGTGCCACAGGACAGGACAGCTGTCCTCACTGTGTCCCAGCGCTGTGAATCAGTGGCAGTTTGAGAAGAGGAACAAGCAACAAAGCAGAAAAATGTGTCTTGGATTAGATTAAGAGGATGCTGTTCTCCTTCGTGATTACCTACACCTACAGGCCATGGAAAACTCAGCTGAGGTGTCGGTCCCTTTCTCTTCCTGCAGCTTCTCCTTCAGTCAGAGAATCTCTGTGTGACTCGCAAAGAGCCCAAGACTGGCTCAGGGTGCAGCGTGATGGACATGCTGGACCAGGAGGCTGGGCTCTGAGGGCAATGCAGTCTGGTTGCATAAACCCCATGGATCCAAAGTCCAAAGGCATGGGCGATCAGTCTGACTTTAAGCAAATCCAGGACTGGGAGCTTCTGGGGTATAAACAAGGCGTCACAGTCCCAAGAAATCATAGGATATAAAGTACAGTAATAAATGTTGGCTTCTCTTTCTGCTTCTGAGCCTTTTGGTTGTGGTGGTGACTGCTGATTAAGAATTTGTGCTGCAAGTAGAGGCTAACAAACAAAGCAACAAAGTCCTTGTTGATGAACTAACATTAGACAAGGCCTGCCCAGAAAGCTTCCATTTAGAAGATGCATTTGAAAGCTTTGTTTTCTGTAACCACATAGGCTAGAATATTTATTTTTAATAAAGCGTGCTGGGAGGAGGCATCTGCAGTCACACAACTTTGGGATCTGGGGCTCTCAAATGTTGGGAGTAACCTAAAAACAGAGAGGTTGGCCACATTGCAGCCCACCAGCATTTACAAACCACCTTCCTCTACGGCAGAGAGGGAGAACAAACTGCAGGGACAAAGTGGACACCAGCAGCTACTTTGAACTTGTGGGCTGGGAACTGGCTGGGAAGGTCTGTGTTGTGGACAGGCAGTGAAAAGCCTCTGGCCCAGCTAGCCCTGATGGCCCTGCTCATTCTTCTTTGAGCACCATTTCTCTGTTGTTTTCTCTCAGATGACCTCGATGCGGATGACCTCCAGCTGGATCTTGAGGAATCAAAGCTGAACCCCACTATTCAGTGCACCCCAAGCCCCGGTGAGCAATCAGAGAAACCTTTGCTTAGAATAAATCTGGTTTCCTTTGAGCTTCTCTAAATCCCCAGGATCCTATGACCCTTCCTGAAGTGTCTCACAGACGTGGAGATCAGAAGCCTGAATGGTTGGGCTCTGGTAATTCTGGGGACAAGTGAGGAACTCCCATCTCCCCCTCAGAGGTAGCTGCCTTCCTACAAGAAGAGGACAAGGTCATGGTGTCCCTGACTGGGAATCCCAGGTATCACCAGCTCCTCCATCCACCAACCTGCTTGCAGCAAGAGTCTGGCTCTCAAGTTCCTGGTCCCTTGCAAGACTTTGCTCTGTCCTGGCCAGCCCAGAATACTGTGTGACAAGACCTCGTCTTTGTTCTCCTGTTTGCACTTGCAGCATTGCAAACTGCAGGGGTACTTCACCCTGTTTCCTGAGAAAAATAGCAAAGGGAGATGCCAGCAGCCGCAGGCTGGCTGGGACACAAGGAAGCTGCCTTCTGGTTTTGTCCCCATTCACAGCTCAATGGTGTCTTACACAGGCACTGTTGGAAGCTGGAGAGGCTTGGCTCCATCCAGGCAGCTGTAGGACAGTGGCAGAGACAGTTTTCCCCAGTTGTCCCACTGAGTTAGCTGCAAAATAGACAAAAGGAAGAAGATATTAGCAAAGAGCATGCCGTGCTACCTAGGTACAGAGCTGCTGGCTCACTGAGAAAAGCCAGCTAAAGCCAGCTTTGAGCTGAGCAAGATTTCTTGATTTCCTCTGGTTTTTTTTGCTCAAAACCAGATACAGCTCGCTCTGTTTCTGGTTTTGCTGAGCTCCCACTTTGAGCCCCCCATTGTAACAACCAAATCCCTCCCACGGGCAACTCTCTCTCATTACACAGTTTCTCCCCCCTTTTTACCCCACCACGACCTCCCACTTCTTCCCATTTCCATCCTCCACCATCCTTTCTCCTGACATTTCTCCATGTTCTCCTTGCCCAGACCCCTCTGTCCCTTCCCTGCCACCCCAACTCTCTCCTCCTCTTCCCCCCGTTCTTTCTCCCTCCTGCTCTAAAACTTCATCTCATCCTGGCCATCCCCTCTGTGCAGAGGTCATTCATGCACAAACAATAAGACACCACTTAGCCAAGGTCTTGAGTATAAGGGCCAAGGTTGGCATTTGTCAGAGCTGGACACAGCATCCTGCCATCTCTCGCACGTCTCCACACCTCTAAGGTCCAGGGGGTGCAATCAGAAGGAGAAGCGAATGGCAGAGGGACCCAAATGCCAGGCTGACACAAGGATTGTTAGTGGGTCTGGGGTCCCACAGACATGTGGGGCATTATGGTCATGAGTTCCTTTGGACAAAGGCCCACTTGAAGCTCAGACTCCACCCCATTGAACAGGATTCATCACAGGGCAGGTGTGGGACACGGGAGCAAAAAGGTTTCACCAGGCCCCGACCTTTTTATATTTCAGGAGCTCTGATAAGTTTGTGATTTCTCACATTTCACATACAACCTCTCCCTGCACCTCATTTCTGCCCTGGACAAGATTTGAGAGGAGGAGCTGATGAGCATGCCAGAGGCAATGCAGTTTGGGTACAAGAGCATGAGGGAACTGGGACGGACTCAAGAGGCAGCACTGATGCCATCCAGATACAGAAAATGGCAGACAATGTTGTAAGCTCCTTTCCAGCCCTCGGCATTCAATAGGCAAGGGGCTGGTAGTGCCAGAAGAGGGTTATGACCTGATCACTACTCTGATCAGCACCACTAGAGCATAGCGGTAGAATCTGGGTTTAACTTTGGGGTTTGTTTTCTTCCAGGTCCCTTCAAGCCTTGCGATCACTTGTTTGAGAGCTGGATCATCCGCCTGGGTGTGTGGGTCATGGTTCTAGTCTCGGTGCTCTGCAATGGACTGGTCATTCTGGCTGTCTTTGCCTCTCCCAGCTACCTCTCTCCACTTAAGTTCATCATCGGCTCCATAGCTGGAGCCAACATGCTGACCGGCGTTTACTGCAGCATGCTGGCTCTCGTCGATGCCCTGACCTACGGCCATTTTGCCAAATACGGTGCCAGGTGGGAGACCAGCACAGGCTGCAGGGTGACGGGGTTCCTGTCGGTGTTTGCCTCCGAGGCTGCCATCTTTCTGCTGACGTTGGCGGCCATGCAGTGCAGCATTTCAGTCTCCTGTGTGCGGGGCTATGGAAAGTCACCCGCCTTAGGCAAGGTCAAGGCTTCTGCCTTTTGCTGCCTGTTACTGTCCTCTGTGGCTGCCGTTCTGCCTCTCTTCTCCATTGGGGAATATGGAGCATCCCCTCTCTGCCTCCCATATCCCATCCCAGATGGGAAAACCGCCACCCTGGGCTTCACTGTGACCTTGGTGATGACAAACATGCTCTGCTTCTTGACTAGCACGGGCGCCTACATACGGCTCTACTGCAACCTGCTGAAAGGAGAGTTCAGCGCTGTCTGGGACTGTGCCATGGTCAAGCATGTGGCCTGGCTGATCTTCACCAACTGCCTCCTCTACTGCCCAGTGGCCTTCCTCACCTTCTCCTCCACACTCAACTTCCTCATCATCACCCCAGAGGTCATCAAATCTGTCCTCCTTGTGGTCCTGCCCCTGCCCGCTTGCCTGAACCCCTTGCTCTACCTGCTCTTCAACCCCCACTTCAGAGATGATCTCCGCCTGCTGAGGCGGACGGGCCAGGACAAGGGGAGATACCCTCAGTCCTGCGGGGCTGATGACATAGAGAAAAGTTCCTATGACTCCACCCAGGCTCTGGTGAGCTTCTCTGACACTGACCACACATTCGAGACACCGGATTCCCTGGGAGTGCACCCCATACTCGACAGCTACAGCTTCCCCTCTATGACGCTTGTCCCCTGCCAGCAAAGGGTGGGCACCAGGGGGAAGGAGAGGGCCTTTTCTGAGCATTGTCCCTGCCTCAATGACAATGAGGGGCTGATCGCTTCAGAGAGTGGAGACCCAGCTGGCAGCAGCCTCCGGATAGCCTTCTTCCCCTCTCCACCCACGCCGCCCTATGGGTCTCACTTATAAATCTCCTCTGAGTAGCCATGCCAAACAGCCCTACACCACACACTGAGGACCAGCCCCAGTGCCAGGTGGCCAAGCAACGTGACAGCAGGCTGCTCCATGTAAAGCACCAGTACAACCCACCCACCCACCCACACCCCCATACATATCTACCTGGGCAACAGGCACCACTCTGCCAGCTGCCACTCGCCTGGAAGGGCTCAGACTGAGCTCCAGATACTCAGGGCTGGCCATGGGAGGAGATAAAGCCCTGTGCAAGTCTTTCTCTTGCTAGGGACTTCCTGAGAGATAGCCCCACCATGGGGAGATGGGTCAAGGAGACTATCCTCCTCATCATCCTATAGCATCGCAAGACAGGAGGAGCCTCCAGCAAAGCCAAGCATGTCTTCTTAAGGCAGAGACATCTTAGCAAGTAAGAGCCATTGCTCTGTGGCAGAAACACAAGAAAATGGCCAGCTGCAATGATGTGGCCACCCTTGTCCTCCAGGGTCCTCTGCAGATCCCATAGACCCCTGGAAATGGATTTGTGTCTGCCCCACACCATCAACAGGAAGAGCAGAGCAAGTAGGTTAAAAGCAGTGTATCTGTGTGTGCACCTGAGGTTTGGACAGCCTCTGTTTTGGGAGGCTCTGCTTTATCCACTGGGAGCCTCATGGGTTAGGCAGGACCCCCACTTTCAGATGATACCAGGAGCTGGGGATGTTCAACCCCTCTTTCAATCTGGCCCACAGTGTTTAACAAGGGATCTCGAAACCCTGAGGTAAACACCAAATCCAAACACCTCCCTGGAGAAATGTACATGTTTTGCCTGGGGTCACTCAGCAGCACCTGGCCAGGGTGCCCAAGGGGACACCGGGCTCCCACAATCTTCATTACTCCTGCCACTTTCACACACTGCAGCACACCCAGGGCACTCCTGCCTGTAGCCATGGGCTACAGTTCCAGTCAGGCACACTGGAAATGGGATCTTGCTCCCTCACTGCCCCTAAACCTCACTCCTGGAAGAGAATGTTGGTTCTTGGGTACACATCCTCCATGCAGAAAAGCCATTTTGGGGGCTGCGTTTTCCCTCCCCCTTTTTAAGGGCAACTCGTGTAGGCAGAGAGAACAGAAATCAGCCTTGTAGAATGATGGCTTCAGGAGGACACAGGCCACTGGGAACAGTGTCAAATTCACTCCCTGCAGCTCAGGGATCTCCCAAAGCCATCCTCTCCATCGTAAACTCTCCCACTGCTGCCCAATGCAGCAGGCAGTGTGCGGGCCCCAGGCAAAACTTTGGTTCTGCTGACGTTACTGCAGCTGTGCAAGTCATTCATTCTTGTGAGAAAATAAATGAGCCCCGTTGCTGACCAGTAGCTGGCTTCTGTCTTCTTGCATGTGAAAAGCACCTTGCTGGTCATTCAGTGGCTGGCTGGCTGCTTCTCTCAGCCAAACCAGGCTGCTGCTACTCAGATGCTGTCTGCATTGCTTGAGTGAGGACTGGGAAATTGCATTGTGTCCATATGACCTGGCACCATCCTCCTCACCCGCTTGTTCAGAGGGAAGTGCCAAAGCACCTGCCTTTAAGCAGCAGAATTACATCACCAGTGGCCCTCTCCAGACCCTAGAGACCACCCGGCTGCACCCCTGGCCTTGGCTGCATCTATTTGAGTTCATAAGCAGGACGGAGTCTGCTACATAAAAGTTCAAGGACACCTTTATAACAGGGTCTCCCACACAAAGACAGACTCTCAGCCAGAGTCTGCTTCCCTTCTCTTCACATGAGCCCCATAGCCTTATCTCAAGAAAAACTTGAGAGATCACCAGGAAATCAGAGGAATGAGATACAAAGCTTAGAGAAGAGGATAAGAACCCCAAAATTTAGTGACAAATCCAAAGTTCTGCTATGCAGTCTGGGTAGGAACTACAAAAAATAAGCCCTGTTGTCATACTTGAATGCTGATCTAGACTTCTAATACCTTACAGATACTCAAAATCAGTTCTCACCCTTGCCTCATTAAAAACACTGAACCATTTTCTTCCATTTCCTTTGGGGCTGCTTATAGGCATGTGACTGGGAAAGATTCCTAGATAGTTCCATTTGCAGAAATAAAGTGCTTCTTCAGAAGTAGCATCCCCAGCATAAATCCAAATTCCTCAGCACATACCCTAACTCCATAAGGAAATGCCCAATTATAAGGCACACCAAAATAAACCCCACTGACATTGACACAATGAGCACCAAGTCAGAGACTAACCGCAACTCTCTCTTGCCTGAAATCCCCTGCACTGCTGCAAGGAATATTCGTGCCACAGTAGCAGGCATTAAGGGATCCAAACGAATACTTGATAAACATCTGTCCACAATGGATGAAGTACGTGGGATCTCCATGGGCACGGCCATCAGGGAACAGTCACACAACAGGACAGCTCGAGTTGAGCAGCACTAGGGACAACAAAAGCAGAATGCTGCATGGTCAGTGTAGCAGCATTTGTGTCCCCAGTTGTCCCAGCTAGTAAGTAGGGTTCCCAAAATGCATGCATAATATGTACACTTCCTACACACAAATCAGTGTGCAAGGACAGAGCTGCTACAGCTCTGCTGTGCTGTAGACCCAACAGCTTCCTCTTGGGATTACATGAATTACAGCCCTCATCGAACTTGCCTGTCCCTTATACAGTCTCAGTTTAGCTGGACACATCCCCCTGTGATGTTGTCAAAGGTGTCTCAGGGGGTGACCACCACAGGGCATCCTCCATGGGCCTGAACACAGAGGAACAGCTGAGTCTGAGTTCGAGGCTAGCAAGATTCTTGTACCACCAGCTTTCCAGGGTTCATGGTCATTACATCTGGAGCTGGCTAAAGAGGAGGAAGAGCATCTGAGAGTGCCCAGCCTAGGAAGAGACAATGACAGGGTTGATGCAGACACAGACGCTGTCCTTCCCCAGAGCAATAACATTTCCCCAGGAAACTTTATTGCAGGTCTTGGTAAAAGACCTCTGGAGTCTGTGGGCCTCTAGTAGTCAATGTGGGACTTCCCACCCCTCTCTCTCACAGACAAGCAAAAGCTAGCAGCCCAGCTGGTCCTGTCTGTGCTACAGTACAGCACAGCACAGCGAAGTCAAGCTCAGCCCTACAGCACCTTGATCCATCCCTCAGAGCATCCACAGTAGATGCTGTTCGTGCACATCCTGACCATTAGCGGCTGCTCACCCACAATCCCTGCTTCACCCTGTCTTCTACCTCACTTGTGTCTTCAGGCACACACCTGGAGGGTGCCCCTGTGAGAGGGACATTGCCTATGCCAAAGAAGACTGCAGGGCACCTCTAGTCAAAGAGGGATGGAGAGAGCATCAAGTCAGCACAAAGGGCTTTGAGCCCAGAAAACAGACACACTGTAAAGCACAGAAGCACTTAATTGCTGCTCAGTAGAGAACCTTTTCCCACCCATAGCAGTCCATAGGCTGCCTTCAGAGAAGCTCTGGTGAAAGAGTAACCCCTCAAAGCCAGTGCCCATCTCATGGTAAACCAGAAACTGTCTAACCCAAAAAGAATAAAACTATTGGGTACAGGTCCTGCTTGATACACCAGCCAGCATCCTCTTTTCTACCCTACAAAGCCAGCTTTCATCAGGCTCAGAGCTCTTCATCACAGTACTTCTGCACAGGCCAGTCTTCTTGGTTAACTGAGTATAACTGTGTGGTGGAGCAGGGATGAGACCTGTGCCCTCTGCTGTGTGGAGCCTCTCAGAGCCCATTTAGAGCAAATGCACCCTGAAGCCCTCTCTGAGCTGTGGACCTGGCAAGATTAGTTAGAGGAAAGGAGGGAGCATAAACACAGAGCACGTTCTGTCCTGGCCCAAGGAGGTGCCTGAGTTTGTGGACCTCCAGAGGAGCAGGAAACAAAAAACAGCATCATCCTCTCTGCTATTGCAGGCTATAAATCCAGAGTATGAATTCTAGCAAATGCTCATTACAGTGCCTTTCATCACAACTCTAAGTGTACACATGGCTTTTCACCCTACCAGACACTCAATTCAATAGTTAATACAAACAAAATTAAAAGCAATCCTACACCGTTCAATCTGCCTTTGTAGCAGACGTTTTGGTAATTACTGGTGCCAGGCTGAGCACCTTCAGGCAGCTTACCCCTCTGTCAGTCATTAACTACCTGAGAGTATCCCTGCTGTTCCACAGGCAACACAATAAGCTTGGGTTACCGAGTCCCATGGATAATCAGGATTCATCTTGGACTATGTTAACCACTGTTGGTCAACCAACAGAGGTGTGAAATTACCTCAGCATGCCCAGAACACAAGGAAGTTCTTGTTCCCCATCCTCCACCAGCAAAGACTCATGAAGTTACTCTTCTGCTTTCTGGGCTAAGATTTAGCAGTGAGATACAACACTGCTTGGAAACATCCCTTCCGGATGATCCTCTTCAAGGCCATCAAATGGGTCTCCAAACAGCATTAGTGGCTGATGGTGGCATACTTTGCGGGCGCTGCCTCCAACAGCCTGAGTGAGCAAGAAGACATGGACGTGATGGGACACATTGGAAGGGAGGAGAACGAGGCCACATCTCCTTATGCGTTACATTTCGGCTGATGGGGCATACTCAAGGCATAGGCCCTCTGGGTTGTTGGACATGTGGAGCTGCTCTGGAAACCATTGTCAGGGCTGGGCACCTTTGAGGTTTCCCCTGCACGCCAGAAAGGCACTTTCAGGACACCCTGAAGGGGAGAGACAGCATGTTTCAGGGAGGATTTTGGCCCTGGGGGACCCGGAAGCATTGTCTAACATGACACTGCAGAGGCAGTTTGTAGGCACTTTGAGATGTCAATTTTTCACTTGTCCAGCCCTCACAGCCGTAGATGTGCAACTCCTCTTAAAAAAGCCAGTGAAGCAAGCACTCTATAGTATTATTTTTTCAATCTCATTGTTTTTTCCACCAGTGTTGTGATTTCTGGAAGCCTGGGCCATGATTTGGAGCTCTTGGGATGGCAGCCCTGCCACAAACATCGGAATGTAAATGATGAAAATCAAGCTCTACATGGGATTGCAATATCTGGTGCTAGCCTCCCTGGAGGCCAGAGAAAAAGGGAGACATTTTGGAGAATGCAAGCCCATCTTCATGACTGAAATGGACCACACATCAAGTCTGGAGGCTGAACACAGTGGTTTCAGGTTATGCCCTGAGCTACCAAAAGGTTAATGTTTTTTACTTACTCTCCAGTGACATAAAACCATATTCATATTTTCAGACAATTTCTTTCAAACACGGTCTAAGGACCATTATTTTTCAAGTCCTAACTGGGAACTTAGGCTATTTTATTCCCAATAGATTTGCTGATTTGAGCTCCTGGAAGCAAAACCAAGGCATTTCATTCCAACTTGTCTGTGAATATTTTATTAACTGTAATTCCTGCTGGATCTTTCCCTTGCTATTCAGACCCAACATTTCTCCATATGAACAATGCACTTCCAGTCCTGCATCCCCATGCACTTCTTCCTTCCGTCACAGACCCCAGGAAGAGTTTGTTGGCTGCTGTAGGCACAGATAGTCCAGAGCCAAACTGTCAAGGGAACCAAACATAGTGGCTTTCATTCTCAAATTGAAAGACAGACCTTGTGATCTTCGATCTTCACTGGTCATGGTGTAGGTTTCCCTTATATCTGCTCCGTTCCATGGTTCCTGTCAGAGTTTCAGAATAAAGCAGTCAAAGAAGGGCAGACTTGCACAGGAAAAGGTGAGATCTGAGGAATAACTTCATGGAGGACTTTTAACTACAAGGCACACTGGGTTTGACCCCAAACAGAGCAGGGAGCCAGGGCAGAGGCATGGATGCCTCGTGGCACAGCAAACTTCACTCCTCCTCTGCTGTGTAGAGGTGACACTGCTTCCACGCAGCAGAGAAATAGCTGTTCTATGCACTTAGAGTGTTCAGGCATGAGTGTGCTGACTCTGTGTTCCTAGGAGAGCAGTCAAATACACAGATCTGTCTGAAATCTACCTTGCTTCCAGCTGTATGCTTCCTATGCCCAGGGGAGGGAGAGGCACCACTTTGAAAGAAGATAGGCAGCAGCATGATGCAGAGGAGGCAGGCTTGCAAAGGGTTGAGGAGTTAAGAGTTTTTTTCTGGTTCCTCTGGGAATGCCAGTACAGTCTCTTACTGCTATGCAGGGAAGTATTCTGCTGGGAAACAAGTATTCTGGGGAGTATTCTGCTAGGAGATTTCTTAAGCCTTGGATGAAAACAAAGTATGTGCAAAGTCTCTCCAGTTAGGTTTCAAGGTACCAGTAAACTCAAAAACCTTGTTCATTGTCTTCTCTTTAGATGTATCTAGGATGTCATTGTACAAGCAACTGCCAAGCCGACCCTTAGAAAAAAAATCACAGAAAAATGTGAGTTCCCATTATGAAAATCCATCCTGGAAAAACAAAAAAGCTCCAGTTGCTTAGTGAGGAAGAAGAATCTTATCACTGATATTCACTGGGATATGCCCTTTCTGCAGCTTGTCAGGGAATCAAACAGCATTCCCCACCTGGGATTGGAGTTCCATTTGTCTAGTCAACACACTCGCTGTGTATGTAAGAATGCAGACAGCACTCCAACACCAGAACTACTCCAGCTAGGGCACTCTTGTGCTTGAGTACTCAAGACACAGAGAAAGCAGTATGTCCCTGCACACGGGCTAGCCAGCTTCACGGAATTGTCAGACTCTAGAGGTCTCTAGGACTTCTAGATATCATCCAGTTCAACTCCCCTGCCAAAGCAGGGCTGCCCAGAGCACATCACTCAAGACGGCATCCAGGTGGGGCTTGAAGATCTCCAGAGAAGGGGACTCCACACCCTCCCTTGGCAGCCTCTTCCAGGGCTCTGCCACCCTCACCCCAAAGAAGTTCTTCCTCAGATTTGAGTGGAACTTCCCATGTTC
>JAOQGH010000013.1:458181-475118 GCA_025769975.1 Gallinago jamesoni
TAGATGATGGAAAGTGGCTCTGCAAGCACCTCTGCCAGCTCCCTCAGAACCCTTGGGTGAATCCCATCTGGGCCCATCGACTTGTTTATGTGGAGGTTTTGGAGTGAGTCCCTCTCCATCTCCCTTAGAATTGCTGGGACTTCATTCTGCCCCCCTACCCTAACTGCTGGCTCAGGGGTCTGGGTACTCAGGGGACACCCTACTCCACTGCTAAAGAAGGCATTCAGCACCTCAGGCTTTGTCATCCTTTGTCACTATGTTACCTCCAGTCCACTATGTTAAACTCCAATCCACATCCTTTGTCCACTGTGTTACCTCCTAATATTTCATCTAGGCCTTTTGGTTAATGAACAAATAAACTGTGAACTGTCATAGTTCCATACGTCCTGGACATTGTTACCTAACATCAAAACACAGAATGGTTTAGAAACAACATTGTAAAGCACTCTGAGTTGCAAAACACAGCTAAGGGAAGTTTCACTTCACTCTGGTAAACCACATAAAGATTCTGAAGAACTATCCTTCACAAAAAAGCCTGTAAGCAAAGCATGAAGACATGTTAGTAAACACGACACCACCAGAGAGAAAATCTCTTAATGATAATTTATGTTTTTTAAATAATTTATACTATTTCAGATATGTTAGAACAGCAATCAATTTGTTCACAAGACCTTGGAGAGTTTTTAGACAGAGGGAACTTAAATATTAAAAAAAGCCCATCCTGAAATACAACATACAAAAATTAAAAATAAATGCTGAAGCTTTTATGGTCTTCAATGTTTAGATTAAAGTAGAATACAGCCCTGCATGCAGAGAGATGAAAGAAACCTAAAATAATTGCAGTCAGACCAGCCCTATGGAAGGCTGCAGTCTAACTCCCTACAATGGCCTTGCAATGCCATCAGCCAGCTCCCTCAGTGCCCTCAGGTATATTGTGTCAGATCTCACAGGTTCGTGTGTGCCCAGTTTCCTTAAATAACCTAAAATTTTTATCTTCTAATGTACCTCTCTCTCCCAAACTCTGCCACTAGGCATGGAGACCAGGGAGGCTATGTTAGTGAAGCTTTTCTGTGTCCTTTCTCCATACAACCCATTCAGCCAATCCTTCCTAATTCTACCTCTGCAGTCTCAAGAGGTGTTTCTATGTTCGTTCTGGGTAGCACATCCCTGCTTTCACTTTCTGTGCACTTAATTATTTTTTGTATTTGAGCTTAGTCATGAGTTCCCTGTTCATCCGTGCTGGCCTCCTGCCATGCTTGCTTGGTTTCCTGTAGATCATGCTGGGCCTTTTTTCTGTTCATGAAGATCATCCTTGAAGGTTTAGCAGCTTTTCTGGGCAGCTTTGCTCTCTGAGGGCAGCCTCCATTATTCACCTAACCCCTGAATATGCCAAAGTCCAATTTCCTGCTGTCAGAGTTTTCCTGTGCTGCCTGCTTTCTTCACTTCCCTCAAATTCACCAAGTCGTGATCCCAGCCAAAGCTGCTATCAGACATCACATCCACAACAAGTTCTTCCTTATGGAACTCTAGCAGATCCATCACCTCCCTAGCTGGCCTGATCACTTTCATCAAAAGTGAAAGGACCATTAGACACTATGCTAAGATTCTTTCTGCCTTTTCCCCCTCATCTTCTGGCCTATGAAATCCCCAATTGAAGACTCACAGAATCATGAAATTTCTGCATAAACTGCGTAGGGACCTTCATCATATTGGCTGACCCTAATCCCAGAAGAATAAAACTCAGTTGCAGGGTAAGGAGGGCAAAAAGCTCCCCACAACTGCAGGATCCTTTCAGGGTGTCCTCCTCCCATCTGAGGACAGAGACCTCGTGGGCAACACACATCCAAGGAATGCTAGGCAAGCTGGGAGTGTTCTGTGCACTAACCCCACTCTGGTCCACTTATTAGCCCTTTTAGGTACACCGTCATCCTGTTCTTTTCATTACTTGTCCCATATAATCATTTGTCACCTAAGTCTGATACTCCCCACAAGGGAAAGAGCACAGATTACACACACACCCCATGGTATTCTAGTGAAGAGGTAAAGACTGAAGGTTATGTGTGAAACAGAGGGTCTTGATTTGGTTGAAAACCCAAACTATAAAGATGAAGGCAAGAGAAACACAGAAACGTGTTAGGTCCCACAGTCACCTCCTCACAAACCATGAAGGCGATGCTCCCCCTTGGTGCCCAACGACAAGTAGTGCAGATGTGAGTAGATGTCCCCTAAGCTATAATTGCTTTGCCATTAAGAGAAAATTGTCATTAAGTCATTAAGGGAAAATGGGTTATGAAACAGGAACAGGGCTTAAATGTACGGCAGCAGGTGAAAAAAGGCTGGTTCCAGTGGCGCACCCTGATATGCAGCAGAAAGGACATGCTTCCACAGCCAACACAAAAAGGGATGGTAGAGCTTGTGTGCCATACACGCTCCCATGTAGAGATGTGAGAACAATGAAAGCTCAGAAGAAATACCAAGGATCGTTCCATCTACTGTCACACACAGAGACGCGCAGAGAGTTTATCTTCCGGCTGGTGCTGGGAAGATCCTTTCTTTGTAGAGCTGCTAGAGCAGACTTGGAGCTACTCTGCCCTCGCGTGGTATGTGGACACCTCTACAGTAACACATCTCCCTGGATCCTTATGGCTATCGCTACATCACATCCTTGTAACTTATCGCTATATTGCCCTTATCGGTGTCCATAGAAGATGCTGTATTCATTTGCCCACGGGCTCACTGAACATTCTGAAACGACCTGACAGATCACATCCAACGAACGTCTAAATCACACCCCAGAGACACGTGCTATTTTAAAGATGAGCATAAGATATCATCAGGTGCTTTTTAAAGCACTTCTCAGATCACACTTGTGAGACATTTCTTACAATATTCCTGAAGACGCTCCCCAACTGTGAAACCTTGATATCCAAAATCCCAAAATTTTAAATTGACTCAAAGACCTCACCAATGCCAAGAAACACTTGAAAAATCACCCAAAGCCTGAGCCTAGTAACTACTCTGTGAGTCCTCTGAAAGCTGGGAAAAAAATCTGACCTGCAGGTCCAGCACACCAGAAACCACAGGCAAAGGCAGTTTTGAAAATATAGATCTGAAGCCCCACCAAAGCAATTCATCAAATGTCTCAGTGAGTCCACCAAAAGGGACACTTAGAAAATGCCCACAGGGCATTACTGATCAAACAATTGTGAAAATCGTCAAGGCAGTTGTGAAGCTGCCCTAAAGTCAAGCTATATGGATTTACTGTGACCATCTTGGTGACTCTAAAATTGCTCCAAATAACACCACATAGAAGCCATTTTGGAAGTGATCTGTAATGTCAAAGCATAGCCATAAACACTCCATTAAAAGGACCAGTAAAAAAAAAAAAAAGCAAAACGACCAAAAAATCCCACAAAACATCCAGTATTAAAAATCTTTTGTGTGATTTTTGGAAGCATTTTCATGGGGGCCTTTTGAAGGCAATCATACAATGATCCCTCAATTTTTTATGGTCCTATTTACAATGGCTCCTTTGCGGGATTTCGGCTTCCTCTTGATAGCTCCTTGGCTTCTTGGTCTCTTCAGTGTGTTTTCACAATAGCTCCATGATGGAGATGGGGTATTTTTACAAGAGACATTTCATAGATTTTTTGAGACAGTTTACATAACAGTTACGTAAAGGTGTCTTGGGGGAGGATGAGAGATTTCATTTAAACTATCTAAGTGATGTTGGATTTGCGAGCATTTTCCCTCTTAAGTCTACGTTTATTGAACCACAGCCTGCACTTTATGCCATGAAGAGCAAAGAGAAGACAATCATAATCACAGGATTTCCGCTGCTGACTCCAGCTGCTGAGGAAGGGCTAGAACAGCCACACTGCAGACAGCTGAAGGTAACACCACCCTGTAGTTCATGGAGATAAAAAATTGAATCTACTATGAATCTCTCCATGCTTACAGAGTGCAACAATCCCAAAATGATCATCTGTGATTGTCCATCAGTGAGTCAGCCCGACACTGACTCCCTGCCAGCTATCAGTCCACTACAGAAAAAAACATCAGAGAAGGAAGATGTGTGGGGTAGCCCAAGATGAAAGCCTAGAAGAAAGACAGGTTCTCTTGGAGATGCACCTGAGCATGACCCAGTAAATCAGGCAAGGCCTTGCATGTGATGCGTCTTGTTGCTAAACTGAAACTCCAGCTAGTCTTGTGTGGTTGCTCCTTCTAAAAGTAGAAGTGATCCTGACATGACCCTTGTCCAGAATTGTTGCTTCTCTGACCAGAGAAGGCAAAGCTCTGAGATGACACGTGTGGATCTCTGCTCAGTCAGGGGACATGCATCCTTCCGATTCCTCATCTCGGATGCAGACAGCGGCTATCACCTACAACAGCATATCTGCCCTAGACTGAATTGAGTTTCCCTGCCCTCTCTGTTCATGCTATTACTGCCCCCACACACACTATTAGTGACCACTCCTCTCAGACCTGAGCATGTCCTTACGGATGTCTGAAAAGTTCAGATCATGGAAATCATCCCAGCCTTGACAAAGGCTCTATGCCTGGCTAGGAGTAGGGCTCCCATTTGGCTCCCAAGTCATCAATGACTTTTAAGACCCATATCTGCAGTTCTTCCTTCCTTCCTTCCCCTCTAATCTGTCTTGGCTCTAGATTTACAAAGCACCAACAGAGGCTCTTTGGAAGACTTCTTTCCACAGATTGCACACAGCAGTCACAAAAAGACATGCTGCCCCAGAGGTACAGTTGCAGTCTTGTTACTAATCTTTCCAAGTTGTTTTTTTTTATTATTATTATTTATATTTACATGGCCTGCAGGTGCATCCAGCCTAGCTAATATTCAGGAAAGTAACCTTGTGCTGATATGTTCCCAGTCGTATGACTCTCAGGTCTCTCCACAGCTCCAACAAGCCTCTTCCAGACATGAGAAATGGCAACAGAACTGCTCCCCTACAAAGCAGAAAATCAGACTAGGGGGTTTCGTGTCTTCTTCACAGGCTTCTGTAGAGGGGTATTGAAACGTAGAGAGCATAATAGAAAAAATGGAAGGTACTGTATAGTATTTGGGGACAGCTGTGGATGAACATGGGCCACAATAGTAAACAGTCACAACCCTGATACCTCTTGAGGAGGGAGCCCAGCCTGGTTCCCTTCCCCCTACTCCCCTGAGAGCAAGCATGAGTTTCTCACCCAGGGGTCCAGTTTCCCAGGTTCACTTCCTCCACAATAAAGCTAAATTGAAAATCAACATGTAAGAAGTGGAGGATCAAATAGTCTGGCCTCTTCCATGATCACAGCCACAATAATCTTGCCCATCCGAAATTGCTGAAGAAGAATCTGGAGAGGCCGGTTTCTGCTCTGGGCTTGAAGGAGAGCTTGAGTGCCCAAATGACGGCCTGTTTCCCAGGAACATCAGTTGCGCTGATACAAGAAATCACCTCTTCCTGCAAACCTTGCCTTGTTTTCAATTGAAAAACACCCATCAGGCAGCTGACTGAGAAAGAATAGAGACATTTCTTGACTCAGGGCTTGTAACAAGAGCTGAAATGCAGTAACTGACTTTTTCTCCTAGGAACTGCATCACAAGAATTGAAAACAGATTTGCATGTCCTCGTTTGAGCAGCTCAATGCAATACCTTGCTGAAGACAGTAGGCACTTAGAGTGCTGTAGCCTTTGAGTGCCTCCAGCTGGCAAAGGATTAGCCTCTAAAGCATAAACATCCTCTAGATCCATCCGCTAGAGGTGGGGTGACTTTTGTCAGTTTTGACCTAAGTGACCCAGTTCCAGCCTTTCTTCCTCTGCCTTCCCTAAACCATTCCTCCTCCAATAATACCACCACAATTCTGTGTGCCCAGCCATCATGATGAATTTCTCTAGTGTGGGACCAAAGGTATGAGAGTCCAGAAAAAAATGGAAGCTCTTAAGAACAAAAATGCTGCATTTTGGGATTTTGGCTGTTTGGTGTGGTTTTTTTTAAATCTGGTATGCAAAACTGGAGAGGGTATCAGGAATCAAAAGAATGTTTAATATAAAACTATTTTCCCTGAGAATGAACAATGAAAGACATCAGTCTAATGTGTAACAGTACATGAGCTTTGTTGCACTTAAGCCTCCAAAAGACTTTTATAACTTAAGAAGTATTTAAATTAAAATCACTTTGTTCACAATTTAAAATCGGTTTGTAATGTTTTTGCCTGTACTTAGGCTAAAGCTCTTGTTGATCTCTTCTGTGCACTCTGTAGAGTTCTTGCATATCTTTGCTCCTCTGATGCCACCGACTAGTCCCCGTGACTCATGTTGACACAGGGAGCTCTGCGGGTATATGAAGGCAGACGCATCTGACATGGCCCTGTCCTATTTGTCCTTGATGCACTCTCAGCCATTCCAAAATCCAGTTATCTCTTCCTTGAAATACTTGTGCCTCCCTAGGACAGAGTTATGTTTGTGTCAGTTCCCAAAACACACAGCCAACTGTGGAAGTATTGCATTTCTCAGATTACTCTGGTGGCCAATGACAGTTCTGAAAACCTTCCTCACTGTGAGGTACAGGACAGTAAGGAAGGGACAGGAGCGATATCAACTATGATCCACAAGAAACAGTAAAAGCAAAATGTCTCAGATTGTGAATTTGGGTTCCCAAGTCAGACGGCCTGACGACTTTCTAAGGAGAAAGACTGAATACGTTTGAGAGAAGGGCTGGAAACAGCCAGAGATGCTTAGCTGCACGGGACTCTCGTTGCAGTGTTCTTAGCCTACCTGACCTGGAGATACAGTCGCTGTTTCAGCCGAAATCACTGCAACGGGACCAACGGATGGCCCTTTCCCTTCCATCACCCCCACCCCCCCCACCCCCCCCCAGAAAAAAAAGAGGAGAGGAAGAGATAAGGAGATATAGAAGTTTAGAAAGTACTAAACTACTTTAAAGGAGAATTAATATTAAAATTAAAAAAAAGAAAATAATGAAATGGATACGATATATACAAAACCGTATCAAGCTCCCAGGATGACAATCCCATCACCAGCAGGCACTGGGGAAGTCCCAGACTGGACTCAGCAATGGATGGGAACTGGATTCCAGCTCTGGAGTCAGGAACACATGGATCAGGATCAAAGGCAGATGAACATACAGGGTCCTCTTTGGACATCGGCCATGGCAGGAAGAGAAGAGCTGACCCTTTTATCCTGAGCATGGGGCAGATGGGATGGAGTACTCCAGTTGGTCATGCTTGGATCACCTCTCCTGCCCGTTCCTCCCCACAGGTGGGACCCCTCTACGCTTTTCCATTTCCGACCCTCTAAGGGGCAAATAACGAAAATTGGCTGACCTTGGTCGTTCTAGCAGTAAGTATAAGCAAGGGCCTCCCTGCTCACCATTCCTTGGCATGAAGCACATTGGCCTTATCATCCTGAGAACGAGCAGTTTTCTCCACAATATGCCGTTAATTTCAGAGAGTTAGAGGAGGCCTAACGAAAATGTAAAATTCTAGAACACAAAATTGGTTCGGTTTTACCTCAAACTGGGACATCTGTATTTTAATTCTCGGGCAAACCAGATTTGATTTGCAGAATGAGCGGCAGCGTAACAGCAGCTTTCCCAGCATGGCTTGTGCAGGAGATACTGAGCTAGGATGTAGTGCAGCTTTGCTGAGCCAAGACAGTGCATCTGCTGGGTAACTGCTTTGCTGATGTCCTAGCACTGGGCTAGGAGAACATCTCAGTCACCAGGAGTGGTGTGTTTTGGTCAGGCCATTCTGCAGGGTAGTCCTGGGGGCATGAGGAGTCAGGTGCCAGCTGGCCTGAACAGGTTAGCTGCATGTAAGTTTCAGCACCATCTACCACAAAAGTCATGCCATGCAGACTACCAACACTACCTTATCCCACCACATGTCATCTGCCTCTTAAAATATGCCACAACACAGGCGGCTGCTCCACTTACTGGGAGGAGGATTACACTCACACACACACTCCACTTATACACAAACACAGTTACACTCCACACACGCACACTTACACCCCATTGTCCTAGTGGCAAGAAGTCTCTAAATCTGAGCTAGCCTGAGGGAGCAACCCAAAAGGAAACCTACGGACAAGGTTCTCCCAGGTTTCTTCTCCATACTGTACTAGCTGGGACCGCTCTATGCAATCCCAGAGGTCACTCCAAGGACAGAGCCACAATTTCTGTCAAGTTAAGGAGTTTAGGTCTGTGGACATTAACATAGAGTCAAAGCACAATTTAGATAGGAGGTCTAGAGACTTCTGGAGGTCTCCAGTCCCACCCCACTCAAAGAAAAGGCAACATCAATGTTACATTAGATTGCTCATGGCCTTGTTCTGTGTGTCTTTGAGAGCATGGTGCATTCCTACAAGATGTTCTAGATACCATCTCCATTGTGTGATGCAACCACATGGGGACGACATGTCCGTTTTCCAAACCTCTGCTCTACAAATTATTCTGGTTACTGTTACATACCACAGCTATTGTCCTAAGTTTATTTGTACATTATTTCTGAGCCATATGGTGTAACTTGCTCTTGTTCATACATTTACAAAGTCGATGGGTTTTATTTTCTCTATTTGAATTCCTTTTTCCTATTTTAAAATACTCATGTAAAAGAAAAAATATATGAAGAACATTAATTTGGAGAGCAACTCAATGTATCCGTCAATATTTAAAAACTAAGAATGTGTATCTACTTCATAAACATACAGTATAAGAGTACTTTCTGTGTGGTATTCTTCATTGGTTTTGATATAAAGTTTATTTTCAATATGCAATTTTTACCTTCGTTTTCCCTGGATGTAAAAGAACATCTTGGGGGAAAAAAAAAAAAAAAAAGAAAGAAAAAAAAAGGAATCATGCATTTTTTTTCAAGAGTCTTCAGTGCTGTCATATACCTTTGGAAAATCAACACAAGGTGGATGCAGAGACCGATTTGATGTGTCTGTTGGGAAAGAGGAGCACATAACACAAAGGCAAGCACAGTGCTGGCATATGCTGAGTTTTTATCTCTGTTACTCTAGGCTGCATCTCTCATGGACTGACAGTTCAAACACCCCTCTTGATTTTAAGCTCTAAGAGGACCGTATGATGATGTAGTCTGACACAAAGTTTTACCTACTGGTGCCCGCCTCCAGCACAATAATTTCTGCTTGAACTGGATGTAGAGAAAGAGATGCTGCATTTAAAGATCCTACATGGCAGAACATCTGCCAGCTCTGAAGGTAGTAGCTAACTGCCCTCCTGGCTAAACACTGATTTCTCATCTCCAGCTGCTGTATCTATTTTGCCAATCCTTTGCTTGCTAGATTAGCATATCTAAAGGTCTAACAAATCCTCTAAACTCTTGTTTCCCATGCAGCCTCAAAACAGACTGATCCTTCCCAATGAGAAGAAAGTTTATAAATTAATGATCAGCCTCTAGGCCAGGATAATATCTTAATCTCCACGCATAGATTGCTTAACTAAGAATTTGTTCTACATTTAGCTGAGAATTTATTTCAGGTCACTAACAATGACTCTATACTGACTACCTGACTATATGTATAGCTTCAGGTTTTAAAATTCATCCCCAGGCACCTGGCAGGATAGAAACAAGCTTGAAGGCAGAAAGAGAGCGGAGGCAGTAGCATCATGAGCTCAGGCTTGTCAGCTGGAGGCGATCTGCAGGAGATGTTGAGTTGTGTGTGTAGGAAGAGCTCAAAAATAGCACTCATTTAAAAATCCTGGGATTTTAAATCAGCCTTCTATGGCCTCACTCCTGGTTTGGCTCCAGCAGTCCCAGCAGAGCCAATTCCAGGGTGTTTACCCTCGAGGAGTGACACAATGTGAGAAGGCAGAGCGTTACCTGTGTCCAGCACATGGTGAGGGATCTGCCCATGCTATCAGGCTCATCCCCACCAAGACAGTGGTCAATTAAATTCTAGTATTTCACAGAATCACAGGAGTTGGAAGGGACCTCTGGAGATCATATAGTCCAACCCCCTGCCAAAACAGGGTGACCCAGAGGAGGTTGGACAGGAATGTGTCCAGGCAGGTTTTGAGTATCTCCAGAGAAGGACACTCCACACTCCACCTCTCTGGGCAGCCTCTTCTGAGGCTCTGCCACCCTCACAGTAACAGTTTTTCCTCATGTTGAGATAGAATTACATATTGTTCTGTGATTCCGTGAAATGTGTTCCAGCTTGTGCCCATTGCCCCTTGTCCTGCCCCCAGACTCCACTGAGAAGAGTCCGGCCCCATCCTCTTGCCCCCAGCCCTCTAGCTGTTGCTCAGCATCGATGAGATCCTCTCTCAGTCTGCTCTCCTCCAGCTGAACAGCCCCAGGTCCCTCAGCCTTTCCTCAGCAGAGAGATGCTCCAGCCCCTGAGCGTCTTCATAGGACTCCACTGGCCTCTCTCACTGTCTGTCTTGAACTAGGGGGCCCAGAACTGGACACAGTACTCTAGGTATGGCCTCAACAGAGCAGGGCAGAGGGGGAGGATGAACTCCCTCCACCTGTTGCCCACGCTCTGTTTAACGCACCTCAGGAGACCGTGGGTCTTCTCGAACTTCCCCAGATCTAAGCAAGCCCCAACCGCTCCTTCCGCTGCGGGAAGGCTCGGCCGGGCCGCCCCGGTACGCCGCGGAGGCCGGGACTGGGGGTGCCGGGGCCCGCCTAGGCCCAGGCGGCTGACAGAGCCCGTTGCCCGGCAACCGCGAGGCTCCCGGGGGCGGTGGAGCGCGGCGCCTCGGTGCGGCGCAATGACGTCATCAGAGCGCACCGCGCGGGGAGAGGGAAGGGCGGGGGGGCGGTGAGGTGCGCGGGCCGGGATCTCTCCCCGCGGCGGTGAGTGCGGTCGGGCCGCCCCGGGCGGGAGCCGCTGCCGCCGCCTTCCGGGGCCGGGGAGCGCGGGGGAAGCGGTGCTGCGGGACCTCGGTGCTGCGGGCGGCCTGCGGCCGGCGGGGCGGCGCGGGGCGGGGGCGGCCCGGGCGGGGCGGGAAGGGAGGGGCGGCGCGGCGCGGCGGGAGGGCGCCCTCTGGCGGCGCGGCGGGCGGGCCGTGACATGTGGCCGTGCTGGCTGTGCCCGCAGGTGCCGGGCGCCATGGCCCCCCCCAAGGACATCATGACCAACTCGCATGCCAAGTCCATCCTCAACGCCATGAACGCCCTGCGGAAGAGCAACACGCTCTGCGACGTCACCCTCCGCGTGGAGCACAAGGACTTCCCGGCCCACCGCATCGTCCTGGCTGCCTGCAGCGACTACTTCTGCGCCATGTTCACCAGCGAGGTCGGTGCACCCCGAGACCGCGGGCTGCCACCGGGCCTGGGTGCTTTGTGGGTGGAGGAGGCAGGGCTGCCCGATGCTTGGGCTGCTCTCTGTCAAGCTGCTCAGCAGCTGGGCCGGCGGTGGCCCTGGGTCCCTTCATGGTGGCCCAGCATCCCGCTGTGACAGCACTAGATTCCCCCCATGGTGGCCCTGGATCCCCTTGTGGTGGCCCTGGATCCTCCCACGGTGCCTCTGGCTCTTCCCTGTGGTGGCTCTCAGTCTCTCTGGAGCCCCTCATTCTTGCCCAGGATCCCCTCATGGTGGGCCTGGAGACCTCAGGATCTTCTCCTGGTGGCCCTGGATCCCCTCACAGTGATTCTACATCTTCTCATGGAGACCATTTGTCATGCATGGTGGGAACTGGAGGTTGCATTTGGGACTGTGGTCTGAATCATTGTCAGCTGCGCGACCAACCTGTGCACCAGAGAGCTGCCAGGCTGTGCTGGCTAACAGGCAGGCTCTGATATATTTACTGATTTTTCTAACAGTGGTTTATGGTCTTCATGCTTCTGGGCATTTTCCTTGCCAAGGATATCAGCTCTAACGCAGAGCTATGAGCGATGTGTGTCACTGGGTGGTGAATTGAGGCAGCCCTTTAAAACTGAAATGGAGAGATTTTAACTCCTGTTCTGGTCTCTGTTAACACACTGGCTGATCAGCTGGTATTTGCTGGGTTGTGCTCTTGCTCTCGCAGAGGATGTAACCTCTGGCACTGGGCTGGGGGGGTTGTCAGCCTCTGCTGCTGCGCTCGGCTGAGCATCTTTGCTCTCACAGAACTTACTGTATTGGTGCCCACTACCTGTATGCTGGTTTTTCTGAGTCACTGAGCTATTTGAGCTAAAGCTAGCACTCGTTCATATTGTTGAATATGAGATGTTTTGCCTGGCTTTGTCTTGTGTAAGTTTGAACCAATCTTTGTGGCTTTTTTTTTACAATGCTTTCCTTATGCTAGCAACTTCTCCATTAGGGAGAAAAAATACTAGGTAGCTCAAAGGTCGTAAAGTTATCCCTGCTAGCCCAGTAGTCCTTGCAGGAGAGAAAAATTTTCTGCTTTGTTTTATCCAGCACTCAGCACTGTTGCAGAGCTGTCTGTGTGCCTGCTGCTTTCAGTGCTGTTTCGGGTACACAGGTGTCTTGGTTTTCACAGTCCTTTGCAAAGCAACCAAAAATAGACATACGTGGACTGACCACATACCAATATATTTTCTGTCCGTGTCTTCATGGAATTTTTAAATTTGTCATGTTTATGCTCTTTCTCTGCACAAAGGAAATGTAATTAAAAAAAAAAATACACAGAGCAAATTCAGCCTGGAGGCTGAAGTTTCCCAATAGCTTCAAGGTGCACAGCAGTATAGCAGACTGTCCCTACTTCTTTGTGTTCCTGTCTACATTCCTGACAATGCTTTTGACTTCCTGGACTTTATCGAGGCAGTCTATGGAGATCTGATCACTCTGTGTGCTACAGAACATTCTTTGTGGCTGCTGACAAAGGCTGCATCTACCTTGCATCTAAACTGAGATCATCTCTCTTCTTTATATTCTCAATTTAATTGTAAACTTGTAGTGACCTTAATTCATAGATGTAATACTTCCTAGAAAAAAAAGTGCATCCAGTGCCCAGTGGGCACAGCTGTTCAATCTCCCATGCTCCCACATTGCCACTGCGTCAAGAATTTTACTTCTTTTGCTTAGTTTGTATTTCTTCCAAATTTGCTTTTTCATATGAAAACCCCAAAATGACAAACTTGCCAAGTGGCACACGCAGTTACTGAGTGCGGGAGAGCATTCTTTCCAGGAAATGACAGCTTGGTAAGCCTCAAAGTGGACCTGCTTCCTCTGTGTGTCAATGACAAGTATGTTGGTGAGCACAAAGGGAGAGCGGTTGGTTGTTCTCCAAACACTTGTGGGTGCAGCGTGTTTTGGCTGTGGCTGTAACTTGAAGGAACTCAAAATGCTGGGTTGTGTAATGGACGAACAGTCTCTGCGAGGGTTCCTTTGCCTTTCCTCACCCGCCTCCTGTGAATCTGGAGACTGCTTGGCTCATTGGAGTGTGTGGCCGTTGTCAGATTTGGCCTGTGCAGGGCTTCGTTCAGAACTGCTCCCTGGGTTATGCCCACTGTCATTTGTGACATTACAGCTGTGTGTGGCCGGTGTAGCAATGAGACTGTCATCAGAGATTATCATCATAAAGAACTGCGTTTGCCAATCCCTATGTCTCTAGTTTTCTTCCTTCTCTCGCTTCTGACTTTAACATTTATTTTAGAAAGTTCTCAGTCTTACTTAGTATTGATTTCTCCCCATTTTCTGTTCCCATTTTCCAGAATGAGAAGAAGCTGCTCATCACCTGTTCAGTCCCTGGCTTTTAACAACACTTTTCTCTGCCCATGAGCTGAGTAGTGCGGGAAAACTGAAACGGGCGTCGGTTTTACCTGCAGAGTTCTTCTTTGTAGTGAAATCTAAGAGCAATTTTAGCAAAAGCTCCCTTGGATCCTGGTTTTGCACTGGCATTTCTGTCTTTGTTTGGACAAGTTAGTATAACTTGGGATTGTTAAGAGCTGTCCACCTCAGAAACTAATCTGTCTTCTCTTTGAGGGTATGTTCTAGAAATTGAAGGTTTGTTACGTTTTTTTCCATAGAACGTGGAGAAATATTCTTCTCATTCAGAAAACAACCACCTTCTGTTTCCAGGCTCTTACGTGGTCATCTTCAGTGTACTGTGAACGCCTTCCAGAATGCAGTGAGCCACAGATTAGCAGTGTCATGCCGGTATTTCTTCTCTTCTATAGGTGAGAAGAAATTGGAGGAGTTTATTATGATACACTTTAGTGTATCTGCATTAGTGAAGGCACCTTGGACATGCTGGGGTAAAACTCCCAATGGCTCCAAATGATTCTCCTTAACTGTGGGAATGTGTTTTCCTGGATGCTGCAGTTGATTTCTGGATATGTACTGCTGCTTACTTTTTATGACATGTTAGAAATGTGCTTGTACTAAGGAGGATCAATCCCTTGTTGATTTACTTCCTGCTGGTTAGCAGAACTCTGACAAACAACAAAGGGGGAAACTATACTGAAATTGTAACAGCAGAGATGCAGAGATGTATCTTGTACTGCTAAACGCCCGTGAAAGGAAAGCTGCTGTGTTTTGATTAGCATTGACCCTAATTTTGCATTGCTTCGGAGTCCCAATATGTGGCTGTATTGATAAAAGAGGGACTGTCCCAACATCAGAGCACCAAGCAGGGTATGCAGTTCTCTACCACCATGTGTGCAGGCTGGGGCTGCAGCTCAGTCTCCATGGGATGTTCACAGTCAGGTTATCTCCACTCTTTAAGGTATGATACTAGGATCCCAAGTTATTCTGCGTCACAAATATTGTGTGAAGGTACTTGAAATATTTTCTTCCTTCCAAGGAATCATAGCATGCGAGTAAAATGTGAACCAAATAACAACCAAGTGGTGGAGTGCAGCAGAAGTAAGAGGGAAGCAGGAGGTGGTCATCTCTATAGCGATAGTGTTGTCTCCATGTTTTTGTGTTTTGGTCAACAGTGTAAAGAGAGTATGTACATGGCTGATTATTGATTGTTGAATATTGGTTGTAGGGATAGGAGCTTCTTTACCAGCTCCAGGCCGATCTGTGAAGAACAAACATCTACAGCTTCTGCCTGAGCAGTGTAATCCATTCCCAGGAGATCTGGTGCCCTTGTAATCTCCTGTCAGTAGATGTTTGTAACTTCTTGGCCTCTTGCTTTTAAGTATGTATGACCTACGTGTGCATTTGCTTGTTGGAATCATACGAATATCTTGTCTGATTGTCCAATTGACATATTTGTCCTTTACCTGTTTTACCAAACAGCTTAGTCTTGTTTGGGGAATGTTTTGTCTAGCCCAAGTTAGGAACTCATTTTAGCTCCTAGTGCCATGTCATACAGCAGGTCAGACAAGGTAATTTGCTGTTCCTTTCTGACTCGGGATGCCATAAAGTTTGTTCACTGTGTCAACAGACTTGAAAGGCTTCTTCCCTCAGATTCCTTCACGTTTCACCATTACCTCCTGTGCTTCTTTCTCTGCTGTGAAGTGTATCTCTCTGCATCTTAGAAATGGTTTGGTCTCAGCATAGACATTTCTTCCATTCTGGCGCTGTGTCATCAAATGTCTTTGTAGGAATATCCTTGACTGCTCTTATTTTCTCTATATCATCTCCTTTCTCCCCAGCTGTGGCAGGTTCTAAGCCAAGTGATCATGCTTTGATCCTGGTTTGTGTTCACTGAGTCTCTCTCTGCTCAATCTGTCAGTAACCAACTTCAGTCTCATTCTTGGAAAGAAAAGTCAAGGGCTTTTATCCAAATCATGCTTGCACTGGTGCTGACTGCTTCCTCAAAAGCTGGGGGGGGGGGGGGTTGAAAGGGTTGTGTTTGCAGCATTCTGCATGGAGACATCCTTCTGTTGAGGTCCCTTCATGCTGGCAAGAGTATACGTGTGGGGCGTAATTAGTGAGTCCACCTGCTAATCCATTGTTCATGAATCATCGGACGCTGTGCCGGCAGCTTTGTGATGGATGCATTAAAGTACAAAGCATCAGCTTTGTGAAATATGTCAATTTTATACCTATAGAGGTGCAAATTTGGTGCGTTCACAGAATTTACTGTTGCCAAACATTGACTGCTGAGAGGGTAACATTCCTTGGAAAAAATAATTATTCCAAAATCATGTGTCATAGAGGTGATAAAATGGTCAGAGGACAAAGTTGCAATTGTGTAAGTACCATCACTGTTTGTAGTATCATTTTACTTTTAAGTATTTAAGCTAAATGTACATGTAACCTTTTAATTCTGAACTTCCTGGCCTGGTCATTCTTTTTGGGGGCCTTCACCATAAGCTTGCAGAATGGATCGGGAAATGAACAGTTAGGAAATATTTTTATTTGGTTTGGTTTTAGAGTGGAGCGTTGAGGTGAGGCAGTCCCAAGCACAAATCCAGGCTGGATGGAGAATGGATGGAGAGCAGCCTTGCCGAGAAGGGCTTGGGGATGTTGTTTAATGAAAAGCTGGCCATGAGCCAGAAACGTCTGCTGGCAGCCCAGAAAATGCCCCGCACCCTGGGCTGCATCCCCAGCAGCGTGTCCAGCAGGGTGAGGGGGGGCAGATTCTGCCCCTCTGCTCTGCTCTAGGGAGACACCCACCCCCAGCGCTGCCTCCAGCTCTGGGACCACCAACAGCAGGACATGGAGCTGTTGGAGTGGGGCCAGAGGAGACCACGGAGATGCTGGGAGGGCTGGAGCTCCTCTGCTGTGAAGACGGGCTGAGAGAGTTGGGGGGGTTCAGTCTGGAGAAGAGAAGGTTCCAGGGAGACCTTCGAGCCCCTTCCAGTCCCTAAAGGGGCTCCAGGAGAGATGGGGAGGGACTCTTGATCAGGGAGGGGAGCCCTAGGACGAAGGTGAGGGGTTTTAACCTGAAAGAGGGGAGATTAGATTAGACATCAGGAAGAAATTTGATAGATATTAGATGAGATCTCAGGAGGAAGTTCTTTGGTGTGAGCGTGGTGAGAGCCTGGCCCAGGTTGCCCCGAGAAGCTGTGGCTGCCCCATCCCTGGAGGGGTTCAAGGGCAGGTTGGA
>JAOQGH010000013.1:475218-514379 GCA_025769975.1 Gallinago jamesoni
GAGGGGGCTTGGAGCAACCTGGTGTGGTGGGAGGTGTCCCTGCCCAGGGCAGGGGGTGGCACTGGGAGGGCTTTAAGGCCCCTTCCAACCTGAACCATTCTGTGATTCTGTGTAAACTGCAGCCCAGGGAGGAATCCCCCTGGACTGGTCCTTGCAGTAAAGCTGGGAGTTACTGCACGGAGGAGAGAGTTTAGTTCCTACACAAATGACGCATGGAATTTCTACTATCTTTAATCTCAGTTTTTTCATTCTACAATGCAGTTTCGCTGTCGTCCCGATCCATAATGAACTTTGTCTCTTTTACTCAGAACTCCATAGGGAAATTCCCTCCTTCCCTTTATTCTTTTAGTGAGCACAAGAAGAGAAAGAACAAATCTCTGTTGAAACCTCTCTGACAGATCCCATTTTTAAAAACTGCTGAGTATTGTTGGCTTTTCAATCACATTACTGAAAAATAAACCTTTTTCTCCCTTCTAACTTACAGCTCTCGGAGAAAGATAAGCCCTATGTAGATATCCAGGGACTGACAGCCTCCACCATGGAAATCCTGCTAGACTTTGTATATACAGAAACCGTTCACGTGACAGTAGAAAATGTCCAGGAGTTGCTCCCAGCGGCATGTCTGCTTCAGCTGAAAGGTAATTGCCAGGTATCATCACAAATTGCACAATCTCTGCTGTTCAGAGATTTAGTTTGTCTGACCTTCTTTGAATGGAAGACAGATTGTGGGAGTCATGATATTTTATAAGTCCTTATGTCAAACTTCTGTTGTCTTGTGTGCTGTGATCTCATTGGTAGAGGAACTGACTTTGGGTGGAAAAAAAGATGATAAAACAGGTTATTGTTCCATGCTTTGGGCTACTGTATTTCTGTGTGAGAATTCCCAGGAGGAATTGTGGGCTGTAGAGCACATAAATGTTACAGCTCAGTCAACTTATAAGCAAATCTTTGATGTCATTTGACTTGGCATCATACCATGTCTGGGTTGTAACAAACTGGCTGATGTCATTGCACATGCACCTATGGAGCCAACCCAGGCAGTTATCCCAAATCCCAGGCAACTACAAAAAAGACATTGGAGAAAACCTAGAAATCTGGTAGCCATGTCTACTAACATATACATTTTTTTGTTTATAATCCTTGAAGCTGATTACAACTCACATTTGAGTCTTTTCCTAGTATCAGATCTATTTAACTTTTTTGTTTAAATAGAATAGGCAGAGATCAAAACAGCCCAAAGACATGGCCTGCTGCTTAGTGTTTTCACATCCCTCCAAAGAAATATTTGCATGTGTGTGTTTCTGTAGTACTTTTAGGCTTGTTATTTGAGTTGGATTTTTGTTGTTGTTCAGAACTTTCTTTTCTGAAGCCCTTTCCAAAGCAGTGCATTGACAGTAAGCATGCAGTGCTCATTCACCCCTCCAATTTTCCGTAGGTGTGAAACAAGCTTGCTGTGAGTTTCTAGAAAGCCAGCTGGATCCATCAAATTGTTTGGGCATTCGGGATTTTGCTGAGACACACAATTGTGTTGATCTAATGCAAGCTGCAGAGGTCTTCAGCCAGAAACATTTTCCAGAGGTGGTTCAGCATGAAGAGTTTATCCTCTTAAATCAAGAAGAGGTTGAAAAGCTCATCAAGTGTGATGAAATTCAGGTAAAACCTGAAAAGTACTGTCACTGTGCAAGCATTGAAGTTGAAACCAGTCAGAAATTAGTCTGTACTTCTAGGGTGGCCTCCTTACACAATTCCTGAATTTGAAATTTAATTTCCAAGAAGCTTATTCTAATTTTTTTAGTCATGTAATCTGAAATTGGTCAGTAACATATAACTTTTATGTGAGAAATTGTTGTTGCACAGGCATTTCCTGTAAAGCAATCGCCTTAGTTACCTCTGCAGAGTTTTTGTTCCTTTGTCTCTTCCTTTCCCCAGAGGAGCTTTCAGAGGTTACAAAGACATGTCTCAATGCCTACATTTCAGAAATACCCTCAAGACTTTAACTTCTATTTGTAGACCTTTGCATGCTACTCAGCAGCATAAGGAATGCACGTGTCGTCCCGGGCATTTGGGTGTCCTCTACTTTTACAAGCAGCAGAATGCATGACGGTGCAAAGTAGTCTGACTCTTCAGGGAGTTATATGCAGATTTTGTTCCCTTAAGGTTGGTTTCTGGAGGATTTACTATTTGGCTGAAACCTGTCAAATACTTTTTTCCAAATTTTCTATGAGTATGTGTGTTCTTGAGAATTGAACATTCTTTGGTAATGGGGAGGGGGCTTGGGTTTTTTATTGAAGTGGACTTTGTCAAGAGTTGATGTTTGCTTCTGTTCTAAAAGAAGTGATTGAAGCAATCACTGTTCAGAGTTCACAGTAACACAAACTCTTATAAGCAAATCAATGTAAGCGATACCTCTGGTGGAATTCCTGAAAAGCCATTATGGAGGTAGCCAGGGGAGAATTCTTGATGTATGCCTTGAAAGTGGCCTTTAGCCAAGCTGCCATCCTCTCATTAGTAAGTCCGCTTGACAAAGAGCGTGCAAGGCAGCAAGGAAGGATGCTGGCACAGGCTGAGATAGGCAGTGGAGGAAGGCTGATTGTGTTTGGTGTCTAACAACCTACAACTTTATGCTGTGAGGATTTGAGATTATATGGGTACTGGTGAGTACCGACATAATGCTTCTGGACAGCAAGGAGGAAATAATGAGGAACTTGAGAATGACCCATTCACACTAATGAGATCATAGAATCATAGAATCATTCAGGTGGGAAAAGACCCTTGGGATCATCAAGTCCAACCATGAAACCTACTCTACAAAGTTCTCCCCTATACCATATCACCCAACACCACATCCAAACGACTCTTAAACAAACACATGCAAGGATGGTGACTCAACCACCTCCCTGGGCAGCCTATTCCAGTGTCTGAGAACTCTTTCTGTGAAGAATTTTTTCCTAATGTCAAATCTAAACCTACCCTGTTGCAGCTTGAAGCCATTCCCTCTTGTTCTATCGCTAATTACCTGTGAGAAGAGAACAGCACCGACCTCTCTACAGTGTCCTTTCAAGTAGTTGTAGAGAGTGATGAGGTCTCCCCTCAGCCTCCTCTTTGTCCAACTAAACAGTCCCAGCTCCTTCAATCACTCTTCATAAGATTTATTCTCCAGGCCCTTCACCAGCTTCATTGCCCTCCTCTGCACCCACTTCAGCGCCTCGATATCTCCCTTGTATTGAGGTGCCTCAAACTGGACACGATAATCCAGGTGTGGCCTCACCAGTGCTGAGTACAGGGGGACAGTCACCTCCATGATTCACACGGGTGACGTAAAATTCACTGTGGATTGGGAGGGCTGATTCAGGCCCTGCACACTCTCAGGGAGGTGTCCATTCACGATACCTTAAGGGGAAGGGAGCAAATCCAGCACCGTACCCCAGCACAGGGTGAGGTGCTGTGTCAGAGGGTACTGAGGGATCACCCTCAGAAAATCCCTTGGCTGCTCCAGAAGTATAATGGCAGGTGCTCACTGTGAGGCTGTGTGGAGTGTTTCTCTATCTTTAGTTTAGTATTTATCTATTTCTGTTTATCAGAAAACAAATTATTTCAGGAACACCAAAACTGTTAAATGTATCAGAGGATAGTCAGTTCAGGAGGGAATAAAACAATGTGGGATTATTGCATTTAAAGAGGAGGTGGGGAAAATCGGAAACAATAAAATACTCTGCTTGCCTTTTGTGAGCTCTAATTGTCCTTTCCCTGTAGCCAAATAGAAAGTGTCCATTTTAAATTACACTGTAACAAATATAAATCAATGGCTTGGAAGAATTGCCTTATGTAATTAACCTCTGTGGCTCCCTGCTTCCAAAACATCCTGCAACAAGACAGCTTCAAACTGAACTTCAAAGTGGACCAGTCAGGTATCAGTGGGAAGGCGCAGTCCTCTTATTACAGTATCTCCTTTTATCTTCATATTTAATAACAGTTAACAGACCTCATGTTAATACATTCATGGCTGATATGCTTTTGCATTGGATGATCTGAAGACCTGTGAAACTAAAACCAAACATAAATATAACATATAATAGGGCTTTTTACAGTTATTTCACTTTCAGTAATCAGAGGTGAACTTGCCTGACTGTACTTAGTGTGCACTGGAGCTGCTGTATTTGTAAAGCTGCCTAAAGCACTTGAGGTTCTCTAGAAGTATCAAATTTAGGTGGTTTAGTCAGTAATCTTTGGAAGTGGTGTAAGCACCAGCATGTGCTGGTCCTAGGTGGAGAGGGAAATAAACTAGTCAGAACAGTACCATTTGCACTCTGAGATTCTCCACTCTGAAATTCAATTGTTATAGTTTCTTAAATGTGGATGGAAAAAAAAAAAAACTTAAATGTACCTGATATGGCTTGGGTGTTAAAGGGGCAGTGCAAGGGGTTAGACATAAAAAAGAATGCGATTCTGATCATCTTTATGATGGTGCTTTGCATTTTGCAGGACGGTGATTCCTGCTCAGCTGAGGAGCTGGGGGAGCTGGGGCTCCCTCCCAGGTGGTGGCTCCCAGCGCCCGGCTCTGCTGCGAACTATAAAGCTCGCTTTTCTGGCACTTGTTGATCTTAGCTGTAAAGAAAAAACAAATGCTGTTCTAAGGAAAATAAAATGAGGAAGTTTCATAGGGCTTGTAAATACAGCTCATGGAAATTTCCATAACAACCTCTTACTTGAAATGTCCCCCTCCCTGGCTAGCTGGGAGCAGTGTCAGCAGCCTGGAAGTCGTCTGTTCTACAGCAGTTGCTGAAATGCTGTCCCACAGTCTGATCAGCGTGTGACTCCTCTTTCCAGGTGGACTCTGAAGAGCCAGTTTTTGAGGCTGTTATAAACTGGGTGAAGCACTCAAAAAAGGAGCGGGAAGCCTCGCTGCCGGAGCTGCTGCAGTACGTGCGCATGCCGCTTCTCACCCCCCGCTACATCACAGACGTCATCGACACCGAGGTATCGGCAGCCGGGTCCACGGGCACGGAACGGCTGGGAGCCAGTCTCTGTGTGTGGTTGCCATGTCCCGGGTTAGATGCCTGCTGTCCTAACAGGACAAGTTAATAGCTGCTTTCTCTGCTGATGCTGTTTGACGCTGACAGTGTGGAGTTGTCCCCATTCGGGTGCAGCACCCACTGATTTTCTCAGATGTTGATTGCTGTGTCAGCAGCTACAGCACCCTCCCATTCTGCTGGGAGGGTGCCCTGTCCAGTTATCTCCTGATACACATAGTACCTTTCTGTTGTCATCTGTTACAGTTTTCTAACAAATGCTTCCTGCCTTCCATTCATAAGCTCTAGCAAGTCTCTCCTCTAGGCTGAAGGCTGCTGGTTTGTGATCCCAGGGAGGAAATGCCTCCTCAGAAGTTGTTTCAGGTGCAGGTGGCAAACGTGTCCCCTTGAATGAGGCCAGCAGCTGTGTAGGTCTGGGATCAACGCACAAGTCAGAGCCATGTCTAATGCAGTTGCTTTGTGTGGCTGGGGTGTTGCAGAGGCAAACCAAACCAGGGATAATTATAAGAGATAATTAAGCTGTTGCAATGGAAGTTTAATTCCAAACAGTAAGTGATGGTGACCCCATGCAAGGTTTGGCAGGAAAGCACAGAGAAGTTCAAAGCAGCGTTCTGGTTTGATGGTGGTGAGGTGATCAGTGGTTCCAGCCCTTGTCACCTGACAGGTTGCTGAATGTGGAGTGACAGTCCTCTCCACACAGAGAAATTGCTTATTTAGCAACATTCCTCTCTAATGTGATACAGCTGCCTTCTACAGATATTCTTAAATAAGGGTAGCCAGCAGGCAGTTCAGTTGTGCCAGAGCTAAAATATATTTAGTCAAATTATTAATGGTTCACATGAAATTAAATTAGAAGTTACGTGAAAGGGACTGGTACTAAAGCAATTAGATGTGTCCCAAAAGCAGCCCAAGGCAGTGTGTATACAGGGTCTCAGCTTTCTTACTGCGCAGAATGGCCCCTCCAATCTGAAAGTGATACATTACAGTGGGACATCATCATTTCAGGGCAGCAAAAAGAGTAATGGCCCTGGGTGGCATCATCTGCTCTGAAAACCCTGGCGCCTTCTTGCACAAGCACCAAGAACTTGTAAAAATTAATCTTAACTTATTGTAGCAGCATATAGTCTCAGCCAACCAATGGGGACTGAACACTGATCATTCTGGGGATGTTGGTCCAGGAAGCCCTCAGCCAGGGAGGGGAATTCCATGGATGCAAGGATGGGGATGAGGCTGTCCTTGGGCTGCAGTGCCCCCTGCTTCAAAGAAGACCCACAGTTTCTTCACAGCTCCACATCCCATTTGCACAGGATCATGCGAATGGATCCAGCTAAACTGCTTGCTTTGTTGTGCTCCTTGTTTCTTCTTTGATGGCAGGTGCATGCTGAGAGTTACATGGGGCATATCCAGCCAAACTGATTTCACGTGTAGTTTGACTTTTCATCCCCCTTCTCAGACATACTTCTACTGGTGTAAATGTAGCAGAAGTGGCTTTTCCTTAGTTTTTCGACATAGTTATTTTCATTATGGAACATGCAGTGACATACTTTGGGTGAGAACTGAGCCATATTGGCGAGAACCATCTCACTGCAGTCCAGTCTCTTTGCACTTCCTGGTGTACACCATGCCACAGCCTGCATATAAGTCATTTTAATGCCGTCTGAACTGATGAGAGTTGGCTTTAGGAGAGTTCTTATGAGGGATCTTGAAATATATTGCATGTACCAGTGACTCGTGTTTGTCCCCAGCCGTTTATACGATGCAGCCTGCAGTGCAGAGACCTCGTAGATGAAGCAAAGAAATTTCATCTTCGGCCTGAGCTCCGGAGTCAGATGCAAGGACCCAGGACAAGAGCACGTCTAGGTGAGCAGCAAAGGAGAGGACACTCAGGAGGCCTGGGGCGTTGGCAGGTGTTGTGTTATATACCATGTCTCGTGCCTCGTAATCGCACTGAAGTGCTTCACAGCAGTAACTTGTCAATCCACAGTCCCCAGTGGTACAGAAAGGGGACTGGAGCAAGATACAGAGGGACATTTTTTCAGAGCACAATTCCTTAGTGACAATGCGGGGACTAGTTGGTTGCCTTTAATCTCAAGCCTCTGCTATAATCATAAAACTAGTTTCGTGAGTTGTTGGTACTTCCAGATACGTTTGCCTCAGTATGCAGCTGTCCAAGAAGTGTGGGAAGAGTTTCTTCCTGTCAAAAAAGGCAGGTATCAGTGTCAGAAACAAAACAAGCTGCAAGGTGAGAGACAGCTGTATGTGTTACATTGAACATGGATTTTCAACAGGGAATCTCAGAGGGGGAAGCACAAGGAGGGAGATGGAGAGGCCCCTCTTTCCTTTCAGAGGTACTTTTTTTTTTTTTCTCCCTACTCTTGTTAAAGCAAGTAAATCACAGAATCCCAGGCTGGAAGGAACCTCAAGAACCATCTGGTCCAACCTTTCTTGGCAAAAGCACAGTCTAGACAAGATGGCACCCTGTCCAGCTGAATCTTAAGTGTCTAATGTTGGGGAATCCACCACTTCCCTGGGAAAATTATTCCAACAGCTGATTGTTCTCATTATCAAAAATTTTCCTCTTGTGTCCGATCGGAATCCCCCAGGAGTAACTTATACCCATCACCCCTCATCTTTTCCATGTCACTCCTTGTAAAAACAGAGTCTCCATCTTCTTTGGAGCTGCCCTTTAAATACTGGAACATGGTGATAAGGTCTCCCCTGAGCCTTCTTTTCGCAAAGTTCAAACCCAGTTCTCTCAGCCTTCCCTCATACTACAGCTTCCCAGTCCTTTGATCATCTTTGTCACCCTTCTCTGGACCCTCTCCAGCCTGTCCACAGCTTTTTTGCATAGCGGGGACCAAAACTGAGCACCATATTCCAGATGTGGCCTGACCAGTGCTGAGTAGAGTGGGATAATAACTTCTTCGTCTCTGCTGGTGATGCCCTTGTTGATGCAGCCCAGCATCCCATTGGGTTTCTTTGCCGCAGCATCACACTGACCAGTGTGATGGACATCAACACCTGGTTGATGTCCACCAGGACCCCCAGGTCCCTTTCCAGAGAGCAGTTCCCCAGCCAGGTAGATCCTAGCCTGTGCTGCACACCTGGATTATGCTTTCCCAGGTGCAAGACCTTACATTTGTACTAGTTGAACTTTACACTGTTCTTGTAAGTCCACTCTTCCAGCCTGTCCAGGTCTTCCTGCAGGTTGGCTCTCCCTTCTGAAGCGTCCACTTCTCCACTCAGTTTGGTGTCATCAAATCATGACTTCTCCTACCAATCACAGTTACTGAATTTTTGGGAAAATGCCTGACTTAGGGCTGTAAGCACTTGAGAGCAACATATACAGTAGGAATGACCTGCAGAAGAAGGAAAAGTATTGTTCTGGCTTCTTCATGACTGTGGCCATCCCTCACCTCTCATCTTCAGGCTCTCTCTCTCTCTCTCTGCCTGTCTCTGCCATGCCCTTACCCTGGGCGCACTCACGGGGCACTGCCATCGGTGCCAGCATTGACTGCTCTTTGGGCAAGCAAACCCTGCTGCATGTTCTCCAGTGACACTGCGTGTTCTCCACTGCGTGCAGTGGGGAGGAGCCCTGAAAAGCCCTTCATGGCCATTTCTTGTTATTAACGCTGTTTTAAGGGACGAAACACAGTTTATCCACTAAAGCAGGAGGGTAAATTAGGTTTGTCAGAGAGAAATGTTGATTCGATTTTTTTGCCTGAAGGGAATGTTGTGATATGGTTTGACCTCCAGCATAGTCCAGGCCACAGGTGGCTCGTCTTTTCTGGGAACATCCAACATGGGTCTCAGTGACATGCAGCTCAGCTCAACCTGTCATTTTAGAGACACATTTCATTTTGCTCTTAGTTGAAGTGCTTCACCTGATAAAGGAGACATCAAAAAACTGTTTTATTGGTTAATTATACAGGCAAAAGCTGTGCACCTTATTGCTAAGGTTCATCTTCTGGATTCAGCCCTCCTGTTTTAATTGATACAGTGCTGTCTGCTATCAGCAGTGCTCTTATCATGTGTCACTTATCAACTGTGATTAAGTTGTGTATTAATTTTGTATGGGATAAACTGAAATGGTTGCTTTTAGCTGCCATACTGTACAAGAAGCTTTCCAAGTTATTCTTGGATCTCTTTTGTGAATCCTTCGCAGTTTTTTTTTTATATTATTCTCCTTCATCTGGAAGCTGTTTGGCATTGTGACAGACAGTGTCTTGTTAAATCTTCGTTGCTCATTGTTCTGCAATGAAAAGCTGGACATTAATAAACTCTAGTAAAACTTCCTGTTGCAGAAAGGACCCAAAGGATTCAGGGGATGCTCATCTATTTTTAAAAAGATGATAGAAGCCTACCACTAAGGCAGTCAATACAAGGGAAGTTAATAGTCTCCAGGTCACAGGCCTTATTTAACTCTCAGGGAGAAAATAAGAAAAATTCAGGGACAGTCTCAGAGAAGAGAAAGCAGAGGGAAGGCAACTTTGAAATAAAATCATAAGATTTAAGAGACCATTTTTTACTTTTTAATTTTTCCCATGTTTCTCAGTGAAATGGCAAACAAAGGTGTCATCTGGTCTGGATGCCATTTGCAAACGAAGGGAGAAGGCCCCGTTTGTGAGGAGGCTGCAGTGAAGCAGGCATCCTCCTTCAGCTTTCACGGGGTGGTAAGAGGTTTGGAAAAAAAAAAAGTGGAAAAGAATACTGAAGAAGATATTACCAAGCCAACTTCAGCACCTAAATTAGCCCAGTTGTCTTCTCAGAGTCCCACTAGGAGGAATGGGCAGACAGCTCCTACCACCTGAGCTCACTCTGCTGCCAGCACCCTGGCAGAGCTTCTCTCTCTTCCCCCCACTGAGGACAGAGGGACCCCGGGTGGCTCCTGCCCAGGTCAGGTGCCAGCTGGAGCAGTGATCAGAATAGGGATTCAGAGGCTGCTTGTTGCACCAAGAATTTCTTCACTTGCACCAAGTGTTTCTTCAGGTGATTCCCTTGAGGTGACCCTTTGGTTGTGAAAGGATTGACTTGACTTTGCTCTCCCTCTTTACTCTAGGAGCTAATGAAGTCCTGCTTGTGATCGGTGGCTTTGGCAGCCAGCAGTCACCTATTGATGTTGTGGAGAAATACGACCCGAAAACCCAGGAGTGGAGTTTCTTGCCAGTAAGGGACCATTTTTAACTATCACTGGGTTGAACAGACTGTGATCAAATGCTGATCCTGTAGTGTCAGCTATATAACCTTCCTCTTTGGGCTGTCCTTTACGTTCTGCTTAACATTTCTGACATAAAGTTCTTTATAGTTGCTGGGGTTTACACAGTGAATGCTGAAACCACGTTTGCAGATTTGCTAAGTAAGCTTTGTATAAGAGGTGGTTGTCACATTTCTAATCAGATGAGCCTGCACAGACCCCCATCTTTGTTGTGGGAGTGAAAACTCTTGTGTTTCTTATTGAAGAGGTGTTAAGCTTTAAGGTTAGTGATGTAATTTAAATGTCAATAGGATTAGTATAATCAGTCCTGCTCTCAGGCAGGCTGCACAATCTGTCTGGTTTCTTTGTTTCTGAGCATAACGGGAGACAGTAGGGAAGAGAGAATTCCTGCACTGAGGACTATTTCTACCCAAATTTAAAATCACCTTTATCTGTGTGAAATGGTGGAGAATTGCCTCCTCTTCAATATTGCTAATCACAGAAGACCTTGCATCATCTGGTGTCCCAAAATTCAGTTCTTTTTTGGATGCTAAAAGCTCCAGGTATTTTCATCAAAGACTCATCTTAGTCTCCACATTTTCCCATTACCAGTCTCTGCAGGGAGCCAGTGGGAGGGCACACAGACCTCCAAGATGCATCAAAGATTCAGTGGCTCCATAAGATAAATTACATTTAATGCAAAATATTTTAGTGCAAAGAGACGTGGCCATGAGAAGAGAACATGGCAGAGACAGAGTACAGGCAGAGGGAAGGCAAACGCAGTCATTAGGCGTTTTAGCCAGGGCTGTATCCTTTAAATCCATAGTGCTGTTTGCCTCTGCAGTAGTGGGCCGTTTTCCAAAAGAGGATGGAAGAGCAGCAGTTAGTCTCCATGCATCGGTGGTTATTTCCTTTTCTTGACTTTATTCTTTTCACTGCTTTAGAGTATCACCCGTAAGAGGCGCTATGTTGCTACAGTGTCCCTGCATGACCGGATTTATGTGATTGGGGGGTACGATGGTCGCTCTCGTCTCAGCTCAGTGGAGTGCTTGGATTATACATCAGATGAGGATGGCATCTGGTACTCTGTGGCGCCGATGAACGTACGACGAGGACTGGCAGGTGCCACTACACTGGGAGGTATGTCCTGTCACCACGCTGACAGCGCAGAACAGTTCCGTTCTTGTGCTGAAAAGCCCTGAGCTATGGCTCTGAGGGAAGAGGGGAGTCTGAAATTCTGGCTTCTCATCATTTGGATGTAGAAATGGAAAACTTGCCCAAATATCCTGAGAGGAGCTCTGCCTCCGCTTCATTGCTACGGCATGTGTCTGTGCCTCGAGGGAAAGGAACCTGAGGGATTATGGAGTGGGAACCTCTCGAGGTGGTGAAGGTGTTGTGTGTTACTGAGCGCAGGCACCACATACAGCAATAACCACCCAGCAGTGGGGAGAGGCTGAAACTGGAGCCTGTGCAGAAAAGGATTCTTAGGACAGAATTGGAAGAAGAAAATTACTTTACAGAGCAAACCAGAACACTTCAGCTTGCTTATGCTAGCAAACAAAGGCCAAGAGGAGATATGATCGTTCTCTATGAGTTTTAACTTGGCATGAGAAAAAATGGGCAATATAAGAATTGAATAAGAACAAATGGTTATAAGCAAGCCAGGCAGAAGTCAGTGTGGAAAGAGAGGAAGTTTCCTAGCCATTAACATTACTCTAATAAATATTCTGTGCTTTAATGCTTATATTACATTATCTTCTTAATAATTACTATTGGTTAAATATTATTAATTTAGATCATTAATAATCTAAGCTAATTAAAGTTCTCTTAAAAATGCAACTGCTTGGAAGATAACGGATTTGTGAAAGCATTACATGAATTAGGTTATCCAGGATTAGGGACTGATCTCGATGATCCAGACCTATCTTTTGGATTTTCTTTCTTCTTGCCCTGTGTGTTTACTGCCTTGTAAGCGTTTATTTCAGGGAGGTGCTGACAGGATGCTGGTGACAGGCAGGGTCTGGGCACAGCAGTGTTTCAGTAGGTTCTGCAGCGTGAGAAAAATAAATGGGGTGCCTGTGTTGTCTTTCATCCATCAACAAGAAGCAGATTTAAGGGTCACCTGCGTTTTATGTTTGTTTAGTTTGTTGGGTCTGAGCAGGCTAATGCAGCGAGGTAGGATGAGGAGGCTGGCTTTCTCTTGGCTCCGAATGTGCTAGGATCTGTAGTTGTTTCTGTATTTTGCCGTCCAAGTTGTAGGCTCGCTCCACGTGCACGCTTGATACTTGACTCGCTGAGTCCAACCTCTGTCTAACCTTGCAGACATGATCTATGTTTCCGGTGGGTTTGATGGAAGCCGACGTCACACCAGTATGGAACGATACGACCCGAACATTGACCAGTGGAGTATGCTGGGAGACATGCAGACAGCCCGGGAAGGAGCGGGGCTTGTTGTAGCTAACGGAGTTATCTACTGCCTCGGTAGGTGCCCTTGGGACCTCTAGGCATTCTGCAACACTTGCTCTTCACAGAAATGGCAGTGCAGATGCTGTCTGTGAAGAGCACCAACTGTGTCATGTCCTGGTTAGAAGAGAGGATTTGATTTCCCTGCAATGGGCACTGCAGAGCTCTGGCAGGGAATGCAGCCTCTTCTCACCGTTACCATCACAATGGCTCAGGCTGGAGCTGCCGTTAACTGCAGTAAATACTGTCAGAAGCAAATTGGCCACAATCAGGTACATTTGAGGGACAGCTGAAGCGCTGGGGATGAGCTGAGGTTTGCAGGGATGGGCAGTGGCTGAAATGCCCCAGAGACAAAGCGTGGGACAGAGGGTGCATCTGCCCCACAGGAAGCAGTGGTGGCTGTAAGCACTTCAGAAATGTATCCTCCGCTCTCTGCTCCTGTAGCACCCATTTCATTTTCCAAGACCCATACCAGCTGTGAATACAGTGAGAGTGCTAGAGGGCAAATCTTTCTGAAGGCTTCAGTAAATTTCTTCTGTAGATACTCCTTCTGGGCCCCAGAAAAGGCAGGCCCAGTGCTGTACCCACATCTGTTGCAGTCCCATTCCTGGGATTCACAGATACTGGACAATGGTTTATGGGTCTCGTTTCCCTCTCCCAGATTCCTCCCACGCGATCCCCTGAGACAGATGCCAGGATGCTGCTCCTTTGCTGATGCTGCACAAAGACATTTCTTGGTATCCTCTTGTGAAGGAGCTCTGTGAGACATCCCAGCCTGTGCTGTGGAGCCTCATAGTGTCAGTTGGCAGCCGCAGCATAGGGACCCTGAGCCAGCACCAGATCTGGAAGCTGAACATCTGTTTTAGCAGGATTGGCATCAGCACTGGCATCAGCAGGCTTGGAGGCAGCTCTGGGCAGTGTGGTGCTAACCCTGGCTGTCACTGGTCTGGAGAGGTGATGCTCTCCCAGCACAGCCTGTGTAGGCTGGGGCAGAGCTCGCTCTGAGCTGGCTCTGCTCTGGCATTGCAAGCTGCTGAGATCCTCCTTGTTCTGCCACCCTGCTGTGCTGGGAGCTGGGCTGATGGCAGCACAACACTGTACTAAGGATGAACCAGGTATGTTACTGCTCTCTACACAGAAAACATTTTCCAGAAGTCAGACCCATGGTTTGCTCCTGTATTTTGTTTCAGGTGGCTATGATGGGCTGAACATACTGAATTCTGTAGAGAGGTATGATCCCCACACTGGACACTGGACAAATGTCACCCCAATGGCCACTAAGCGCTCAGGTAAGAGTCCGGAGCACCCTGAATGTTTCGGACTGCACTGAGGAAGCAGTCACTGCTGGCTTGTCCTGCTGCCCTGCAGGATGCTGGCTCACCCCAGCAGGTGGTTTGCCTTTGAGGAGTGATAATTTTAGGACATGCTGATTTAACTCCCCAAGAGAAAGATTAATTTTCACATGCCTGATGTCTCCATCCCATGCTAAGATGCTTACAGAAGAATGTAGTGGGGGTTTACAGGTTACAGAGAGGGAGAGGAAGTCTTGTGTGACTTCCATAACTAGGAACAGTGCACAGCTTGGAGAGAAGCTAGCATGGAACAAAGCACAGACCACAGTGCAAGAGAGTGGGACGGTTTGCCAAGTCAGCACTTGCCAGCCGCACAGGACATGGCAAAGACAGGAGGGCTCTGGCAGACCCTCCTCCTGCGCCCTCGGGAATGCTGGGCATCAGCTCCTCGGGCAGCAGAGAGCAGCCAGAGCAATGTCATGCTGCAACAATCATACACTAATGACTGGAAACACGGGGCCATTATGCATTAATTACCCCCCACCAACTCTTCGTTTCTTTCCTGCTTGGTGCCCTATCTGAGCTTTAGGTTTGGCAGCAGTATCTAGAAGAAAAATTTTTGGAGTAACTTTGTCTCAGCTCTCCTTCATTTCTCAAATGAGTTGGGGCTTGTGCAGCTCCTGTGTGCTTATGTGCTGGCCCTCTGCTATTGCACTGTGCCTTGGGCCATCTGCCCCAGGTCTCCATGGCCATGCGAGCAAGGAGCCAGGGCCTTGCTCAGTGCCTCCACAGCTTTGTCATTCTTGATGGAGCAGTTCTGTTGTGCTGACAGGCTCTCTTTCAAAACTCTTCTGAAGTTGCTTTTTCTCTAATTCTTTCAATAAATGTCCTTTACAGTTAGCCCAGGCAGCATTGTTTCTGTGTGTTCTCTGCTACAGTGTTCTTGTTTAGGGACAAGTGCTGGTTACTCAATTAAAACTGGTCTCTCTTCTAAAAACATGTAAACTTTCTTGTCTCTGTAGCAGCATTCACCAAAACCCCAAGCTTTAAATATTTACCCCTGTGACAGGGCTGTTCCTGTTAAATGTGCGTTGGAAAGTATTTCCCATGTGCCAAGAATGGATTTGATTTAGAAGTTGGTCACTTTCCACATCCAGAAGGAACCCCGCAGGCAAGGATGTGATAAAATCTGTGTGTTTTCCTATGTCAGAGGCAACAGGTGAGACCTATCCCCAGATCTCTAGAAAGCCTAAGGCTGAGATGGTTTTTCCCAAGAGCTCTGTTGTGTGCACCAGATAAGATTGTTTTGGTCAAAACCGAAAGCAAAGAGTTCAAGGGAAAAGCCTTTTATAAGAAACATTTCCCAGGTCCTTGCTGGCTTCCCATGAAACTTGGAGGCTTTGGATAGCAGTGCTCTGGCCCACTGAGTGGGCTTCTCAGCACCACAAGTGTGAGCAGGAACAAGCCAGGTTCCTTCCTCAGGGCTGTGACCTGGAGCACTGAGGTCTGAAACAGGGGGGTGCCCAAGAACATTTTTTGCCCTGTGGTACTAACACCCTAAACTCCTAGTAGCTTACATACCAGTTGCACTTCAACTTCCATCCTGCTGTCAGTTCCAGTCCATCCATCCTTGGACTCTATGGCTTCTTTGCTTTGATGCTCTTTCTAGACCTGTCTGCATGTGGGTCTTTGAATTCTAAGAAAGATGGGGACTAAAAGTAATCTTGCCTTTATTCATTGAGGTTGACTCCTCGTTGTTTCTCTTCATCTCTTAGGACAGATTCTGGAGGTAGCCCACCCCTCAGAAACCACGGCCATATTGCATTGCTAGACCCGCTCTGATTAGGCCTTGGACTGGTCTTAGCCCAAGTCTTTCCTGAAGCCATTGGCGAGGCCATGGGGGCAGTCTGGCCATACCTAGCTGTTTTGATGCTCTCGGCAAGGACAGACAGTGAGGTTGCATTTTGTGGAACAGAAAGTCTCTTTTACCCTGTTTGTGGAAGAAACAGATTGGCGCCCAAAAGCCACAGGGTGGGTGGCTCGTTTCCATCAGGGTGTTCATCAGTGCAATAGTCGTGTGATGGTGGTAACAGCCTGACAGGGTTTACTCTGCTCAAAACAGCAGCGGCTGTTGCAGGAGAACCGGAGGCCACAAAGTGGATCCGTATCTTACTGTGTTCTTTGGTGCTTTACTGGAGGGGGCTGCAGATGAGGAACAGGGGCTGGCAGGCGTTTATTTTCCACTGTCGTAAATTCCCAGTTGGGCCAACTGTATTACTGATTGCTTTTACTGGGGCAGGTGAGAACAGCTGCTGAGACTTGTGGCTTCAGCCACTTACACCTCTGTGATCATGTCATGGACACCAGTTTTCATTTCCCCACCTCCCAGAAGAGCAATGTCAAAGAAATCCCTTCTCCAGCTTCACATGGAACAGTGTCGTTCTCCTTGGTACAGCCAGGGGCTGGGTGACACCAGGGAGCCAGAAACGCCAGAGAAACCTGGCTGTGTGGGGACAGAATCCCAGCTGGCAACCCTGATGCTGGTCTGTTTGGGGGGTCAGGGAGTCCTTCAGCTGAAGTGACCAGTTCCTGCTGCTGGTGCTGCCCTGGCTGCAGCACTGCTCAGTCCCCTGAACGCCAGAGGTTCAGCAGCATTTCCTACAGTTAGAGGTTTTCACATATTGTATTGGAGACAAAGAATAAGAAAATCTCCTCTGAAGAGGGAGGAACTGACCTACTTGAGGCTTGTAACAACGAGCCCCAAGCACACTGCTGCCAGTGTCACCCATGGGCGTACCTGTGCTGCCTTCTCTTTCCCCAGGGGCTGGAGTGGCTCTGCTGAATGACCATATTTATGTTGTTGGTGGGTTTGATGGGACGGCACATCTCTCCTCTGTGGAAGCCTATAACATACGCACTGATTCCTGGACAACTGTAACAAGCATGACGACCCCCCGCTGCTATGTGGGGGCCACTGTGCTGCGGGGACGGCTGTACGCAATCGCTGGGTAAGCGGCTGCCCCGGCTGGAGAGGGGGATGTCCTGCATGTCTGTTTGCTGGAACAAGTGAGTTGAGGTGATGCAGGCTGCTGCCCTGTCAGGTGGCCTCCTCGCATTTATATTTTAAGCTTTGAGAGAGGAGACAGCCCACACATTCACCGCGTCTGACCTAAATAGGCAGGATGATGGTCCAGAGCCAAGAGAGGCAGGAGAGCGGCAGCGGGCAGCAAAGGAGAGCCTCATGCAGTGGGTTTATTTGAGGCTGTTCCTGCTGTGTGCGGCTGTCCGGCCTCCCAGGAAGGGCTCTGAACACCTCAACCTCTTCCTTCAGCAGTATCCCTCACCCGTAACTTTCTGTCCTCGCAGATACGATGGCAACTCCCTGCTGAGCAGCATTGAATGCTATGATCCCATCATTGACAACTGGGAAGTGGTAACCTCCCTGGGGATGCAGCGCTGTGACGCTGGAGTCTGTGTCCTTCGGGAGAAGTGATCCGGAGGGAGCTTACAAAGAAGAATATCCTAAAGAGTCTCAGCCAGAGGAAGAATCCCGAGTGATTTGCAGTGACTGTTCTTGAGAGTTGTGGATGCTGTGGAAATAGGCACCAGGACAGCAGCTTTCTGTGCTGCTTTTGATTAGAGCATATGCATAAACATTTTATCTCGGCAGTCATTTGAAATCTGGGGCTCTGTGTGAAGCTGGAGAAGGTGGCAAAGTAGGTCAGGAGAAGCTGCATTCTCTGCTGTTCCTGTGGCTGTGTCCATCGGCAGAGCAGAGATGCCCCAGCCTTGGTGCCAGCCAGCCTGGTGAATGCTTCCAAGGACATGTACATACAACTGGGTGGTCTCTTCAGCCACTGCAGGACCACGCGGGTCCTCTGGTTGCTCTCAGCCATGTGGATGTGTGAGGGTGAATCCAGCTGCTCTTATGTTTCAGCTTCAAATCATCTTGTACATACTGAATGTTTAAACATGCTCCTCAAGCACACAGCAGTGCAGAGCCAAACGGAGCGAGCATGTGGAGGGGGTCCTGCCCTGTAGCTGCGTCTGCAGGTCCCTCACGGGTCTGCACACAAAAGGAGTTGCAGATTCAAGCTGTCAACTACTGAGACCCAAAAGCCTGAGGCTGCGGAGGGTAGGGGAAAAGCTCATTGCCTGGTGTAGAAGCAGGTCTGCAGAGTTTGTGCCCTGATCAGGGGGCTCAGGGTTCATCACTGCATTTCCTTCAAAAAGCTTGACAGACCCAACTGTAAAGTGCTGCATTTTCTGGCAGTTGGAGCCTTGCTGTGATGCGGTGGTGCCTTTGTCCCCATCCCGGTGGGGAGGTCACCTTGCAGAGGCTGAGGCCCTGAAAGTAGGGACACAATTGCTACTACCCCTGTAGATCTTGGTGGTGAGTTACTGGAGTTCATCCCTGGACAGCCCTCTGTTCAGCGCACCCACGTCAGCCTTTCAGTCAAGTTCATTGTGTTGATTTTCCTTTTATCTAGGGTTTTTCTGCTTCCAGGGCGATTTTGGAGTGACATCCAGGCTTCCATTTTGCCCTTTGTTCTCAGCTGTTCGTTCCCCCACCTGATAACTCCACATCCTTTTACACTAGTGGTCCTCCACCTGCTCCAGGAACCCCACTGGCTCACTGGAGCACTCTCTCCTCAGCATGTCTCCTGCTCGCTGCATCTCTGGGAGCTCGGGCTCTCCTCCGCCATCGGCTTGGCCCCTGCAGTGCCTGGGCTCCGCGTAGTGCTGCTCGTCAAGCTTATTGCTGACTCCTTGCTTGGGGACAGGGTGGGATCAGGGATGTGGTAGCATGACTTAATGATGCACTTTCAGCCAACGCTCTGACTTTCTGCATTTGTTTCTATCACACAAGTGTTCTGTGGTTTTGTTTCCTATGTTTATTTTTTAATGAAAATATAAAGAATAAAATATTTCCTGAGCCAGTTAGCTTCTGTTCTCTACATTCAAGCCATTTCTGTAAGTGCTGTGCGGAGGGTACGTACAAACCCTGTGTGAGACCAGGTGGCCTCTGCCTGGCAGCATCAGCGTGGGAGTGAAAAACTGTTCCATCCACTGGGATCCATGGCCCAGAAACCCTGGAGGACTTGCTAACTGCGGGTGAATTTGTTGCAAGATCTGCTTGAGACGAGTGTGGCAGCAGAGATGAGAAGACTGTGATAATACTCTTACAATAGAGCCTGCAGTTGCAAAAAAATAACAGCTCCTTTGTCCACCATGGAAACGTGGGATGAATGCAGCCCGGTATTAATTAGTCTGTTGGTGGTGTAGCTACAAAATACCTGTCCAAAACCTGTTGATTTGAAGGCAAACTGCAGTGTTCACCCCAGCAGCCTTTGATGACTGACTGCTCTCCCCACCACCTCCCCCAGTAAACATCTGACATTCCAGGTTTCAGATAGTCTGTCCTGCCACATCTCCCTTGGGGTGAACAACTCTGTCACTCTTCAACCAGTGAGAAGTACGTGAGGAACCAAAAAGGTAAAAGGAGGTGCTTGAGAGAGTGCAGCATTCCTGAGGAAGCACTCATGATTTCATACATGGATCTGTCCTACCCCCTACACCTGTGCCATGGGCAGGGACATGGGCACAGGGAGGAGATTTTCAGGCTACCAAACCTGGAGCCACCGGTAGCTCCTCTTCCCGTCCTGCTTTCCTGCAAATTCCTTGGGGGTATGGAATCAGCTCCAGAAGTGACTTGTGCTGAAAAAAAAAAGATGTCCAGTGCCTCATTCTGCTGAAGCTCAGCAGACTGAAGTGCCAGCATCAGGACTGGATCACAGCAGGACATGACCCTACTCGCAGTAGCCACCAGATCCCAATGCTGCTTTCCCAGGACAAGATGCACTGAAGGGTTGAAGAAGAATTGGCATTTCCAGTTAGATAATGAACAATATAAACCTTCAAAATGGTCTGCATCTGTGCACAGCTGGAGATGAGAAAACTCACAAGCTACTGCTGAAGGGTCAAAATGTTCTGCTTGGAAAAAAGCGGGTACTGATTCTGACAGACCAGTAAGAATGAAGCTCTGCTCCATGAATCTAGGAGAAAATGCTAAAATGCAGAATTAAGCGTAAATTTTCAACCCCCAAGGAGAATTGGCTACAGATCTCTTTGGGTTGGTAGGTCTTTCTTTCTTTCTTTGTAAGATCCAGAGAGCTGTAGCAAAGACAAGCCCTATGCCAGCAACCAACTCTGGCCAACCTGCCCAGCCCAGCACAGGCTTGCCCACAGCAGGGGTGGCCCATGAGCTGGGAGGCAGCACTGTAGTGTTTGTCACTCAAGAGAGTTTTATGGGCAGTGGATTTGGCCAGGAAAGCTTCATCTCAAGTTAACTTGATGAGCAGGCGGTGTCAAGGTGTGAGTGTCAATGCAACACTGCGAGCTTTTGACTTTTAAGTCCATTCAGACTTCACCCGGGCCAGGTAAAGAGCTTATTTTCTTCCTCCCTCCCCATCTGACCAGGATTTTTCTCTGTATTTATCCTGCTACCATCTAAATTAGTATGTGCACACTTAACACAATCGAGCTGAAGCCCTACAACCATGTTGCTTCTTAGCATGCTACAGTCTGGGGGGCAAAGGCCTTTGCTTCATCCCTCCTGCACTGGAGGCTCCTGACTGCAGCAAACGTGTGGGCAAGAGAGGTGTTTCCTTCAGCTGCTCGTAGGAGGCAGAAGTGGCCCACTGGGAGGCTCCAAAGTTCTGGAGGGAGCTCAGTGAGACAGAACTGTCACTGCTTGGGTGCCTTCGAGCACAGCCCGTCAGGCTCCCAGGACACCGCACAGCCTGGCTCCTGGTCACGTCCACTCTGGGCTTTTCTTGTAAAAGTGGTGTTTGCAGGTACACAAGAAGGAAAGAAAACACAGAACTGAAGAATAACTGTGGGTGAGAGAGGCAATCTGATGGTCTGTGACCCTGCTCGGAGGAGATGTGGTTTGGATCAGGTTTCTCAGGACCTTGTTCCATTTTGTCCAGAGTATCTCCAAGCTTGGGGATGCTGTGAGTTCCCTGGCTGCTGAGCAGATAAGCAGCTGTCACCAGCTGCCCTTGGGCACCGTGTGTTTCTGCAGGCACCTCCTGCGCTGCGGCAGCAGGAACTGCTGAGTGGTGGGAGCCCCTCTCCTCCCTCTGGTGCCACAAGCACCAACCCCCGTGGAAGGAGGACACAAGGAGGAAGGCAAGGGAGGATGCAGAACTCGACAGCACAGGCTCCTCTGCAGATAAAGCTGCTGCCTGCACCCGGCGTTTCCCAGAGGGAACTGCACAAAGCTGCTCAGGGTGGGAACTGGAGACGGCAGAACTGAAGATGTGCAAAAATGTCCCCTTGGCTCCCTGCAGCTTCCCAGCACAGCCCAACCCCCATCACCACTCTCCAGGGCAGTCACTTTACCATGGTGAGGACAGGATCACAGCTCAGCCCTTACATTGCGCTCTTGCCGAGTGGCTGGGCTGTGCCCGTCACTGCTGAGCCACCGCTGGTGCAGAGCCCCTGCTGCAGCACACAGAGACAGCCCAGCTCCTGCTCAGCCACCAGCCAAACCTGTTGCCTCTTTCAGGCAAATCAAGACCTTTCCGCAGTTGGTTTCTGTGACACTTTTGATCAGGGAGTGCCCCAGGGCTGCTCGTGGTGGGTGTTGCTGAACTTCACACCACCCTTTGAGCATCCGCTCCGCTCCTGGCTCCCCAGCACACACCGGGATGGCTCAGGAGCACTGTTGCCCTGCACGCCGCTTCCACCTTAGAAATACCTGCATGATTTGCATGGCGGTGGGGTTTGTGTCTCCCAGGCACACTCACAGCTGGTGGCAGGGAGCAGAGCCGAGGCTGATAATGCAGCATTCAGGACTGTGATTGCCCAGGCTGGAGCCTGAGGTGAACAGCTGGACTGCTAATGGAATCCTGCATCTTTATTTAGTACCTTGAATATCAGTTCCCATTTCTGGCTTCTCCTGGGAGTTCTTGAGACACAGCAAGATAGTAGGAGTATATTTACAATAAATGGCCAGGAAACAGCAAGAATCGGGGCTCTCCTGGGATCTGTTTTAGCCCCTAAAGCAGCAGTGGATACCATCAACAGGCTCGTTTCAATCTTCCCAGCAGTGCTTCCAGTGGGCTGCTGGCAGCCGGCCCCAGGATCAGCACAAACCCACAGTGCCTCAGAGCTGCTCAGTGACAAGCAACCCCAGCAGGGTCATTTGGGCCCCAGGACCTCACCTCCAGTGCCACTGCCTGGAGGCACCGGCACAGCCTCCTGCTTCTCCCAGCCTCTCCAGGGTCAGGCCGAACGCTGGCTTCCCCTCTTGGAAAACATTTTGTCCTGAATGTCAGCACCTTGGCCCTTTCAGCGCACTCCTCTCCTTCCCCGTTTCTCAGAGGGTTCTCTGTACCGAGCTGCTAAGGGAGCTGCCATGCCCAGCACAAGCTCTCAGAAACGCCGATGCCATTGCTGCACGCACGATACCCGCAGCAGCCTCGCGGGAAGACAACTTCCCCGCACCCAGAGGCAGCGGGGCTCTGCTTTCCCTCACCTCTGTAACACGAGTCAGGCGTCTCCAGGTTCCCCTGCCTCCGGAGGGACCGTCCCCGATGGGCCCAGCCGGCTGGCAAACAAACTATGACTGCCAACCTTTCGCCACCCTCCCGTGCCCTCCTCAGCCCGATTTCACACCGGGATCCCCGCACTCACAGCCGCTCGCCCCGCCCGCGGCGCGGGGAACCGGGAGCTCTGTCAGGCCCCGCTCGCCTCAGGGGCCTCCACAGCGCCTCCCCCCTACAGTCCCCTCAGGCACCAGAAGCCCGGCAGGAGCTCAGGGGCCATTCGAACCCCACTGTTTGACGGCATAGGGGACAGACCGCCACCTCAGCGCGGGCCGGCCGGGACCTCCTGAGGAGCCGGGCCGCCCCTCGGCGCCGCCTGACCTCACCGCGCTGGCACCGCCCCTCGGACGGCGGCGGCCTCCAGCGCGCCTGCGCAGCCATGGCGGCGGCCTGCGCCGAGATGGAGTCGGCGGCGGCGCCCCCTTCTCCTTTTCCTCGTTCTCCCCCTCCGACCGCCGCCGCCGCGCCGGGCTCGGCCGAGCTGGTGTGCGCGCAGGGCCGGAACCTGAAGGCGGTGCTGTGCCAACGCTGCGGGTCGCGGGTGCTGCTGCCCGGCGTCGCCACCTTCGCCCGCCGTGAGGTACCGGAGCGCGAGGGGAGAGCGGGAGCGGCGGGGAGGGGTACGGGGGGAGGGGGTGGGGCGCCCCCTGCGGGCCGGGCGGTGACGCCGTGTCTCCCGCAGCTTCTCCTGCCCGCCATGAGGAAGAAGGCGGCGGCGACGGGCGGCAGCGGGGACGGAGACGTGGTGCGGGAGCACTGGCTGGTGCGCGACATGTTCTCCTTCGAGAACGTGGGCTTCACCCGCGACGTGGGCAACGTCAAGTTTCTGGTGTGTGCCGACTGCGAGGCGGGGCCCATCGGCTGGCACTGCCTCGACGACAAGGACATCTTCTACGTGGCGCTGGAGCGCGTGGCCCACGAGTGACGCCGGGCCGGGGTTGGGGGCGACGGTCCGGGCACCCGCTCGGGGAGCTGGGCTCGGCCACTGGGAGCCCTGCCTGCCCCACGGCCCGCCCGCCCGGGCAGTGAGGGCCTGAGCCGGGCCCACAGACTGACCGTGGCCCGGCCACCCCATGGCTTGTCTGACCGCAGCCTGGCCACCGGACGGACCCTGGCCCAGCCTGACCGCAACCCGGCTGGTCACCCCAGAGCCCGGATCCTCGGACTGACCAGCACCAAGAAGCGTGGTGGGGGCAGCGCCGGCTCCTCGCCTGAGCCCTCCCCGAGAAGGATGCGGGCAGCAGGAGGGTTCCCTGTCCCCTGCAGGGGCAGCTCCCTGTGACAGTTTTGCCAAACAGCTTGATCTGCTGCTGTTGGTAGAAGCAGCCTCAGGCCTTCCTGGCTGCTCTCGGTCACTGTGCAGCTGCTGGTTCTCAGATGTGCTAAGGCATCTTCCAGGCTGTGTGACACGGCCGTGTAAACGGGGGGGGGGGCCTGGCACCAGGACAGGACAGGACAGGACTGCTGCATCACACCGTCATGGTGGCTTAAATTGTCTGAACTTTGGCCAAAGCAGTTACAGAGTTTTACGCTGCATCTTCTGTTGATTTTTCAGAAGAAATGTTCCCTGCCCCACACCCCAACAGTTAGGTTCTCTAAAACCTCAACCTCCTTGACAACTGTAACCTGTAAGAGTATATGGCACCTAAAGCCTGTGTAAGGCATTTTATTAACACTGTATGCAGTTTTATTAACAGAGTACTTAGAAATAAAATAAGATACAGGTGGAGTTTGCAGACAGCATAGGCTGATAGAATGGCAAAAAATGAAAATGTGTGAGACTGTAGTATTTCCAGGCAGCAAGAATGAAGACATTCCAACCTGAAAAGGATTCAAGTCATTGGACATGTGTCTCAGCGCTGCAGAGTGTGAAAACAGCCATGTGTGTATTAAACAGAGAAGTCAGGAAGGAATTTATCTTCTGTAAATGCAGCCAGCAGGATACACTGGGATATTGTGTCCAGTTTTGGTCTCTGCCTTTTAAAAGGTGGGCATAAAGCAGACTGAGAATTGAAGGAGGCTGCAGCAGCCGTAGTTCTCGCCGTATTTATCTTTTGGTAATTGTGGTCCAGTTCATATTCTCTGTTTGCAAACCCCTGTATGAATAATACAGCAGCTTTAAAGTGCTGGTTGTGTGTCACAGACGATGCCTTGATGTGGGAGGTGTATGGGTGTGCTTAATAAATGCTAATAAACACTTTTGGTACCAATGCAGCTGTACAGGCACAACTGTCATTGAGCTGGGATGATGACATTGTACTTGCCACCAAAATCAAGGTCTTTGTATTTAAAGATTAGCAATGTTGGTGAAGGCAACCTGACAGCAAGTGGGGGAGAAACAAATCCTTTCTTCTTCCAGTGCCTGAACACCTGCATTTTTAGGATTTGGAGACTCTGCCCTAATGTAGAACAATCAGGCTGGTGGCTGCTCCGAGGCTGCGCTTTCAGAAACCTCTGCTGGGGACAGTCAAGGTTTATGAATGGGAGGGCAAGAGGCAGTGACTCCGTAGTCTGTGATTAAGGCTCTCACTTGGGTAGAAGGTGAGTCTTGTGCTGTGTCCTTGCTAAATACGTCAGGTGCACATTTGGGATGAAAATTTCTTTCCTCCCGCCCTTCTTGCTTAGACCCTAAACCCAGTGATTGAATAGGTTCATCAAGGAAGTGTGCCTAGAAGGTCAGGAGACCTTCATTTGGGTTCTGCACAGGCACAAAGAAATAGTGGGATAACGTGACTTTAATTCCACACTTTCACTTAGATTGTTATCTGTTGGGCAATGTGTTTTGACCTAGATGATAGTCCACGGTACTGAAGTATAAAATACGTTGCACAATAGTTTCATTTTGAAGACACCACTGTGCAGAACAGACTTGCGGATATCAGCTCGATTAATGCCAAGTAATTAACACTTCTCAAAAAAAAATGGTACCTGTGGATTCCTGATATTGGTGAGTGGCACTGGGACGGAGTGGAGGTGGTGGCAGAAGCTCTTTCCGGTGAGTAGAACCCTTCCTGGAGAGATGGGAGACCTGGGGCCAAAGGCTGCCTTCCCCTCAGCACTGCAGTGATTTGGAGCCACTTTAGTGTGGTGTTGCTTGGTGACAGTGAGTAATGAAAGCTCCTCCTGCCCTTCAGTGTGAGAGCCATGTGCTGAATGGCAGTAACCTCCACCGGATCCAGGTTTGGTTCCTGCTGACTCTTAAATATGAAGTAGGATCACAGAGATTGTGGAAATGCCAAGAAGAAATGTACAGTCTGTTAGGAATTCACAGGAGGAAACTGTTGTAGTTTCTTGGGATCTTTCAAAGTAGGATCTTGGCTTCCTGATGCTTAGACATGCTGTGAGATATCCCTTGAAGTCCAGGTACCACAGGCAGGATGCAGTGCTGGTGAAGGTACCGCTGTGCAGTAGAGCAGTTTGACTGTTGCTGGCCAGGAGCATCTGGGTAGCTCTAGGATGACAGCGTATCCTGAGAGCTGAAGCGAGAATGAAGGGTAGATGAAAAAAATAAAAATAATGGTGAAGATGGAAAAACTGCATCGCTCTGTGGAATTTGAGCCCAGGCAATTCCACTGTGATGTAAACTGAGCTTTAGAGGAAGAATGTCTGCAGTCAGCAACCCTCTACTCAGGGAAAAGGTCTGCCGTGTTTATGCAACAGAGAGCAACGTCAGGTTTGGGGGCATCTAATGAAGCGCTGAAGAGTTTTTGTGTTAATCAGAGCTAACAAATGTGGATAGTCTCACAAATAAATACAATCTTTTCACTGCTTTATACCTAGCATGTTGAAAAACTCTTTTCCAGCTGCACGCAGGAACTTGTAGGAAAAGGATAGACAAGAGCCAGCTTTCAGGTACGGGAACCGCTTCCATAGGACCTGTCAACGCTCATCTCGCTGCCCATCTTTATCATCAACAAGACAGACCAGGAACCCTTATTTCCACGTGCAGGTCGCTTTTAAATTAATTTGAAAATTGATTCTTCTACATAAATAGCTGCATAGACTTAGAAAAAGGAAGATTAGGGAAAATGTAGGCCCACTGATGAATGAGATGGACCCCCTAGTGGTAGGCCCCTAGAAAAGGTAGAGTTACTGAATGCCTTCTTTTCTTTGGTCTTCACCGCAGGAAGACCAAAGCTGTCCCTTGTGAATCACAGAACCTGGAGGCAAGGGAGGAATCTTCCTCTCTTCCTGGAGAGAGGAAGATTTTCCCTCAGTAGAGGAGGACCGGGTTAGAGACCACTTGGCCAAACTGGACATCTGTAAGTCCATGGGCCCTGACAGGATGCACCTGCAAGTGCTGAGAAAACTGGCAGATGTTATTGCTGGGCCACTCTCCATCATCTTTGAGAGGTCATGGAGAACAGGAGAGGTGCCTGAGGACTGGAGGAAGGCCGATATCACTCCAGTATTCAAAAAGGGCAAGAAGGAGGACCCAGGGAGCTACAGGCCAGTTAGTCTCACCTCTGTCCCTGAGACACTCAGGAGGCAGTAGCAGGGTGCAGGTCTTCCCATTTTTGGCAGCAGGAGGCTGTGCGATCAACTGAGTTGTCTTGGGTAACTGCCACAGGTCATCCCCTGCCAAGGTCACATTCACACTCTTCTTTCCCTAAATTAAGTGCATTTCGCTGAAATAGGTAAGTGGTACTTGGAGCAGGGACTGTAATTCAAGGCTCTCTCTTTCCCAGCTCTGCAAGTCAGCAAAAATGTCATGGTTTCTGGGCCTGACAGCACCCAAGGTCTCTCTCCATGACAGCTCATCTCTTAACAGAAGAAATCTTTGGCAGAGCAGTTACGACAAGATGGACTTTGAAGTAATAGCTTGGAGGAGGACTTTGCTGTTTGTTTCCCTCTGGGTGGTAGAGCTGTGCTGTGGGCAGGCTCAGCTCGTCGTGCCAGCACATAAGCAGCCAGAAGGGCTTGAGGGAGGATCGTGGCAATACCTGCGTCTTGGTGTGTCTGCAGAACCTGCTGCCACCAGGTGTGGAGACAAGGAGCTCAGCAGAGTTCAGAAAATGGCTGTGGATTGATAAAAACAAGGCCAGTTCCGCCAGGGGAGGTATTTTGGGCGTTGTATCTACATATCTTACCTTGCTTATTTCCCTAAACCAGCGCTACAGAGCACAACTATTACACTGTGTGAACAGACACAGCTGTATCAGCACAGGCAGTTTCTACAACACGTGGGTGTTTGGGAGAAGAGTGAGATCTGAAATGTATTATGAATATTCTCTGAAGGTCATTTTACATGCTTGACATTGCACTCCCTGGCAGGAACAAGAAAAGTAGGAGGAAAGGAGACAATAGAGAGGAAATAGCTTTGGGGTCATTCAACGAATGGCACAGGGAAATGCTTCCCTGCCTCCTGCAAAGCCAGGTTAATAAAGGCCAAACTCTCAAATCAAAGGAACGCTAAACCACCAAGTATTTTGCAAAAAAACACCGAGTATTTTGCAGCTGCTGGGGAACATGGAAAGAGACCACGGCAGATAAGTGAAACTTGCCATAAAAGTGGAAAGAGAAAATGAGGGCTTTGATAAAACCCAGCTTTATGCTCCTTTTAACCAATAATTTCTGTTACGCATTTCAGCAGAGATACTTTTGTGCTGAGTTGTGAGTCACCCAGGTTCTTAAAGTGCAGCTTTTTTACAAGTGCAGCTGGACCTTTTTGGGTTGGGTGGGGGCAGAGAGGGGGCAGACGGGAGCCCAGGAATCCAGGTGAGTGACTGAGCTGTGGGGCTGCACCCTCTGGGGAGCAAGAGCAGCTGGGGCTGTCTGCGCAGGAGCGCGCTTCAGAGGGAGTGCTGGCAGCTGAAAATTACCTGGCTGTGCACTGAGGGAGGGAAATCACGTGCTTTGCTCCCTAAATACATTCACTGAGGAAGAGCAAGCAGGTTCCTGGGCCACTGAGGTAACGCTTCCATCTCCTGAAGGGGGAAGCAGGCTCTGGAAAAATGATTTCTTGCATCTTTTCTGAAACTTAATCCAGAATGGCACGGTCCAGCCGGGGGTTGCTTCAGTTCAGGTTTTTAAGTACTGTGTGTTTGACTCTGAGAGAGGTACACAGGGTGTAACAGCTTGTGGCAGAGGATATATCCTTTCATCATCACATGGTCACTTCCCAGGGGCTTCAGGTTTGTCTTCGGTTAAAATATTAACTGTTTGGCTACAGCTTCTGCACGGGGAAATTCACAGTCACCCTTCCCTCCTCGGCACAATGCTACTGGAGGTGTAGGCTGGGGGTGCTGGGGAACAGCCCAAGGTGGGCTGTAATCTCATAACCCAGTTGCGCCTGAAAGTGGGGCATGTTCTGCCCAAAGCAGCTGCTGTCCAGCCGCCAGAGGAGGCCAAAGCGAAGGAGCTGTGTTTTTCCCGGTAGCCCATCTTCCTGGCGAGTGTCAGTCTGGCAGGACAGGGCAGAACTGCAGGCAGAGTCTGTCCTTGAAAACTCTTTCAGGGCAATTTGCAGCGCCGATAGGAGCCGCGTGTCCCTGGGGCACCAAGCTGTGCCAGGAGAGTGCCTTGCCCTGATGGGTTTATCCGCACATCTCGCTGGGGCAGCAGCCGGGAGGGGGTGTGTGCTCAGTGCTGCTCCTGCTCACCCTCTCGTCCTCCTCATCCTCCAGGAGCCTCCGCATCCCCCAGGAGAAGGGAGACAGTGTCTGGCTGTAACCACCGTGCGTGCGGAGGCAGAGTGCTCTTGTCTGAGCGCTGCCAGGAGTCACCCGCTGCCATTGTTCAAACCCATCTGGAAGAGATGCCCCAAAAGCAAAGAAAAATAAGCCAAGCCTTGTCAGCACAGGTATCTTCCCCAAGCAGCTGGCTCTGCACACTGCCTGGAATGCTATGGACAGCAAGCTCTTTCCATGGCAAACATCCAGACCGCAGCTTGCTGCAGAACCCCCAGTTAATTTGGAATCTCTGGCAATGGGCAAGAGGACGTGGCTCCAAGAATTTGCTGTCTTGTGCTTTTTTGGGGAGGGAGCGGTCTCTGACTCCTGTTCTCTAAAACGGGCAGAAGGACTCAGCTCTCCGTGTCAAACTGTGGCAGGTCCAAGGGGCCAGCACCAAAAAGGGTGGGAGGAAAGAAGTGCCAAGACTCAGCAAACACAGGATCCAACTCCCGAGGAGAAAAGATGCTTGGAGAAAGGTGCAGTTTCAGGCTCTGGTGGGAGGATCCTCCCTTAATAAGGAATAACCAGGATTGAGAGATGCAGCCATGGGTGTTCAGCAATGGTTTGGAGGCTTAGGGCCCTCGGCAGCTCAATCCCTGCTGCAGCCACACGTCCTGTCTGCTTCTGGTGCCCATGTCTGTGAGGCCCCCGTGATGCCAGCATGGGGTGCCAGACCCAGGGATCTGGTTCCACCCCTTCCCTCCAGGTCCCTGCTGGGATTTGGGGATTTCTGTTAGAAACAGAAATGTGAGCACCGAAAGGCAATGTCTCTGTGCAGCTGGCCTGTTCCTGAGACCCAGCTCCTGATTTTGGGAGAGGTGAAGCTGCAGCACCCAGTGCTGCTTGCACTTCCAGCACAGCATAAAGTGCAGCTTCTGGCTACTGGAACCTTCTCGCTCTACTTCCTGGCATTCTCTCCCTTTCTGACCTGGTCTATAGTGCTGCTGATCCAGTTTAACTGATGTTTAATAGGTGTTGACCCAGATGTCAGTGAGCAGAGGTTGTTGCCATGTGCAGTTGCACCATAAGGCCAGTGCAGTGCTGAACTGTTTGCAGTGGGCGTCCAGCTGGACTGGTTAGAGTTGGAAGGGACCTTAGAGATCATTGAGTTCCAACCCCCCTGACCTGGGCATGGACACCTCCACGACAGCCGGTTGCTCAAAGCCCCATCCAGCCTGACCTTGAACACTTCCAGGGATGGGGCATCCACAACTTCCCTGGGCAACTTGTTCCAGTGCCTCACCACCCTCACTGTAAAGAATTTCTTCCTAATATCTAATCTAAATCTCCCCTCTTCCAATTTAAAACCATTATCCCTTGTCCTGTCCCTACAATTCCTGACAAACAGTCCCTCTCTGGCTCTCTTGTAGGCTCCCTTCAGGTATTGTACATGCTCAGACATTGTACTGTACATGATACCACCTGGGGCTCTTTGGCCGAGTCAGTACATGCAGTGCATTTAGCTCTTCAAAGCTGGTGGGGACATGAGTGCTCAGCTCTGCTCCGGTGCTGCTCTGCAGCTGGTCAGTCCCACCACAAGTTCACTGGGGATCTCAAATCTGAAACAGTCCACAGAGGAGTTTGTGTTCCTACTGGCTTTCTTGGTCAACAATCCATTGTATTCTCTTTAAAACTACCCTGTGTGCACTTCACATAGCAAGAACCACCTCAGATCTGTGACACCTCACCCAGTACGTGCTGCCTGACCATCACAGATGGGTATGGCCCTGCCAGAGGATCTCTGGACTATGGGTATCTGGTGGTTTAGCCCTGGCCAGCAGCCAAATGCCACACAGCCACTTGTTCAGTAAAAGTGAGGAAAACTCATGGATTGGAATAAAGGCAGTTTAACAATTAAAAAGAAATAAAAATAAAAATAAGAAGAAAAAAAAAAGAGAGGAAAATAAAACCCAAGAAAAATAAGCAATGTAAAAGAAAGCAATTGCTCATCACTAACCGATCAATGCCCAGACAGTCACCAAGCAAGTGCAGCCCCAACCCCCTTCACCCCCCAGTTTTATAGCTGAGCAGGGCGTCGCATGCTGTGGGGTAACCTTGGGGTCAGCTGTCCCATCTGTGTCCCCTCCCAACCTCCTGCACACCCCCACACCACCCGCTAGTGGAGCAGAAAAGGTCTCGGCACTATGTGAGCACTGCTCAGCAGCAGCTAAACCATCCCCTGGTTGCCATCAGGGCTGTTCTCAGCACACATCCAGCACAGCCCCAGACAAGCTACTGGGAAGAAACGTAACTCTATCCCAGCCAAAACCAGCACAGGATGTGAACCGTTTGCCACATTCGCTACCTGCACCATCTGCCAAAGGGTTTCTTGGTCAAAAAGATGATGCAGCAAAGACTCAGCATGGACAGGAATGTCCAACCACTGGAAATAGGGGTAGATGGTGCTACTGCTTGACCAGGGGAAGAAGGTTAACTTCACAGTGAGAGAGACCTGGTCAAGCGGGTGATTGTAGTTAGCCACTAGTAGGCAAATGTGAGTAGGTGAGTAATTCAGAAGGCCTTTTAATTATAAAATAGAGGGAAAAAAAGTGGCCTTGATGGAGAAGCCGTTTCAGCTTTGATAAATGTCTACCGGAGGTTGTTACGGCAGACAGCAGGGAATACAGAGTGTTACTGTGTGAAAGCCAGGGCTGAAGTAGCATTTGAAACAAGTGGGGACTGGAAGCAGCCCCTGCAATGTGGGTTTGCAGAGAACAAAGAAGTAGGGCAGGCAGCCAAGTCCATGCTTGCAGGAGCAGGATTAAAACAGTTGGAAGAGCAAATAATATAAGATTTGAAGCCAGGGATGTATTTAAGGCCATTAAAAACGGGATCTTTTTTTAAGGATTACCTACAAGAAGCCACGCTAATAGCACATTAAGGTTACAAAGTCAAATGATCAAGGTAGAGAATGCTGATATTAAACTTGCTGATGAAAGGTTAATCTCCTGTGCACATATCTTCTGCTGCAATTCTGCTGACTAGCAGGTAGGAAATCTCGCAAAACAAAAGGAGAACCTAGCCCTTCGGGGCTCCAATCTGGCAACCCCAGCATATCCATCCACTTATTTTGACACTCCCTGCAGGGGGAGGACCAGGGATAAACAGGGTATAATCATATCATTAGAGATACACCTATTGCATGTGTTCAGGAAAGGAATGATTCCTTGCCCTGTACGAACCACTCCGGCTCTGTCTCCTGCACTCGTCATTCCCATATCTAAGGATTTCCAACCCATCTGGAATGGGGAGTGTTTAGGTCAGAAATTACTTCAGCCTGGTCTAGTTGGATCGTTTTCAGCTCTAAATGAAAGATATTTCTTGGCACCCAGCAAACATTCCCCAAACCCTCGTGGAGAATCCATGTCCTCCCATGGAAGTTTGGCCCGAGATCAGTGGATTAAGTATTTCCACCTGCCATGTGTTCTCCCCAAACTGTTCCTCCGCTTGCTGTGTTCAGCGCTTGAGAGAAAATATCCAGGTGTGCGTGATGAGATAAACATCTCACACTGCAACCAATGCCTGGCCACGTGCATGGCTTGGTTCTGCTCAGACCTGTGTGTCCCAGCTGCACACCTCCACTGGCACAACCAGTTCTTTTGCCAGGCCCTACCCCACCACCATGTTTGCCTCCCTGTCCAAGCAGGGCTTGTGGGTATTGTCATGGTTTTGACCAGATTGACCAATCAGAACAATAGATGACCCCTTCCTCCCCCCTCTAAGAAAAAGAGAGGAGAGGAAGAGCTAAAAGAGATTTATGAGTTTAGAAAAAATTAAAGTACTTTAATGAAAATATAAAAAAATAATGGAATAATAAATAATAATAAGAAAAGTTAAAAAGTGGGGAAAAAAGTATACAGTATCTACAAAACTGCATCAAGCTCCCAGGATGATCATCATCATATCACCAGCAGGCACAGGGGAAAGTCCCAGGCTGGATGTGATGATGGACAGGAGCTGGATTCCAGATCTGGAGTCAGGAACGCTTGGATCAGGATCAAAGGCAGATGGACAGACAGGGTCCTCCTTGGACGTCAGCCATTGAAGGAAGAGGGTTGACCCTTTGATCTCTCAGCTTTTATACTGAGCATGATGTGGGTGGGGTGGAATACCCTGTTGGTCAGCACCTGTCCTGTCCGCTCCTCCCTACAGGTGGGACCCCTCTACGCTTTTCTGCTTCTCATCCTCCAATGGGACAAATAACAAATTTACCTGACTTTGGTTGTTATAGCAGTAAGTATAAGCAAGAGCCTTTCTGCACGCCATTCCTTGGTATAATCAGGTCTTATCAGTGTGAGAGTGAAGAGTTTCTGAACAAGATGCTGTTCATTTCAGAGTTTAGTTAGTTAGAAGAGGCCCAGCTGAAAAAGTAAAATTACTGAACAAAAAATTAGTTCTGTTTTACCTCAAACTAGGACAGCTACTCAACTTGCTGAGGAAATGGCAACCTGCTGCATACATCCCTTCTGTGCAGGATCACCCTTCTGTCCCCTGGCCATGGGGGCAAGGAAAGGTCTATAGAGCTGCAAAGGTTGCTGATTTTAAACTGATCTAGCAAAACAGGGTGTTCCATTCTCATTGTCTTCTATTGATTTGCACGATTCATTTAGTTCCCATCGATACCTTCAGGCAGAAGGACAGGGTGCTGTCTGCTCACACAGCTGGGCACAACTGACATGTGGCCTGTAACTGGCATCCAGACCTGCACGGCCAGATGAGCCAGTTTAGGCAGTATGTGACTGCAGCCAGTACTAAACCAACTAAAAATCTCATCAAACCACACAGGAAAGTACTATTTTTTTCCTCATTCTTGCTAGCTAGACTTTACACAACAGTTTTTCTTACCTGCCATTCTCTTGCCAGTCTACAGAGGAAAAGAAAAAGAACAAAATCCCTGTTTCTCCTCCCCTTCCACCTCTGCAAACGGCTAACGAAGGTGCTGCTTTACTCTATGTCAGGATCCTTGTCCCTCTCCGGCCATTGCTAAGCTAGGAAGGTGTTTTGCAACGGCCAAAGGTCTGGGCTGTGCAATAGGAGACCCCATGACCCTCCACAGCAAGAGCTGCTCTGGGCAGGGTGTCAGCCCCGACTTCTGGAGAAGGATTAGACCAGATCAGATGATCCCAAGTGAACTGCACCCAGTGTTGCAAAGGAAGATTGAAACAAAACCAAAACACACCAGCAAAACCAAAACACATGAAGAACCCTATCAAGACAATTTGGAAGGAATTCCTTGCCAAGACTAAACATACTTGTTCCTGTAGCAATACAGGACCCCAAATCCCAAAGGAGTTTCTGTGTTCAGAAACTGGACCTTCACTGGACCCTGGCAAGGCATTCAGCTACCTGTGGGAAATGGGGCAGGATAAAACAGCAAAAACCTGTAGCCAGATGATAGTTTGGGGTGAGGAAGTACAGGCTAATGGTTCAGGAATTCTCTGAGACAGGAATCTCTGAATGGGGGGAGAGTGTCCCGGGGTAGTGATGCTGTTACTCTCGCCTCTTCTACATTCTTCCCAAGGCATTTGCAATGGGCCACCATGAGAGAAATAGTATTGAGCTCAGAAGGTGTATAGAATCATAGAATTATTTAGGTTGGAAAAGACCTTTCAAGTCCAACCGTTAACCTAACACTGCCCAAACCACCACTAAACCTTATCCCTCAGCACCATGTCTACATGCCTGCAGGGATGGTGACCCAACCGTTTCCCTGGGCAGCCTGTTCCAGTGCTTGATAACCCTTTTGGTGAAGAATTTTTTTCTAATATCTAATCTAAACCTCCCCTGTGGCTGTTTCCTCTTGTCCTGTCACTTGTTACTTGGGAGATGAGACTAACCAGGTCTCCCCTCAGCCTCCTTTTCTCCAGGCTGAACAAGCCCAGCTCCCTCAGCTGCTCCACCTAAGACTTGTGCTCCAGACCCCTCACCAGCTCCACTGCCCTTCTTTGGACACACAAAAAACGACTGCCCTACAGACCCCAGTATTGCTGGGTGGTCTCTCATCAAAGTATTAACCATGCCTGACCCTGCTTAGCTTCCAAGATCAGACAAGAGACGTGTTCTCAGGGGTGGTACAAATATTGGGGGCAGGCTAATCCAGTGTGATGCCTCTTACATTTATGTCTTTAGCAATTTCCTCATGTGGACAGTCACCCTGGGATTAAAAAATACATATCTAAACCAAGCCTCTCGTTCGTGGCCACACCAGCACAACAGCCAGGAGGCATTAACAATGCAAAGAGGGGCCCCACACCAGCACAAAGGCGCAAACATTCAGCCCAGCACTAATTGCTCCCTTGTCAGGCTGTGACAGATGCACCCGGGACCAGCACAAACCTGGGCCCTCACTTGCAACAACCCCCTTGTTGTGCGCACGTCGAGGCGATCAATCCCCGCTTTGGAAGGCACCAAAGTGCATTCTGCTGACAAATCAATAACCTCCTGGCGGGCCCCGTGCCAGGAAGGGAAGGGCCTATGTTTGTGAATGATTAACTGCATCGCACCTTCCCTTGTCCCAACCCCAACCACGTGTCCTCCTGCTGCTGTTTAGTCTGACCTGACCAAGAGAAAACCTGGGTGCTTATTTGGGGAAAAGTGATGAGGAAAGAGTGGGAGCAAAGAATGAAAGTACATGGGGTAACACTAGTGTCTAGGAGCTAAGAAAGAAGATTTTAGATGGCAAACAACACAGGGGGTGATGAGCAGGTAGCCATAAAGGCTGTAGCCGGCCACAGCCGTGTCCCATTGCAATGGGAGAAAGGTGAGAGGAGTGACTGGGTCCATCCCCGCTCACCTGGGTTATGCAATTTGCCATATCAGAAGGTGACATCCATGTGTAAGGAGCTGCTGCAACGTGCCATGTCCTACCATGAGCAAGCACGCCATGTCCCTTCACCAGCTCCCAGCCACGTCCAGGGTCAGCTCCAGATCTTGCATCTAGAGTTTAAAATAATTAATAAAATCAATTATATTAGAGACTGGAAGAGTTATTTAGAGCCACAGAATAAAACCTGTTGCTGAGGAGCAGGGCCTTCACGCTGATTAGGTACCACCCGACACCAAAACAGGCTGAAACATCTCACGGTGCAAGGCTGGCGGGCTCGGGGCATAACCTCTAGAGGTCCCTTCCAACTCTGACAATTCCATAATTCCATGATTTAAACTAGAGCAGAAAAAACTGCACTGCACAGGGACACACAGAGTCCCTGTCTGGTCTCACCCTGCGTCTGCCCTCTTACTATGTAGGAATTTTTCTAAACAGGCATCTGGATTTTGTTTTCTCTGCTTCATAAAGGAGCCATTTGGGAGGGAGAGTCTCTCTCCCAAGAAACAGTCAGAGGGGCTGTACACTTCTGGAAGGAGCCAGCTGTAAAACCAGGGTGAAGCATAAGGGACTAAGGATGGATATTTCAAACTGAATGAATTTGCAGTCAGGGAGAAGAAAGTGACCCCCCGAGTACTGAAAAAACAAAGTCTTGGTAAAGCCTTGTCCCCATAGCCATGAAATCTGAATATTTCCTGCTAGCTGTACACATGCAGTCATCAATTCTCACACCCAGACAAGTTTTCTGTGACCTGGGAACGAGGAGAGTCAAGGCCTCACAGCACATTGCTGCTGTCAGTCTGTGTCCTGGAAAACATGTATGGAAATCCCAGGTCATCTCAAAGCCAGCACAGACAGGTCGTTAGCAGACAGGGTTAAGCCTATCGCATTTTTAGGAATTCACTGATCAAGTGCATTGTGCGTGCATTATGTGTCCAACACTTCTGAGAAAGAACAGAAAGGAAGAGCTGTGTAGTTGTACATTCAAAGAAAGTTCATCCAAAACCCTCGAGAATCCCCAGGCCTGCTGTGCAGCTACAGAGACTTTATCGCAAACACTCAGCAAGTCCAGCATTTTCTGAGAGTATCATATTCACTGACTAGATGGGAGACAGCCAAAGCCTGTGCTCCGTGGGCCTTGATAGTATTACCAGACACTGAGAAATCCTGGACAAATGTAAAAAATTCTCGTACAGCTCACAGAAATAGTCTCCTGCAGGAAAAGAGAATGTGTTCAAGAAAGCCTGGACACATCACAGCTCCTTGGACTTACTATTGTTTAGTCAGGCTAAATCAAATAATTTCACTGTGCAATAAACATTCTTCAGGGTATCCAGCAACACAAGCTTCTGTAAAACTGGGTTATTTCTCGTCAGTGCATCAACTACGGAAAGGCATACTGAGGCAAACTCACCGTGAAGTGCCAACTGCGTGCTCCCCCTCTCTGGATGCCCCTTTCATGCCCCACAAGAAGCACCGCAGCCCAGAGAATGAAGCTTTATTGCAGCCAGCAGAGTTCAGCAGAAGAGATTTCAGCTGCCTGAGCACTCTATGAAATCTGACAAGGTAGCATCAAAACCTGATTTTCTCACTGAAATCTGGCAAATACTCCATGCAGCTGGACCAGTCCTGGTAAATCCAAATTAGAAGGGATAACACCACTCTTCAGAGCTGAGGTACATGTCAAAATTCATTTCCTAATAGCTGTTAAGGCAAATCTGACCAAGTAATTAGTACAGTAGTTAAGTATGTGAAAACCTTCGTTTAAGCTGGAGCAGGGCACAATATAACACCCCAGCCTGGCCTAAATCTCTGATTTTATTTGTCAACTAAGCTGAAAGGAGTACTTACTGCACTCACGAAATGACACCATCTTAATTTTCTGCTTTTGGAAGTTGTCTAACCCTTCCAGTTTGATGGTCCTGTGAGACTGTTAAAGGAGAGTAAAACACTGCAGTGTGATTCTCTACCACTGACAATTCAGGGTCTTCCCCACTGCTGAACTGCGTTGGCAGTTGAAAGGATGGTTTGGACCATCATGAGAGCATTTTAAAAGCATGAATCAAATCTTTCAGGGTCCTAAGAGTTTGTCTCAGTAAAAAAAAACAAGTTCCCTTGAGGCGATGGTTTACAAATCAAGACAATTTTTAAAAAAAAAATACTGTGGGTACTTACTTTCCATATGTTTTAGAGCTTAGGTCAAACTTTTCTTGTAGGCTGAAGATCCCCTTAGTAATTCAGAAGAGCAGAATCAAATATATTTTTTGAATGAATGCATCAAATTCTCACAGGTTAACCTGATACCTAAAGTGGGAGGCTTTAAGTAGAAGGGGGGAAAAGGAGAACACTGAAATATGTGTTCATACAATCACAACATGTGGAAAATTAAATCAAATTTGGCCTGTTTTCTCTTTTAGACTGCAGGAGAAGGATCCCCAAAGCTGGCTTTGCAAAGGTCTCATCACTGATATGGTGCTGATATTTTTGTTTCCATCTGAAATGAGCACAACAGATTATAACAGGGAAAAAAAAAAAAAAAGAAGAAAAAAAAAAAAAAAGAAGAACATTTTACTGGGTTTTTTTCCTCCAAAAAGAACAAATGAAAATAAAATATTGTAACTATTTTCCTCTTCCATTAGTAATTGCTGTGATGGCTCACAGTCACTTCAGCTGTGATCCCTGCCATATGAGCATGAACACCAATGGCTGCAGATTTCGGTTCTGCCTGTCTCAGACAACTAAAACTGTCCCGGTAGTCTCTACCGAACAGCTTCGCTAAGGAGACTGTCTGAGCTACAGGTACTTTGCAGCCAAGGTCATACCCCAGCCATGTCAATAAAAGCAATTAGCATAAAACAAAGGAGATGAAAAAACAGAACGACAAGTTCTTTCAGTTCTCAGAGCCGACCGAAGCATATTCCAAGAGGTCATCTGGAACACAGGTTTACTAAATGTTTAATGTTGATTGTGTTCTTCAGAGATCACGGAATCACGGAATTGTCAGAGTTGGAAGGGACCTCTAGAGATCATCCAGTCCAACTCCCCTGCCAAAGCAGGGCTGCCCAGAGCA
>JAOQGH010000013.1:526805-539414 GCA_025769975.1 Gallinago jamesoni
CTTCAAGCCCCACCTGGATGCCGTCCTGAGTGATGTGCTCTGGGCAGCCCTGCTTTGGCAGGGGAGTTGGACTAGATCTCTACAGGTCCCTTCCAACTCTGAAATTTCTGTGATTACGTGAAACTCAGGGTGTCTTCTGCTTTTCACGTAGGTTGGCATCAATTACCAGCCTCCAACAGTGGTTCCTGGTGGTGACCTGGCCAAAGTCCAGCGGGCAGTGTGCATGCTGAGCAACACGACAGCCATTGCCGAGGCCTGGGCTCGACTGGACCACAAGTTTGATCTGATGTATGCCAAACGTGCCTTTGTCCACTGGTACGTTGGAGAAGGGATGGAAGAGGGGGAGTTCTCAGAGGCTCGGGAAGACTTGGCTGCACTAGAGAAAGATTATGAAGAAGTGGGCACGGACTCGATGGATGGAGAAGATGAAGGTGAAGAATATTAAACATAACAGAAGTGAATTGCAAGTCTTTGCTATTTTACTGCCTCTTCAGTAGCCATGTAAATCATGTCAAATAATTGGAATAAACTTCTTTGATCAAGATATTTGGTAGTGTCCAAACACTACGTATGTTCATTAACTACACACAAGTAGTCAGTAGTCCAGGAGATAGCATTTCTTTCTGGGAAAGATAGCTGAATAAAATAATTGTGCTGTAGCTGTAGGATGACTAGATGTAGATGACGTCCTGTCCTTAAGATGTTGCTACTTGAAGTTGCTAATAGTGCATATTTTCCCCCAGAATACAAGACTAGAATGTGCTGGAGATTTTGCTGGAAGATGAATTAGCTACACTTTTTCAAGGCTCTAAAACTCACTGGAGGCAATGGGAACTAACCTTATGAAAAGATGCAACTCCTTCAACACCAAAGGCTATTTTAAGTTAACTTTCTCCTAAACTTAGACTGAGCACAAGGCAGTAACCTGGAAGGGGAAGAGATGCCCAGAAAGGGCATGCACAGCATGAGGAACCTGCTGCTTCTGGCAGCACCTGTGTGGTGGTTGCCCTGGTGTTGCTGTATCCTCCCACAAAAGGAACTGCAGCCCCATCTGCTGCTTTCTGTGGAGTCAGCCTCTTGCTTGAAGCTGTCTGGAACAAAATCTCTGCATTAGCTGGCCAGGGTAAAACACTAGTTTTCCTAGAACTAATTTTTTCCAGAATTAGTCCATAGGTTCAGATATGAAAATTGTCATCCTTCTGTTTAAGCTGATGTCACAGGAGAGGGTTTGGCTTAATAGGGTTATCGTCACATGTGGATGGCCTCTATTGGAAATCTGTGTGGTCCGAGTCGGGGCTTGGGGACACAGGGCAGTGATCTACAAACTTCCTAACTCTGTCTTGGAGCTGGGGGATGTGAGGAATCTCCCACAAGCAGTAAAGATGGAATAGTCAAATATGTTAACGTGAGAATTGAATACTGACTGATTGTAGGGTGCCAAAAGTCTGACTCCAAAACTGGATCTGAGCTGGAGAACTCCTCCCTGTCCTGTTTCAACCTTATTTATATTCCTTCTCGTTTAATAGCAGAGTGCTCAGTGATTTAGGCTGAGCCTTGAGGCCTGTGTTAGTTGAAGATGTTCATACCTGCTCAGCAGGAGTCTGTGCTATGGAAAATGCCTTCACTTCCTCCTGCCTGGGAGGAAGTATCTCCCTGCAGTACTCGGGCAATGTGTTTGACATCAACTCAAAGTAGGAGCCTTTCCCTAACCTTAGTTTTAACTGTGACTTGGGTGTGTGTATTCTACTAGATTCTACTTTTAATGTAGGCTAACAGGCAGCTGCTGTTGATGGAGAGTGTACCAGAATAGCCTGGTCTGCAAGGGCTGACCAATTACGTGCTCAGGCTGAAAACCCGTTGTCCTGAATTACTGTGTTTGTGTTCTTGCAGCCGTTGGTTTGAGTCAATCTGATTTGAAATTAATCTAAATTATTGAAGTTATCAGTTTCATATAGATAGTGAGAACATTCTTCAGTCTTTAACCTGGATGAGTGCCTCAAACTGCCTTGTCAGCCATGGCCTTGTGCACAATGTGCAGGTGCTGCATGAATCAAACCTGCCATTCAGCAGAGCTGAGCACGTCCAAGCTTTCAGTGAGTTTCTTGTTTGCTTTTGCTTGTGTTTTTTGTGTTTTGGGGTAGACATAAGTGAGGATAGTTTCAAGTCCTGTTCATTAACTTATTTTCCTACTTACTGGATCATTAAGCAAATGTGCTAGGCATAACCCAGGAGACGGGCGCATTCATTGCAAGTCAAATGGACTTTGTTTCATTGCATGCATTTAGGTTTTTAATGTGCTGGCAGTGCCCACGGAAGGAATGTGCAAAGGGCTGTTTGATGCCTTGCAGGTCTTTAGGTCTTTGTGGTGTGAAATGTAGTACCAGTAGTAGATCCTGGAGAGTGCTGTGTGGACACAAGGGCCAGCACCAGCATTTCCTTTTAAAGTTCTGTGTTGCAGGGCGTTGTGTGGGAGTGGGTTTCTGAACTGGCCTGCAGTGTGATCATCCAGCAATGATTTGGCTCTTGTAACTGGGATTCTTTGTTTCATTATGTGAGGCTGGCATGCTCTGTTCCCTGCTGATACTGTCTGGGTTCTTACTGTACACGTGGATTACTCGTATTTAGAACACTGCAGCTGAAGCGACGGGAGTTGGTTTGCAGTGTGTCAGAATGTTTTATCTGGGCATGTACAATGATGAGTCTGTGCAGGACACAGCACTCCAGCATCCTCATAAAAGGCTTGTGCAACCTGGATGCTGAGCTCCCTGAAAATCCTGGACTGAGTAGGGAATCGCATTCAATGTAGGCATTAGATTTGAGATGCGTTATGCTTTTAATTTTTAAAATGTAATGTAAGAGACTACTTTGAAGAGATGGAGAGCATCCACTGGTGGAAGGCTTGAAAAGAGGTATGACTTCTTAGGCATTGGACTGATGCTGAAAATATGTTCTCAGCCTACATCATACTTGCATCTTCTTTATATTAGTGTTAAGAAAGGCTGTTGCGTTAGCTGGCGGGCAGTTAGCTTGCAGTGGAGGCATCTGCATAGTTTTCTCAGATAAGAAGCCAAGATAATTACAGCAGGAAAATCCTGCTAAAAGTGCTTTTGCTTCAGCTAGCTGCAGAAATCCTTGAACATGTTAGAATTGCTAGCTGTATGGCTGAATTAACAGTGGGTGGTTCGTCTGTTTCCTGAAATGTAGAGAAGATCCTATACTGAATTAAAATTGGAGTGTAAGAGTGAATACCTTAACTTGCAGAGGTTAAGATTAGCAGTCACTTAAAAGAAAATGCTTTATGGGTGTTCTGAAAGCCTTTCTTTAATTCTGAACTTCAAACGCATGTTTTCTTTGTTAAGAAATTCCCATACTTAGCTTTGAAAAGTCCTGTGCCTATTTGCACTGGCAGAAGTGCAGGCATTATCTTAGTGGTAACTAAATATATCCTTACCTCTGTGGTGACACAGCTCTCTCCAGTATTGCGATTGGCAACTAATAGCTATCACCTGTTACAAAATAACTTGTATGACTCATGAAGTGGAGGAGGAGGAAGTGAGGTGTAGCCCATGGCTGTTGCTCTGAACTTTGTCGTAAATTGCTGGTGGTATCTGTAAGATCTGCTCTGGGATGGTTCTTGTGCTGTTCCAGGGGAATGCAGTGCAGCAGAGTCTGATTTCCACCCACTCTGCCCTCTGAATAAGCAATATGAATGCCTTTTAATGTGTTAATGTCTATATTATATATATAATTACGTACATTTCTAATTTCTATAGTAGGAATGCCACAGTGTAATTGTATGATAAAAATCTGTCAGTTTTAGCTTTATGGACAGGACAGGTAATATAAGCCCACAACAGCACATGCTGCTGCCTTCTTCCTACAGAGCAAATTTTTCTCAAGTGAAATTCAGAAAGGGCTTTTATGCCTCAGATACCTGGAACCTGTCAGATAACTCTCACCCAAGCAGCCTGTTGGTGAAAAGCAGGAGCATGTTTGAGAGCACAGCTCTGGAGTTAACAATAGATTTTAATTGAAAGTAAATAAAGAAGCAACAAGGTGACTCCATTATTCTGGTGGGAAAAGTAGAGGTATGATTGCAAATTGTACTGCTCTTGGCAGTGTTTTAGGAAAATACAAAGTATTATCTGGAAAAGGGATAATGTGACTAGGTATTAAAAATTCTCTGGCTTCACCTTCTGCCTTTGTCTGCAGTGAAATAGTGAAGAGTCAGAGAACACCATCTCACAGGCAGTTTAGAGTGATTTCTAGTGAAAGTTTTGAGGAACTAGTATAGAAAGCTACAGGAATAGCAGTATCAATTCCTTACTCTGTCAATATGCTGCTGTAAATGTGCATGTAATTTTTGATTGCCTTATCGCAAGCCTTCAGTCTTGTTGGGCCTTCTGTTAGTGTACTGCTTCCACTCTGGCAAATTCTCTGAGACAAGGAGGATGTTGTCAAGCATGGGCTTGACTCCATGCTCTTCAGTCAAATCTGCATTGTAATAATGGGGATCTTGACATCTGCAATAGTGCTGCTCATCTGCAACCCCATGCCATTCTCTTCTGATGTTTTTACATGCCTGTGTTTCTGCCAAATAAAACTTTGTTTGCCTTTGCACAAGGTCATGTTTTCCTTATGTAGGAGATGCTTCACAGAACCAAATCTGCAGTTGCCCTATTTAAAATGCAGAGCTGTTTTAATATAATTGGATGACTTTTGTACATGTTGAAGTATTGTAACAACCTAAGATTCAAATTATTTTTGCAGATTTTTCAGTCCATGCATTTCTACCTTTGAATTAATTTCTCTTACCTTAAAGGTGCCTTAAAGGTTTGGGAAGAAAAGTCAGGGTATTAAATGTAGAGATACTGTATCTTGTATAGAAACTGTGAATTACCAGAGGCTGGGGAAGCCCAGAGGAGGTGTAATGGAGGCTTCTGTCAGGAATTAAGATACTGGATTAGGTGACTCCTGATCTCAGCAGTTCTTACATCATGTTTATAAGGAATTACTTCAAAAGAAAAGATGTTTTTTATTTGAACTCTGAAAACAGGGACTGGATTTATAAACAAATTCAGCAGTAAAGAGCTGAAGAACAATTTTCCATGGTATTGCAGAATTCCACTGGAAGTCTGTAGGGATTTTCTCTGTGTTGGCAAGGAGACGGTGATTAATCCCATTCTATCTTGGTCTGAACTAGAGGGAGGACTAACCGTAATTTTCCAGACTGTGCAAAGGCTTTGATCTACAGATTTCTTCTAGAAGTTGGGCAACAGGATTAAAGATTTGTGGTCTCACCTGGCTGTTAATGGGGAGAAGGAACGAAAGCGTGATGAAGTGGGAGAAATTTCATTGCTCTGAAGGTATTGTAGGTGCTGGCTGACAAGAGGCTGAGAAATACCAGGAGACTAAATAAAAATAAAAGGGTGAGAGTCACATGAGCGTTGCCTTCTGTGGAGCTTTTCAGTGAATTGGATCAGTTAAAAGTCAGTCTCTTCCTCTCTCTGATGCCATGTGCCTGTCTGTTGGCTTTCTGATGACCCTGCTTTCCACAACCAGCTTCATGTGGTGTAAAACATGTTAACTCATTTGAAGAGTTAACTTAGTCCTTGAGATACTCTCCTATTTCCTGGGTGATTTGTAAAACTTCCAGTCATTTTTCAGGAGCATGTTTCACTGTTTCTCTGCAGTGTTGTTCTGGTTTCCCTGGTCTGAGTCAAGAGCTGAGAGTGCTTGGACACAAAGTTAAATTCTTCTCTTCAAATGCTTACTAGAAAATGAACAGCTGTAAACACGAAGTGGAAGGGTTTAGAAAACATTCCAGAAACATTTAGGAAATACTTTTTTCTAATATTTAGCATAGGTGGTTAGAAATGCAGGAAGATTTAGGAAACCTTGAACAAATGACTCTGAGAAAGGAAGGAAATGCATCTTAGTCCCCCTGAAGTGAAGGTTCTGACCCATGGGGTGAGCTCAGGGCGGCTGGATGGTCTGTCCTGGCTTCTGCTGTGGTACCAGCACGTCTTTGAGTGGTGTTTCAATTTTGTCCCAATGTCTGCAACAGGAATTGTTACATCAACTGCAAAATAGAGCAGGTTTTGAGGCTGAGGGAAGAATAAGGGTTTAGGCCTTTCTTTGTGTGTTTCACCAAATGGGGAGTTCTGATCATAGGCAGGGAAATTTAAATTCACTTTAGGAGACCAGGACTGGAGATCAGATGGTCATGGAGAAGCTGGAAAAAAAAATTTCCAGACAATTTTACAGGCTCGAGTTTGTGTCTGTATAGATCTGATCACAGCTCCAGAAAGGCTGTCCCCAATGTGTCGCATTAACGCTGGTGAGGTGTTTCTTCTGCTCCAGCTTTGTTACCTGAGGGAGGCGATGGGTGATGTTTAACGGCCATTACACTGTGCCGAGGCCCTGGTGACAATTCCTGAAGAGCTGCACTTCTATCTATTAAGTATTTTAGGATTGAAATGGTGAGATGCTATTGCTAGTCTCTGCATGCTGCTACCCGAACACCAGCTCTGCTCGAGCAGCTCCCTGGGCAGAGGTCAGTGAAGGAGATGCTTGGGCAGATCATAACTCCCCCGAATTCTGTGGATTCATTTTGCCAAACCTTATACCTGTCAGTGAGTTACCTGTTCTCTGAGCTGGGTGCACTAGGCTGCTTTTGTACTACCAAGGGGCCTTGGAGAAAGAAGAGGAACAGGGGACTCTTTTCTGCCCATTCTAGAGGGTAATGTTAGAATTAAGTGAATTTCCCAAATACCTGTGGGTTCATGTGTCAAGTCCAGAACTATGCATTTAACTTCTAGAGACTTGAATTGGGGCAAACAAATTGCTGGGTCCAAAGGGGTTCAACATTTCTGAGAATGTCCTTACCCTGAGAATTTCTTGAAGAGAATGACCTCTACGAGGTTCCCGGCTGCTCAGGTTCCTTTTCCAGCTGCTGTGAGCAGTTTGTTACAAAGCATCAATTTGGGAATGAATCCCAAGCAGTTGTCTTGAAGAAGGCTGCCAAGACCTCAAGCATCTTCATGTTCCTTCTTTTGTTAGAGCTCTGTGGCCACAACTGTCAAATGCATTTCATAGTCTTACATCATTACTTACTTGCAAAAGTGACTTTTCAGTTACACTGAGAGTAGAGATCTTTGTGGCTGGAAGTTATTTCAAAATCCAGTGTGTACAAGCTACCTCAGCAGATGCTGCTGGTCTGCGTTGTTTCACAGAGATACTGATGTACCACTTTGAGCCCAGTGTCGTTTTCCAGCAGTTCTGGGGCTGATCTTGTGGAATTCTGCACTGGTTGTCAGTGCTGTGTCCCATGCTGTGTCTACATGTCTGTAGCTGCTGTTAAACCAGCGAAACTGCTGGCTATTGCTGCCCCAGTCCTCCCTTCTCTCACCTGTGCAGTCACGGTTTTGCTCTTGCACTTCCTCTGGCACTAAGTATTGTGTTAAATTGGCAAGAAAACTTATCCAAAAGGGATGAATTGGGGGAAGAAGGGCAGAGTTTTGGTGTCATAAACTAAGCTTGGGTCAGTGTGGGACTGGGTGGCACTGGGAAACCGACCCCAGGGCTGCTACAGCTGCTGTGGAACCCCAGGCTCGACTGTGCTCTGCTGGCTGGGACAGAGTGGTTTCTGCCTTTGTTCTTCACAGCTTATATGAAATGTTTGTGGAAGGGAAAAACATGTGCATGTATGTATGGAAGTGTCCCAGTCACGTCTCAGAGAGTGTATTACAGAACAGTTTCTGCCATTGTCCACAAATGCTTTTGAAAATGGTGTTAATGTCTTGCAGTGAGCACATATGGCACCCAGAAATGGAGGGTTTCCTTTTCTCTGACTTATCTCATCATTCAGGTAACAGTTACTGGCGGTTCTAGGCAGAGTAGTCTTCTGTTTCTTGTCTTACATTTTGCTGTGTGTTTAGTGTTTATCTTCCTCTCTGTGTTTTCAAATTCTGTGTCTGTTTCTTTACTTGTTCACTGCTGTTGCAGATATCAACAGTGTGTTTAAATTCCAGCTTTGTCTATTCCAGCATATGTGCACTGGCTTCGTTATCATCACTGCCTACAAGTATTTTAATGTCTGCTCCATGTGTCTGCATGTGTTAAGATTTGCCTGATGAGGCTGAGTGGGTTAGCTTGGCTGCATATTGATTTAGACCTTGTTTACTTTTGATTAGACTTATTAAATAATGGTATGTGTTTATTGCAGACACTTCTCTAAAGCACCTCTGTGCTGATACACCCTTTTATTTAGTTTTTTTTGCTAATTGTAGGTGCTGGCAGATGAAGAACAATCCTCACTGCTGTACTTGCGCTCACTAGAAAGCTTTTCTTGTTCAGTCTTGTACTTCCTTGCGAAAGATATTCTAAATTCTGTTGGAAATATCATCTTCATCAATATGTGTGGTTCCAGATGTGAACACAGTAAGCCAGGCTTCCTTTGCAAAAATCCCTCAGAATTTGGTGCATTCTGAAGGCCTGATTTCTGTTTATTTTGGTAGTTTGACTGTAGAGCTCCTAAGTTACTTCCATCACCAGGTGGTTTAATGACATCCCCTTTGAATGCCTTCTGGCTCCTGAGCCGGTTTTAAACCTGTGTGCCAGCTACCAGATCCTGTATCACTCTGCCTTCTGGTATGATTCATGTGGTTTCTTACCACCTTTACTCTGCTAACGTTGTCACCTTTGTCATCGGTATTGTCTGAAATACTTTCTCTGCCTTAATTCAGGTGGCTCTTACACATGCTGCAGTGTACCTGAGCAATCTGCAACTACTTCTGTGTGTTTAAATGCCTTCTAGAAGCAGATTTTTTCATGGCTTTCAATCAGTGAACAATTGACAAGTTTGAAATTGAACAAGTTTGTTTAAAAAACAAACTTTTTCTTGTGTGAGTCCTTGCTCAGCCTTGGACTGTCAATTTTTAGAGTATTTTAAGTGAGCCACAAGGGCTTAGATGACTTTGTGTACTTGCCACTTGAACCCTAGATAGTAGCTTGTTGGGGGGTTGGGCTGGGGGGAGGAGGGTTTGGGTAAGTGTCTATGCATTTGAACTAGGCACATTCAGTCCCAAGTGCAGCTGCAGGTCACCCCTGCACCAGGATCATTGGCACAAGCCAATGAAGGCTCCTTACTTGCCTCTTTAATGTCACCCTTTATGTGTCTAAAAGCACGTGAATCCTAGAGTGTGTGTTTGGGTAATGAAGGGGGATTTCAGCTGCAGCAGAGGCAGGAAGATTGACTGGGAACAAGATTTGTTCATTAAACATCATCTGCAAAAACGTCTTCCTTCCTTGTCTGGGCCTGCGCAGTGTCACTGGGCTGCAGAGAGAAGGGCAGAGGGTTTATCAGTGGTGGTGCAATGTGTCACCACACTGTGATAATGGGCTCTGCCAGACAGGCAGAAGGTTCAGCCTTCTCTGAGTGGTTTTTTGGTGCTGCTTCTACTCCCCCTGTGCAGAAACCACAGCTGACTTCAGACACTTCCGGGGAAACAGTTGTGGTGGTGCTTTCTGTTTCACTGCGGCCAAGGGCATTAGCGGTGGAAAAGCCACATCTTCATTTCTGAAATATTGTTTAGTTTTTTCTTTTTTTTTCTTTTTTCCTAAGGAAAAATGATATGCTTTGTAGTTTTACACATCATGGCAAGTTGTATTTCCCGATTTGCTCTATGTTGCCAGGGCTTCATAGAGGGGTTCATTTTCTCAAGCAGCGAGGTCTGGAGCTGAACTGGTCACTCAAGGCTCCCTGTAGTCAATGCAGAGAAGTGAGGGGATTGCACAGTGAGGCTATTCTGACCTACTTGAGACACCTGCTTTGAGATAACAAACCTTCAGCCTCACCCTCACTGATTGTCTGGTTGCTCTTTTGATGACTGGTCGGTCCCTTGTCAGCCTCTGCACTTAATCAGAAGAATCCCACCTTCTTCCTGTCCTGCTTGGAAGCAGGTTTTGTCCCCATGGCTGCTGTTTGCTGTTCAGATGACAAAGAGCAAGAAGGTACAACCCTAACTTGTTGAGCATGAGTCAGCAGCTGCCTACGAGTGAGGTGAGGTGTGTGTGAAACAGCACCTCAGCTCTGCCTTCCCAGTGCTTCCTACGGCTGGGCTTTGCTTATCCTTGTTCTTACAGGAGCCTGGCCAGGGATTTGGAATAAGGCTGTATTTGGCCTTTAATAGTAGCTAATGATAGGGTGTAGGACTTAAAGAATTTTATTAATAAATAATGCTGAAGGCAGTTGCACAACTTCAGTTCTTTCCGTATCTGAGCAGGGTGTTTTAGGCCTCCACATGCTCACCAGCTGCTCTTACCTATCTATGGACACAGTCCCCGCGAGGAGCTCTGTGCAGCTGTGGGACTTCCGTCCTCGGCCAGCTCTCTTCTAGCCCACAAATGAGGCTCAGATTTCCTGCCTGCCCTGGCAGCGTGGCCCCTCTGCATGGTTTCCTGTAGCTGACATCTTCAGCCTTAAGAGTTCAGAGCTTGGTGCTCTTCAGAGCTTCCCTGGGGTGCAGGAGGCATCATGGAGACGCAGAGCAGGGCAGTGGCATGGAGTGTGGCTTCTGGAAGAAAGGCAAAAAAGTACATATTCAATACATAGGGCATCTATGTATTGAAGGCAATGTTTGTCTTGGAGCAAAAGTTGCCAGCAAAGTACCTAACTCCTCATCTAAGAATGTTTCTGCTGAGATTCAATTAGCAAGATGGTCTGGGTACCAAGTGTCAATGCAAGAATCAGTAGATGTCTGTGAGCTGTTGATTATAGAATGTCCATAGCCTGGTATATCCAGAATACTCCATATTTCTAAGCAGGATCCTGAGATTGCAACAGCTTTACATTAACAGTCCTTTTTCTCACGGACTGCTGTGCATCAGCATCTCTGGGAGAAGCTGTCTTTGTGGAGAATGTAAAAGCCTTTTCTAGCCTTGATGATGAAACTCAAACTGCTTTGCTGGTTTGTGCAGGCTGCTGGTTTGCCCAGGAAAACTGGTTTGGTTTGATCTGTCATAGATTCTCCTTACTAAATCTGTTTGTTCCCAGGCACCTAATTTCTTAAAGAGCTGAGAGGCTCAGCATGTTTCCCTCCCTGCCCTGTATTGTGATCATCTAAACACATAGTATTTTAATTAGGCCAAACTCTGCTGATGAAATGAGTGCTTTGACTTCAATGGAGTTTCACTTGTCTATGACATAAAAAAAACAACCAAACACCTGACTGTAAACTCTATATGTGGTCTCTGGACATTATAGTCTAAAACTTGGACTATCATGGGCAGGATCTCCTCCAGCTTGTTCCTAGGTAATTCTGGAGTGAAGCTTCTGTAACATTAACACCTATTTTTTTAAGCATCACTAATTGCAGAGCCTCTGGGAGCAGTTTGGTTTGCCTTTTCAGTGCTCAAAGAGCAAGTATCTTCTGTCTGCTTGGAGGCCCAGGGTATGGTCTCTCTAAAGTTCCTTTGGGTGCTCCTCTTGTCCCAGGCTGATGCGAGAAGTGCTTGGTGGGTGTCAGAGGAGCTGCTGTGAAAGCTCTGACTGGACTCCAGGTTGCTGGGATGAAAGGTGCCCTCTCCTGGCTCCCTCTCTCAGCTTCCCTTTGTCATTGGAATTAACAGCTCCCTGCCTGAAAAGGGATGGGATTCAAAGTTACCAAGTGTCAATCTGAATTAATGCTGTATTAACTGGAATTACTCTTTGAGTTGGTAGACAGCCTTTGTCTGAAAAGGAAAAAGTGGTTTAGGATAGCATGGATATGTACATAAAAGGGGGAGAGTTTGCAGTATCTGATTTGGATATATAAAAGTGAGCAACATAAGCTTTATGGAGAAGGTGCTCCAGACAGCTGGAGGGGGGGTTGCACTTGTGGGGAAGTTCACAGTATAATTCCCATCCAAGAAAACACAAAATAGATCAACTAACTATCCCTACAGGTGGATGGGGCTTCATTGTTCACCACAAACAAATGGTGTGTGAAGACAGCTGTGCTGGAGCAGGATGTAAAGGGATGCTCAAATGTCCTGGTGGTTGCAGAGCAACAAGCCGGCACAGGACAGGGCCCTGCTGGGTGCGGGAGCTGCTGTGCAAAAACCCCTGAGCCCTCACTGCTGAGTGTCTCCGCTCCGTCCCTGCCTGGCAGCTGCCCTCTCACTTGGGTATTGTGAAACTGCAGCAAATGGGCCCTTTGCTCCCTGGGAGCAAATACAACAGGCTTGAAGAAAAGCCTGTCTAATAAAAGGTTTTAATTAATGATAGTCAACTGAACTGTGCAGAAGGAATGTCTGCATTCTCATTCCAACACTCTGAAGTCTGCTTTGCCTCCCTTTTCACATGAAGTTCAACCAGGCCAAGTGCAAGGTCCTGCACCTGGGACGTGGCAATCCCAGGCACAAATAAAGGGTGGGCAGATAATGGCTGGAGAGCAGCCCTGAGGAGAAGGACTTGGGGTTATTGGTGGATGAGAAGCTCAACATGAGCCGGCAGTGCACACTGGAAGCCCAGAGAGCCAACAGCATCCTAGGCTGCATCAAGAGAAGTGTGGCCAGCAGGTCACGGGAGGTGATTCTGCCCCTCTGCTCCATGCTCATGAGACCCCA
>JAOQGH010000013.1:548747-559365 GCA_025769975.1 Gallinago jamesoni
GGCAACCTGTTCCAGTGCCTCACCACCCTCACAGTAAATAATTTCTTCCTAATATCTAATCTAAATCTCCCCTCTTTCAATTTAAAACCATTATCCCTTGTCCTGTCCCTGCACTTCCTGACAATCTTTGATTATTGGGAAAATATGAAAAAGGAGTGTTATTTTAGTAGTCTAAGCACCAGGGCTGCAGCTTCTGCGCCTCAGAAGCGCAGAGGTGTTGGAGTGTGCTTGAAAGGAGGATGAGAATCACCTCACCTTGACTCGGTCTCTTCTGGTGAGGGGTTTCCAACACTCACTCCGTTCAGCTCATTGAAAATTTAAGATTAAACAACTCAGTCTGGAAGTCTCTACATGGGGCAATAGTAGCAACAGGTTTGGGGAGTTTTTGTAGGGATTTTTTGTTAGTTTAACTTGAGATGAACAGTGTCAATTAGCTGAAAGGTGAAATTTCGAGTGTCAAATGGAGCACAACTCCCTTCCCCAGTATTGAACCTAAAGCTATCAGTGAATGGAATAAATTTGTGCCCATGTACCTGTTAGGATGTGCTGTGTCAAGCCCCAGTTACTGGCTTTTATCTGGGCTGTGCTGGGGGCAGTCTGTGCCTGTGGGTGGGAGGCCAGGCTGAGTGTTTTTAAAAGCCCGTGAGAACTTGTGGAATCATAGAGCCTGATACACCTCTGAGTAAATGCTCTTCACTGAAAGGAGGTGCTTTACAAGTGAAAACAGATCTAAACAGCTGGAATGGGAGTGCTGTCGGTAGCCGAGGTGGCAGAGGGTGGCAACCCCCTGGGGATGCTCCTAGCCAGCTGAGGGGGGATGCCAGCAGCACTGGTCTGTTGCCATTCTGGGGTGGCTGGTACATTCAGATCTTTTCTTAATCCGAGCTACATCAGGATTAAAATCTAGGCCTAAAACCTGCTGGTTACAGCTCCAAAGAGAGCACAGACTGTCTCCGAAGGGTGTGATGGATGAGCTCCACAAAGAGTCATCTGCTCTGTCCCTGCCACTTGCCAGTCTGACACCAAAGGTCTGTCTACCACCTACTGCCTCTTGAGGGAAGAGGGCAGCAGCTCTTGAGGCCTGTGGCCACTGCCAGCTGAGCCTGGCCCCAGTGCGATGCTCTGCTCCAAGGTCCAGGTTGAAGAGAACCAAGGGTCTGGGAGCCATTGCCAGTGCCCTGACCCCAGGGCCCCTGCTCTCCCGCTCTTTGGACGGTGCTGCTGGCACATTGCTTGTTCTTGCCTCCTGCTGCCGGAGCCTCCAGATCTGTTCCATGCTTGCAGTCACCTCCAAGGAGAAAAGACTTCTGTCTCCTGCATGGAAACCCTGCTATCTGTTTTGTGTTGATGTTCACACCCTGTGTGTAGTGTTCATCCTCTACCTTTGGGTCTCAAGGAGCAGCTGGTTCTGGCACTTGAGAATAATCTCCAGTTTACCTGATTGTTTATTTCTCTCCAGGTTTGGAGCTGGCACACAAACGTTGGGATCTAGAGGAGCAATTCCCGTTGCAAGCTCATTTTTGGCTGCAGTTCTCAGATAGGAAGGATTTGTGGTTCTGTTTTCTCCTTTGCTAGTTTGCAATATGTGATAGCCCAGTTTTGTCTCGAATGAGAAATAATTTACCAAGCTTATATTATTGAAGACTTCTGTTGTGCAAGGTACATTGCTACACCCAGGGTCCCTTCTTAGCAAGGAGGCATTCTGTGTCTTTATTGAAAAAATCACCTTACCCTCAAAAAAACCCAGGCAATGACCATGCCACCACGAACTAGGTTAGCTGATGATTGGAGTTACCAACTAATGTTAGCCTTTTAACAGGGTCAGAGAGGGATTAGTTCTCGTTCAAAAGGAAGCTTTGTGGATAACCTGCTGACACTGCTGGGGCGATAAATGGCCGTGTGCGTCAATTTTGCATAAATTCTGCCATCTGAGATTCTTTTGAGTGTGTTTTTAATGTAGTTGTAAAACCATAAGAGGAAAAGGGACCTCCTGAGACAGGGGGGCTGCTCCCTCCCTCCCTCCCGAGGCAGCGATGGTGTCACACCTTCGCCGAGGCGAGATCACAGACCTGGGAACAAAGGATGTAGGTCATGCTCGCAGGGTGGGCATCCCAGGAAGCACTGAATTGCTAGAGTTAACTGAATGAATGTGTGTTTCTCTGGCAAGAATTGCTAAGATATTCTTTCGGATCTGACTATGAGACACTGTCTAGCAAAATAATGAAAGCGACATCTCTTTTTGTGTCTGACATTGGAGAGATTGCAACTAAAATGCTACTTACAGTTTTCAAAAGATGTTGAAAAAAAATTGGAGAGGTTTCAGAAAAAAAGCGCAAGGAAAAACCTTTATTTGCAGGACTGGAGAGTGGGTCCTGTAAAGAGAAGCAAAAAGATATTTGTTTATTGAAAAATGTCTTGAAATGTTGCTTCCAGGAAGTGTTGACGAATTGCTGCTTGGGCAGTAAGCAAGCCAGATATTTGGTTAAAAATGAGATGAGGATAAGCAAAAAAGAAAAATCAAAGCTAACTAACTTGTAGAACAGCTTAGCAGTGACAATGGTAATTTCTTGTTCACTTGAATTCAAGGGGGTGGGAGTGGTTAAATCTTAATTAGAGAGTGGGTTTGGATGAGGTAGAAGGTTTGCAAGCTGAAGTTGCAGGAAGCCTGCCATCCCTGTAAGAGCGGGTCTGGAAGGAGGAATATAGAAATAGTCTAGCAATAGTTCTCCCGACCATTTGTAATTTGCATTACTACTCGAAATATTAATGTGATTCTCAGAGTATGCCTTCTGCAGAGTGGAATTTCTCTCTAATGTTTATAGAAAAGCTTGACATTTTGATGTCAGTCTCATTTTTTGCATGGGTTGGTATTCAGGTTTGTTCTGCTAACTCTGGTTAACAAATGCACACTAACGTCGGCAAATTATTTTGCGTCTCTCTTGCAGGCTTCAAACAACGCTGTATGGACAATAGAAAGCAAAGTAATTTCAGATGAAGGGTCCGGGTGGTGTAAAAAAACCTCCTGATTTTTTAGGAAATCCAGGTTTTCTTGCTTTTTGTGTATCCTTCATCTTAGTGTTTATGTGCTTGTTGAAAGAAACTTAAATTAATCTTTTTAAACTTCTTTTCTTTTTTTATTTTTTAAATTATTTTTTAATGTTTAAAAATAAGGGGAAAATCCAGTTGCTTTTGAGGACCTTGCAAGCATACGCTGGCTGGGAATTGCTAGTGTCACCGATTCCCCAGACACACTGAAGGTGGAGTGGGTTTGTGCCTGTTCTGTTCTCCCACAGTGAAGCCCATCACGCACATCAGCAGTTTTGCAGAATTAGCCCTGCCACCAAAAAGCTCCCTCTTGTGGTCCTGCTGCATTTCCAAGGTGCAGAAAGGCATTTATTTCAAAACATACATTTCTCAATACTCCTTGTAATGGACATCACCTTTACCTTCTTAAGTTGTGTTTCAAAATATATGCAAGCTTTTTGTTGAGTGAATAATGTACTTACTGAAGAAGGATTGAAAGCGTCTTGCTTAGGAGTTGAGGAACTTGCCATACCCTGGAATATAAGACAATACATATTGTTCTCATTGGTTATTTCAAGTTTGAGTAGTTCAAATGCTCCAAAATGAACTGCTTGTGACATTAACACGGATAATAGTGAGGTGGCCTGTTTACTGTACCTGCTATAATTTCTCCAAATGCTGAGTGGCTCTGTTACTGACTGATGTCATAGGAAACAGTTTGTGATGTATTGGGTGTGCAGTAGTGTTTCTAAAGTCAGAAGGCTTTTTATAATCATCTAACATGACCCATTGTAAAATATATAGCAAGCATTTCCCTTAGCTGTACCTGCTTAAAAATGTTAAAAATCGGAGTACATCTAGTATTAGCTCTCATTAAGCCAACATACCATATCTCCACAGAAATTCTTGCAATGAATTTCTCTTGCTAAAAGCTAAACGCTTTTAAGGCTGTTATGTTTTTGTTTCTAGTCGATGGACCCATCTGCCTGATAGACTGAAAAGACTACAAGTCCCGTGAATTGAATGGATTGAATTTCCAAAGCTTCTCTTTGTAAAAGAGCTGATGTAGCATCAAAGTGTTCCGATGTGTGCTGTGTTCATTCAGTATCATTAAACTTAAAAACCACAAGGTGTAGAAAATACCCCTTGTGGAAACCTGTGTTCTCTGGAGTCCTGTTACTTTTTCGGATGAACTTAACTAGTGCTTTGCTAGAGCAAGTGTCTTTGGCCAAAAAGGAAAGAATTTTCCAAAGCATGTGCCAATCAGTAATAAATAGATGTAGAGACTTAATCAGCTAATTCTGGAGTAGTATGTTTTGGTACACCATGTTGTGAATTAGGTGTTTCTGTGAGATAATGCACATAAACTTCTTCATTTGTTTTCTTAAGTGGATGGGACGAACTGCTTCTGCCCTGTCTGAAGACAAGCTGCTTCCTAGCAGTGGCTCCTCAGTCCATATCTGCCTTGGGACTCTTGTGCCTTTATTTCTTTAAGACTGAGCATGAGCTGGAGCCTGTAGAACAGGTAGGATCCTGTTCCTCCTGCTGTGCCCCACAGGCTTTCCTCTGGACCTCCCCTGAGCAGCAGACTGTGCTGGGGAACATGGACCCCACCAGAAGAGTCTCCTGTGTTCTCCTCTCCCTTCTTTGGCCTTCAGACCCTCTGCCAGGCCTTTATCTGCAGGTGATAGCGCTGGAGCACAATGTCAGGCTCAGTAACAGAGCAGTGCCACTGCCTGTGTGAGCTGAATTCTTGCTCCTCTTGTTTTTATTGGTGGTTCTTGTCTTCTGCCCTCATTAGTGGTAGGGATCCTGTTGTAGGGCAATGCCTGCCCCACTTGGTGACTGCCTGGGCTCACCACTTCGCTCAGTGGTCACCATCATGTCCCTCTGTGTAGATTCACCCTCTCAGCCTGAGCAAAGTGCTTAGGATCGATCTTACCGTTCTTCTTTCAGGATTTTCCCTGGCATTGTCCCCAGCATGTCCCAAGGGTGTTGTGTGTCATTACTGCTGGGTGTTCTCTCCTGCTTTGGACGCTGGTCTTCTGTCTGTCTCTCTCTTCACCCACAGAGCAAACTCCAGACTTGTGACTAATGATGTCACCAATGGGTTCAGCTTGAAAGTCAGACTTGTCCTGTTGAAGTACAACACTTCAGATCTTGTGCTAAATGTTCCCAGTCGTGGAGGGAACATGTTTGGAGGCCACGAATGGTTCATCGGATAACAGAGCATTATGAAAGAATGTAAAACGTTTTCTTTGTTAGACTTGTTATTTTCATTGCGTTTGGTGTTCTGGCGAACAAAAACTATAGGGTTAATTTTATCTGGCTGTTTAAGAACGTCATGCCATTGGACACCCGTCTTAGTCCTGTGGTTAAAAGACCAAAAATGATCGAGAATCATGTCACTCTGGTTGAGGATTGTCCGTCATCTTGATCTCCCTATTGTCATATAACACCCAGTCCAAGTTTTAATTTTGACCTTGCCAAGATTTGATGTGTTGAAACTGCCTTTTAGGATCATAAAACTTTGGAGGTCTGGATTAGTCAGTGTATGTTTGATGAAATGTGTAGATAGGTGTCCCTCTTTGCTCTTTAGAATTTCCACGGACTTGGTGGCTCTTGAAACCCTTCTCTCTAGTCGTGAAAATACCTGGTTCTGCCATAGGCTCGCTCTAGGGAGAGGGTGGGCTTGTCACAATGCAGAATTGAGCCTGGGTGTTTGAACACAACCATCTCCGTTTGGGGCTGGTCTTACTTTAGCTGCCTTAGTCCTCAGGTGAGGAGTAAACATTGTTCTGTTTCCTGGTAAAAAGCTCTTGTCTTACTCCACTATCAGTAGCTTTTATGCGTATTATCTTCTTTCTGTAATTAGTGATAATAAGATAGCTTTATATGTAGTAAATTACTGTCAAGTTTAAATCAAATCTAATTTGGTTTAGTGAAACTGTGTATTGCCAAATCAACTGCACGTGATAGATGTCAGAGATCTAAAAGATAAAATTGCTTTATAGTTGTATTTATAAACAACACTACCAGTTGCAGGTATTTATCAAAGTAATAATAATCTTTTTTTAATTGATCAAATTCCAGCTGCTCTTGAATGTTTGCAGACAAGGAATTAAGAAAAGAAGCTTTTACTTCTGCTTTTTAGTGCAGCTGCTGTTTGTTTTGGAGACCAGCTAACTGCTGCGTTTGTCCTTCAGGAGCATTTGAAGTCTCTGTTTTCAAACGTTGCTCTTCCCCGTGGAGGCAGGGGTTACAGTTTGGAACATGGTTTATCAAACTGTACTTTGTTCAATGTTTTGCGTGGTAACAATACTGAGTTTGTTAAGATAAGTGACGTCCTATCTCAGAGTTGTAACTGGGTTCCCGTCACTCCCGTTGGCAGGGCTGGGAGTTGCCTTGGGCAGCAGCTCTTCAGGGAGCCCTACCCTCGCTCTCCAGGCCCCCGCAGTCCCCTCCAGGAATGGCCTGGCCGGGGAGGGTTGGCATGAGACTTGGGAACAGCCTGAGCAGCACCACTACCTACCCCGTGAGGGCAGGGAGAAGATGGACTCACCCAGTGTGCTCGGAGGCTTGGCTTTGGGCACAGGTCCTTAGTCCGCAAGTGCCATTTATTTCATGGTTTCAATATCCATTTTAAAGGCACAATAAAATATTTTAAGGGGTAGACAGTGAAACTCGCTCATCATTCCCGATTTCTCATTATTGGTTTCCATGCATGTTCATCATGAAGTAATTTGGAAACAGAAGTAGACCCCTCCCCAGCTGGGAGCATGGTGGGGTGCAGTGGCCAAGAGGTTGGGATGTAGCCCTTGGCAACGGGGAGATGCTGTGTGGCCACCACGCTGGGCTCCTGCCGAGTGCTGGAGGGTCTGGAAGCCACGGAGACTCTTCCACGCTTTGACTGGCACATAGAGAGGTGTCCCTCCAGTTTCCTGGTCTTTTGATGAAACTTCTGTTTTTCCAGGACTGGCAGCCTCCATTTGCATGTGATGTCGATAAGCTTCACTTTACACCGAGGATCCAGAGGCTCAATGAACTAGAGGTAAACTGTAAAGCTGATCATTGCTTCTGCTCCAAAATGTTTATATATTCTTTTGAGAGGCAGTATTTTCCAGTGGATTGACTGTGGGTTGTGTTTGACTTGAGCTGACAGCACTCAGGATCTCTGAGCGTCAGTTTTTAATTAACACAAAAATTTATCTGTTTCAGAATCTAGTTAAAAACATGCCAAGCATAAAAAGTAAAGTTAATGCTCATTAAAGGAACATAATTCAGGCCTTTTTCACAGAGAGGTGCTTGTAAGTGGCTAAACTCAAATTCTCAAGTACCATAGATTTCTATCTGCGTTTTGCACACAGCATCTTTAAAAGAAAGAGATGAAGCGTTTACAGAGTGCTTTAAAAATAACAAGCCATTTGCAAGATGCAGTTAAAAAATCTGGATTCAGTTTGTGTGAAATTTGCTGCTCGCAAGCACTTTCATTCACTGCTTCATGAATTCAGACAAGTGGAAGGGAGAGGAGAGGAGCCCTGCTTTGCGAGTGACCATGACTGACGGCTCTCGTGACACTCGTTTTCTAAAGTCCTGGTGTGGTTATGTGGAGCCCAGGGAAAGGCTCGAACTTCAGATGCAGAGTGAGAGATTTTTGTGGACACAAGCTGGGTCAGAGCTCTCTGGAGTTGAATAGCAAGCGAGTCCATGCAGGCATGGCCATTTTTTACTTCAAGAATAGAAAATGTGATGAAAATAAAATGTGTTAAAATTTAAGCTACTACTCTTTAACACAGCACCAGCCCAATTATCTCACTGCGTGAATCGCTGTGCAAACAGGTCAGTTGCCTTTCCCTGCCCTGACCGGTTTGTGTCTGTAACAGTGAAACAACTGCAGTTGGGAGTGAAAAGGGATAACAGAAAAACCCTTTAAAATTTTTTTTTATAAGCCATAAATATTGGTTTGGTTTATTACAAATGCACCAAATTGTAATAAACTGTTACATTTATTAATATAATAAATATAATAAATTCTAGCAATGCGGCTAGTTCAGGTAGCTTTTAGCAGTAATAACTCATTGCTTGTCTTCTCAGAAAGTACTTTTGTAAGAGCAGTAACAGTTAAAAAAAAAATTCCTTGAGGAAAGATTGGTGGTATCTGTATGGATTATTATTTTTTTCCTCCATCTGACAAAAGGGGAAAATGCAAAATTATACTTGGACAGGGAAAAGCCAGTCAGGCAACTGAAGCTGCAATATTATAAATGCTGGGATATAAAAGTCTGTGCAGTTCATTTTTTGTTTCTGTTTTCTTTTTTTTTTAAGGCCCAAACTCGTGTAAAGCTGAATTTTCTGGACCAGATCGCAAAGTTTTGGGAGCTTCAAGGATGTACGCTGAAAATTCCACATGTGGAGAGGAAGATCTTGGATTTATTTCAGCTTAACAGGGTAAGACTGTTACACAGGAGAAACTCTTTCTAAGAAGATGTTGCGTTATCTCATTTTCTGGGATGGCATCGCAGTTGTCAAGGGGTTTTACTTTGTTTAACCTAACATAGCTAAAGTGACAAAATAGTAGGAAGTTGCCATGGGAGTTGGAGATCAAATTAAATTTACAGCTCTTTAAAGTTGAACTTGAATACAAACAAGAATAAACTTAGGCTTAACTGAAGGAAATTTCTGGACAGTGACAGTAGTGAGAAAAGCATTTTTCCATTAGGAATATGGAAGAAAAAAATACTTTCAGGATGAAGCTTGTGAGAGCTTCTGGAGAAGTTTATGTATTGCGATAGCAAGGGATGGGATTTACTGACCCCAAGGATGTTACCTCTGTTTCTTTGTTTAAATTAAATTTTATTTGGTTGATTTTGAGCCTAGTTCATAGTACTTAGTGAGAAGTACTGATTGTACAGTGCTAGAAATTCATGTTTGAATACAAAGTAGAGGCGTGACAAATTGCAGCCAGAAAAATTCTCAGAAGTAGGCTGAGTTACTGCTTGGTCATTTCATAAAAGTGCTGACTTGTTTGTAAAGTAATTCAACAAGTTTATACTTCCTGAATACTTTATATAGTTTTATGTTACATGTTCCAGTTACAACTTTTCAAAAACTTTTGTGTTTTATTGGGTTTTTTTAATCTATGTTTTTTCTGGTTTAAAATAGCAATTGTGGTGTTGTCTTTTAAATAAGCAGTATTTTCCTTAAATGCTGATAATTTTAGTGTTAAATATGCCGCCATTTTGTTTTTGCTTTTTAGCTAGTTGCAGAGGAAGGAGGATTTGATGCAGTTTGCAAGGAGAGAAAATGGACCAAAATAGCCACTAGAATGGGATTCGCTCCTGGCAAAGCCGTGGGTTCGCACATCCGTGCGCATTACGAGCGCATTCTCTATCCTTACAACTTATTCCAGTCTGGAGCGAGCCTATTGGTAAGCTATATTGAAGTCCAATTAATTTAGCAGCCAGTCTGTTACTTTTTTATTTATTGATGGAATGTTTCCAAAGACTGCATTTTATGTTTTATGGCATGCAGGTGACAAGTTGTAATCTGATGCTGATATGAGCAATTCGGGAAGCTAGAGGCAGACTTTTAATCGAGAGTAAAGTTCTTAGAGTTACTCTTCAAGGTGTCATCTCTTACTGACTGCTTTGAATACTACCTCTCTCTACAGTTTACAGAAGCCTCATGATAACGGACATTCAGACTTCCTGTAATGATTTCTTTAATGCTGTTTTGTCAAATGCAAAATGCTGCTTTATTCACAGATAATTCTAGGTCCGTCTCTCTGGGTCTCTTTATCACTTGCACCTGGAGCAACTACACCAAACCGTGGCAGTAATTCATCTCGCTTTTGCTAAGAGTGTCCAAGTTCAAGGATGCTTCATGGATATCACAGTGTGATACGTGACTTGTGACTCTTTTCAGGCTTAAATCTTCATCCTTCCTTCTTAGGTTTGGCTCTTAAAATCTGGGGCTGGCTGAGAGTGGAAGCAGTGTAATCTCTAATGAAGGATAGGGCTTTTCTTTTAGTGTGATAGTCAATTATTTTGGAAAATGAAAATAGGTTTTAGTTGCCAACATCCATTTTTATTGATTTGAAACACTCTTACCATGATGATGAGTGTTGCCCTTTTTTAAGCAATGAGAGCCCTAATCCTGTTACAAGCACATCTGTGTCTACAGAAATCAACACTAGCCTTTTACACAGAGCTACCAAAATGAGGGATAGGATTTGACATAAGTCAAAAAAGGTTGGAGGTGAAGGCTTTTTATTTAGCCCTTGTTGATCACTTTTCACTGAAGAACAGCTAGATTCTGCATACCCTTAAGAAAAAATAATTTAACTTGTCTAAGTTTGAGTTTTGCAAACAGAAGATGAGAACAAAATACAGTTGAATGTAAGAATTTTTGTGCAAGGGAAACTGCTGTATCAAAAATATGTTGCTATGCATTCATAGAATCACAGAACAGTTCGGGTTGGAAGGGACCTTAAAGCCTTCCCAGTGCCAGCCTCTGCTCTGGGCAGGGACACCTCCCACCACACCACGTTGCTCCAAGCCCCCTCCAACCTGCCCTTGAACCCCTCCAGGGATGG
>JAOQGH010000013.1:559465-583844 GCA_025769975.1 Gallinago jamesoni
AGGTCCATGTCCTTCTGCTGTTGGTGGCCCCAGAGCTGGAGGCAGCACTGGGGGGTGTCTCCCCAGAGTGGAGCAGAGGGGCAGAATCCTTCCCCTCGCCCTGCTGGCCACGCTGCTGGGGATGCAGCCCATGGGATGGGGGGGCTTTCTGGCCTGCCAGTGCATGTTGCTGGCTTGTGTTGAGCTTCTCATCCACCACTCCAAGTCTTTCTCCTCAGGTCTGCTCATGGTTCATGCTCATGTTCAGCAATGGAAATCAGCACCGTTTTCTGAAGGCATTTCCTTGAAAACTTTGCATTTTTATTAGGTCTGAAAACTGGATTCTTGAGTTTGTTTGGGCTTTTTAAGCTGTTGTGTTGTGTGACACCTACCTTTGCTTTCATATTTTTGAGGTGCAATTGCAGAGGGAGAGATATAATTAAAAGTTGTAAAAGAGTTACCACGGTATACTTCCTATACACTTCCTTGGAAATGTAGGTTCCCCATGAAAGTGTCTGTCACACGTTTGATGTTTACATTCATGGTTTTTTCAGTAGTGGAGCCTTTTAGAAGAGAAAAGCCTTCTCAAATGAGGTCACGCTTCTTTTTAAAGGTAACTTTCCAAGCTCTCGCTTGCAGCGGGCTCCTGGCATCTGTTCCAAAGTTCTGTGTTTAGTGGATGCAGTTCTGGAACAGCTGGGCAGGTGTGGGGGACTTCATTTTTTGACTCCTCCCTTTAAAAGCGGTTAAAATATTCCCCTCCCATTTCTGGCAGACACCTGAGAGAATCCACAGAAATACATTGGGGATAAGCTCATTCTTCACTTGAAGATTTGACCTTGGGTTTTGTTTTGTTTTCTTCCTGACAATGTTATCTTCCCAACTGAGTTTGTTTTGCAGTACGTTTTTTGAGGAAGAATCTCAGATGAGATTCTCTCTGGCTTTCTTCCATGTGTTCTCAGTAAGTGGTGCTTTCCCAGATGCTTCCTGTGTAGGTGCCTGTTTTATTCTACGTCTGTTCAGTGCTTTACTGGAAATCCTAAGCATCTGTGATTTTTGTTTTTGGAGAAGAGGTAGCAGCTATTCAATTTGACAGCTGCCAGTTTGAGATATGTGGTTCCTTCTTGTGATACTTCAGCAAGCCTTTAGAGGGAAGCTCTTTGTGCAGCCAGGATAGTCATCCATAAAAGATTAGTGCAAGCATTCACTCTTTTTTTTTTTTTTTAATTGGTAATACTTGCCATATTCATTTATTCTTTTTCTGCAAAAGCTGAAAATATGGAATGATGTAGTTTCCACTGATGACTATGCCATAACTTTAATCCCATCAGATCTGTGTATAGCTTTAATTGTTTATGTATGGCTTAAATATGCGTTAAACTGGCTTCAGGAATTATTTTGACATATCTCTAAACTGGAGATGTTTCTGTATGCAAACTAAAATCGTAAAACTCTCTGGAGCTGTTCAGAAGTGAACAGATAACATGTTTTTATTGAAGTTCTTGTTCAGTCAAACAGCAAAAATTTCTTAAGTCAGCCAGTTTCTAATACTCTAAGCAGTTCTCCATGGGGGTGTATTTATTTTATTCTTACCTAGAAACATTAGGTGTTGGGTGTTTGTCTCCAGAGCTGTTCCGGTAAACCTGCTGGTGTCCTGGTTCCTGCTGTCTGTCTCTCACCTTTCTTCTCGGCTGTAGTGACCATGGGTGTGATGCACAGAATTACATGTCCTCTGCATGAATTGAGGTGTCCAGAATCTTCTGTCAGTGCATCTTCTGTGATGCATTCCCCAGGTGTTTGCATGATTTGAAATGCAGCTACAGTTTGGGAGGGTGTTGATGGTCTTGTGGTGTTCTGGTTTTCAGTGAACGCAGCTGGTTCAGTAATTCTGGGTCTAGTTTCTTTGCCAAACTGAGGTTTAATGTCCCAAGTGAGTCTCATATGTCCAAAGATTTATATGTGTATGCCTCTAATAAAAATGTTTCTCTGTGAGATAGTTCTCTAGCCCCTTTATTGTTACGGGAGAAAAATAAGCAATTCTGGAGTGTTTGGGGGTTCTTATCCTCAAGTGGGTATGTAGCAGGGGCAGACCAGTTGCATCCTACAAGTATAGGGAGCCTGGGTGATTGCTGTATGTATAAATAGCTACGTCATAAACATCTAAACCTGGAGTAGGTTAATTGTGTCCCTTTTGGTTTTTTATCCTTTGACATCCTGGAGGTCTATTAGCATTCCTGCTGTGTCCTTTGCCTGCTGAAGGAGTGGCTCCTCAATGGTTTCAGTTGATGGGCTTCTAACTTGCTCTCTGCCACCATTTGGAGTTCAGGGATTATATGTGCAACTGTCTTCTCAGCAGATAATGAGATCACGATCACAGTGTGTAGGATGAGTTTATGGTAAATTATTGATAGAAGCTTAACCTTACCAAAAAGGCTCTGCTGGTTGGGAGAGGAGGAAGGGACTGAAGAAATGGCAGCTGGTGTCCTTGGCTAAAGACACGGTGCGGTTGAACAGGTCAGTGCAGGAGTAAAGTACGTTCAGAAGAATTCCCACCCTTAAGACAGAACTGACGCTTCTCCTTCTCCTAGGTACAGCTGAAAATATTAATTAAAAGCCATTTCTTACTACTGCTTTGCTTTTGGGTTACTGAGGCACTGGGAAATGTTTCTGTTTAAATAGTTGTTGAAACCTCAATATTTAGGAAATGCCTTCAGGGCTTTTTTCAGTGAATAGTGTGTTTTGCCCTTTTTTTTTTTTCCTTGGACACTGCACTGAAGTGAGGTAAGTTATGCTATTTGTTGTTTTTCTCTTTCAAGGTTTCGTTACACTTTGTTTAGGAAAAGCTGTTTCTGTTTGCCTTCTAGGTATTTGCTTTCAAGGATCATATGTTCTCTGTTACCAGAAGGAGTAGAAACTTTTAGAATTGGGTTTCATGTGAGGACACAATTCAAGGAACCAGTTCTTACAGAAATCATTAAATTTGGTGACGTTCTGCGTAGCATTAATCTCCATTGCTTTTTCTGTTCTCTCATTTTAATATTTTTCCTACTCACTTGCCTTCTCTTCTTGTCCATTCTCTGTCCTGAGAAACTGTTTTTGATATTCTCCCACTGAAGTTAATGTGAAATACTTCGCATTGTCATCTCTTGGTGTGAGCTCTAAGGAACCCTCTCTCCTGATATTCCAGCCCCAGCGCTTGGGGGCTGCCTGTGAGCACCAGCCAGGACTTAACTGCTCCTGTGCATGAGCTGCACGGTTGGGTGGGTTTGTGTATTTCGTGTTGAAACTAAGTCAGACATTTGCTTTAGAGAGTAAGTCTAGAGCTTACGAAGACTAAGATTGAAGGCAGTCCTAAGTAAAACAGAAAATCTGGAGGTTTCTTAGAGCAGTGTTGTAGACTGTCTGTGGGGGATAGTTGAAGTTATCCTGCTACCCTTGACTGATGCTTACTTTTGTTAAATGCATATTTCTTTCAGCATGGACTTGTCTTCTAAAATACAGCTTTTTTCCTCCTTTTCCATCTCCCTTTTGACTATCGTTTGTTTCTGAAAGTCTAATTTCTGTGTTGTCTAGAGAGCATCAGTCCTTACACCGCTGCAGTGGTTCTCTTGCAGTTCCTCTCCTGTTTCTCTCCTGCTGAGAAAACTCTTGTGATGGGAACAGATGAACAAAACTGGGGAAATGTGGATCCAGCAATTTGTGTGAAATACTTTCTTACAACATAAGACTTTTTCTTTAGGATTCATTGCTTACAATTTAAAAACTGTTATATTTTGTCTGCTGTTACCAAATGTTTTGGCTTGACAAACTTGGAATTATCATTAATTACTATTTTTCTTGCCAAGTGTGTGCACAGTTTTCAGCAATTAAATGTGTTCATTCAGCAACTTGAACTAAAACTGGTTTTGCATCTTCTTCTCTTCTGCCCTTAATTCATGCAGCAGAGTTGTCCTCTCCAAAACATATAAAGAAAGTAGCTTCTGCAATGCTCTTCAGACAAAATTGCATGTCAGTTAAGGCAGGGATGTATGGTAGGCTGTAATGTATTTTATATTGTTCTGTACATTAGTGTTACAGTAATGCAATCTGAGGATGCTACAGCAGTTTCCAGGAGGCTGTTGATATGGTCTCCAAAAGCACCATCTGCTCGGAGTATGGGCATTGGTATTCCTGTAGAGAAATGTTTGGTGCTCGTAACATTTAAAGGATAACTTCAGCTTTATTTAAGATCCTTTATTATGGTTATTGCCTTCAGTAAAAGGGCAGGAAAAAGTGATTTTGTGACTTGTTCAAATAGGTAATGTTACAGTTGTCATAAATACTGCTTTTATTAAGTCAGCATAACAGTTATTAAAGCCCTGTCTGCATTCTTTCACATAAGCCAGGAAGTAGTTCTACTCAAAGTTTGTATTAGAAGCCAAGGCTGAAATAAAGTAATGAAATTGTGTCTCTTCAGTGCTTGCAGAAACCAGATCTCACCAGTGACACAAAAGACAAGGAATATAAGCCCCATGATATTCCGCAGAGACAGTCTGTCCAGCCATCTGAAACTTGCCCACCTGCCCGTCGAGCAAAACGCCTGAGCGCAGAGGTGAGAGACCAGCCTTCATGTGGGGGGACGCTTGTGGTGAACCCCCCCAGAAACCCCTAACATGCTGGTAGTTGGCCCAGCCATGTGGCACAACAGGTTTTTAAGTGATAGGACAAACATTACTTCAATCGGATTGCTAAATGTATATGCATAGTAAACAGCTGTTTAACTTTTTCTTTGTCACTGTTAAACATACCTAAATGTTTATAAATGCATAGTTATAAATAATGTGATAAGGATTGTGTGATAATTTAAAAAGCGTGTTACTGGGGCTTGGAATTCTGAGTGGCTCTTCTATTGAAGCTGTTCCACTTACACATTAGTTATGGGTGTGTACGTTGCAGTATTTTTAGCATGTTATAAATAATACAGGGCTCATAGATTAAAATACAGGTGGCAAATTCTGGAAATGCAGCTTTGATCTGTCGTTTCCTCTGAGGACAGCCCATGATCAGTGGTTATACGTTAGATGTGTTGGGAGGTTTCTGTGAATCTTTCATGAGTTGAAGCCAGACGTTAGAGCAGAGGGGTTTGTTACAGCATTAGCATTGTTGTGTTTCATTTTTCATTCTGAGTTCTATCAATTTGCAATACTTGGACCATGCAATTTAAGGAAAAAAATTGCATAAAATTAAGTCAATATGGTTTTGTACAATCAAACAGGATTAATTTTACGAAATAATATTTATTTGGATAAGTATAAAATGTATTGATGATATCTACATAGAGCTCTCCTGTGAGGACATACTTTGGAAGATTGTCATGTGTCTCCTTTGTTGCTGGAAAACTGTAATACTGTGATTTCAGCCTTTTCCAGACTGATGTTCTGCCTTCAGAGTGTTTCCTATTTCTTTTGTTTGAGCAGATGAAGAGCAGGGGAGGCTCATTCCCAGGAGACGGTGGTGTTAGTGGTGACATCATGAGTTAGGAAGGTCATGATCGACTCCCTTTGTTTATAATTCTGATTTCTATTTAAGTTCATTTCAGACTCTATTAACTCCCATTGTTCTAGTCTTCATCTTTATTACTACCAAGTAGTTGTTGCAAATTCTGCCTATAATTATTTTTAGTTAGTGAGTTACAATTAAGGCTCTCGAAAGCTTTTCCACTTTAATACCCAGTTGTGAGTATATTTAGAATTCTGAGAAAACCTCAGTAGTTTGATCTGAGACTTTCCATTTGAGGTATCAGCCTGTGGTTGAAAGATGCTGGTTCTCACGTATCCTTTAAAGCTTATCAGCAGGGCAAATATATGAACATTTGGGCTGTTTGTGACTGTGATGTCAGGTGACACTGACTAACCAAGAGTGTATGTTTTTGTCATTTCTGTAGAAACTAACTACTCCTACTTAGCCAAAATGCAAGGCTGCCCTCTCAGCTCCTTCCCTGAGCGCTACTCATGGCGTGAAGCTAATGTCTGTGGAAAGAAAATACTTGATTAAGAATAGAATTGAAACATACAGAGCTAAAACTGAATTAAGCAACATGGACTGACTTGCTTAGCAATGAGCTGTTGTGTAAGACAATAATTTCCAAAAATTAAGGTTGTTAATGTGAGCATTTCTGTTCCATTTCAGTGCAAATCCTAAATCCTTTTCAAATTAAATCCTTTTTTTTTTTTTCTCCTACATTGAAGCTGCAAGCAGTTGATTTTTGCCCTGACCTGGTTGCAAAGTAGTAAAGTTTGGTTAATGTGTCTAGACTTTTTGCACTAACGAGATATACTAGGATTTGTCAGTGTCTTAAATGGTGAAAGTGAAGTTCATTCTAATATTTACCAGTTTAACATTTCCTGCTTTTCAAAGGCTAACCATCTACTGTAAACCTTTAAAGTAAGGGAACTACAGGAAAGTACTGTAAATTATTCTTAATAGCAAAAAATATAACCTGTGGGATAAGTGTTACGTTACAACTGTAAGACACGTAGAGTTTTCCCTTGCCCTTTCCTACCTGGTGTATAAACAATTAGGAGAGAATGTACAGAATTAGAAAGGAAAAGGGTCATAGGCTGGTTTTGAAATGCAAAGGATTTCAATGCTTGGTGTAGATAAGTGTAAAAGACCAGAACAATGTTACAGAAGTGAAAGTGAGATGAATCCATATGATAAAAGGCTCAAGTTAAAAAAAAAAAAGCTACTCTTGTGAAGGCGTCGTAGCTCATAGAAGTTAAAGATGCAGAAGATGAGGCATGTGTTACTGCATTGCTTGGGGATCAGTGCAAGCTGGTCCTTATCCAGTATTACTAAATTTAATGAACGTATCTTGCATGTGTTAAGCACAGGGGCCCCTGCCTGGTCTTACGGAGGCAGTCATTTGGTAAAAGAGAACACAGAAAGTGAAGGGGAAATAATGTCAAAACCACCTCTGTAAAAATCCCAAACAAACAAGCCGTAAAAAAAACCAAAACAACAAACCAACCCAAACAACACCACCAACCCCTGCCCCTTCAAATTCCTGATGATTCATTCAGGCTGGGGGTGATGCTTTTAGAGCTGGGCCAACGAGTCCCATTATTTGGGGTTCACAGAGTGGTTGATAGTGGACTGACTTGAGTGAGTAGCAAGAGAGTGGTTACATGACTTTGTTTTCTTACGAAATTAGGCTCAAAAGATACAATGTTGGAGAAACCCATCTTTACACTGAGGGATTTGAGAATTGTTCTCCCACAGTCTCAAAACTTCAGGGAAGAAATAAAAGAATTAAATGGAAAAACATTATTCTGTGCTGAAAGCTTCACAATATACCAGCTGAGTTCCCTGCCTAGAAGACCAGGGTATGCTCTGTCTCTCAAGAGTAAAAGAAAATCTGTGAAAGCCCGAAGTTCTTCCTTCTTATCAAGTTCCACTGAAATCAAACTAAAAATATGGTATCGTTATTGGCACAGGCTTTTTGTAGGGTTTCCTTGCAGATCTCTTCAGGTTGTTCCCTATATTATTTCTCTGAACTCTTTTTACATGATTGAATACAAATATTTCAGAAATTCAGGTTCCCTTTTTAGATTTGTTTGTAAATATAGAAGAATTCTTTGAGTTTAAACAAAGTCCTCATGGTCTTTATGTGACTTCATCTGCCTCGCTTTTTCCTAGAACAAGTAAGGTTACAAGTTTGGAGGCTTCTATTGTACCTCAGTGAAGTGTTTGTGTCTCACATTACCTTGTTCTTGGGATCTTTGCTGTCCTCTCCTGGCACTTACCAGAGTGGATGAAGACTTGTATGAGAGATACTTTTTTGGAATTTGGAAGTCAAAATTGTCTTTTCCTGGTTCTTTTCTCAGCGCATTATAGCATTGGACTGTGTATTTCAAAACCTTGCAGGGTTTACCACCAAAGTTACTCAACTGTAGAGACCTGCAAAGAATTATTTAGATCCCTTGTTAGGACTCTGGCTGTTGGACATCAGCTTTTCCCATCTGCAGAGCCAAAGCAGCTCTGAGGGGCAGGAGGAGTTGGGTGCAGGTTGGAGCTCTGCGGGTGCAGCGCTGTGTGCAGTGACCAGTATCTATTCCAGCATCATTGCTCTGTACTTGAGCAAGCAGCTCTGGGTTTAGCTGACAGTCAAGATTTTCACAAATACATGTGTAAAATCAAATTTTGCCGTCTCCATCAGTCTCCTCTCCCTGAAAGGAGGGTGTAGCCAGTGGGGATCGGTCTCTTCTCCCAAGGAACAGGCAATGGGACAAGAGGAAATGGCCTCAAGTTCTTCCAGGGGAGCTTTAGGATGGATATTAGGAAAAAATTTCTTCACCAAAAGGGTTAGGAAGCCTTGGAAGAGGCTGCTCAGGGCAGTGGTGGAGTCACCATCCCTGGAGGTGTTTAAAAGCCAGGCAGATGTGGTGCTGAGGGACATGGGCAGTGCTGGGTTAATGGTTGGACTCAATCTGAGTGGTCCCTTCCAACCCAGACAATTCTGTTTTGTTCTAAGACCGTTACTGATTTTTTTCTGCTTGTTTTTTTTTTTGTTTTTTTTTCTCTTTTAAGGCAACCAATATTAAAACTGAATCTGATGCTCCAGAAGCCAGAACTCATAACCTGAGACGTAGAATGGGATGTGCACCTCCAAAGTGTGACAATGGTGAGTGGCAATGGGGAGTGAAAGAAAACATGACTGCAATTTCTGTTACTTTGGGCAAACTCTTTTTAAGACCAGAGTTAAATTCAGCAGTTGGCACAATTCAAAGTATTAAAAAAAAATAATACTTCTGTTAACCTCTTTTTTTAAATTTGAATTTATTGTACAATTTCTTTTATGGCTTTAAAATCTCTCTGTTTTTTTTTATAAGTGGTTGAGTTTTCTTGGAGAAGAAGATATTTTCAGTTGACAAAATTTCTACTTTTTTAAGCTTCAGTGTCTCTTATGGAGCAAATAGAAATAAGATTTGAGGCATGTTTCTATTTTGTATTTTAAATAGCTAGCATCAGTCCACTAGCTTTTAATAGAGGAACCTCTTTTAAGAATATCGAATTTCAGATACTTAAGAAAAATTTGAAGTCAGGAAATGAAACTCATGACGGCAAAAGGTAGTATGTTGTAAACTTAAGGATAAAGTTCCCATAACAGAATTTTTGAATTGCTTCTTTCAATAGTCCTGAGTTTGTTGTTACCCAACCTTAAGAGAATAATTTCAGACTGAGAAAAAATGTTTAATGCCATTGAACAGAATAAGCTTGTTGAGAAATAATTACTTAATAGTTGAAAAGAACTAAGCAGTTTGTCAGTCTCCTTTGTTCATTCAAAATATTTTTTTTTTTAAATTTGTGTAGATTATGGCCTTACTTAATTTGAGGAATTTTTTTCTTTAAGGAGTGTCTGTAGGCATTAAACTTTTTTTCTTACCCCCTCCCTTGCCCCCCTGCCCCCCGGAGGAAAAGCAAAAGCTCTAGACAGTTTTTTAATGCTTAAATTTCTGATAGATGTAAATGTTCTTCTCTTTGATCTCTTTGTTAGTTCTTGGACTCCAAAAAATGCTTCAGATTCTCATGTCCAGGTGTAAAGGTCTCTCACTCACGTTGTAGCTTTAGCCAAGAGCTTCCCTGCCCCCTTGTCCTCAGCACCAGGGCCCTGGGATTCTCCACACTCTGTTGTATGGGGCTGGGGGGTGCTTTTTTGGTTTTCGTTTATTTGGGGTTTTTTATAATGGCAGGAATAAAAACTTGAGAAGAGACATGCCTGAATTAGGTAGGAGTGTAAGAATGTAGAGGAACTGCTTCTTTGTCAGGCCCTTTCTGCTGGATACTTGTTATTAAAGATAACAGGTATTTCAGGTAACTGAAATAAGTGTGTGTATGGGATACTTAGGGGCCTGGAGCATCTCTCTGATGAGGAAAGGCTGAGAGACTTGGGTCTTTTTAGTCTGGAGAAGAGAAGACTGAGGGGGTATCTGATCAACACCTATAAATACCTCAAAGGAGGGTGTCAAGAAGATGGGGCCAGCCTTTTTTCAATGGTGCCCAGTGACAGGACAAGAGGAAATGGGCACAAACTTGAATATAAGAAGTTCCACCTAAACATGAGGAACTTCTTTCCTGTGAGGGGGGCAGAGCCCTGGAAGAGTCTGCCCAGAGAGGTGGTGGGATCTCCTTCTCTGGAGACATTCAAACCCACCTGGGCACGTTCCTGTGGGACTTGCTCTGGGTGGACCTGCTCTGGCAGGGGGTTGGACTCGGTGATCTCCAGAGGTCCCTGCCAATCCCATATAATTCTGTGATAACAAGTAATTCAACAAATAACTTGGAGTGATGCACTCTAATAAGTAAGAATAAACACAATAAATAACAAATAATGCTAAGCATGAAAATATTTTGTAATACCTTTATTTATTGTTCTATTTTGCCAGAAAAAGAAATGCACAACACAGTGAAACTTCCCGAGAAGAGAGAACATGCTGGGGAGCCAGAGAAAGACAAATCCAAAGTTCGATCTAAAAAACCCACTAATGCTGTGAGTATGCCCTGCCCTCCTGCTGCTTCTTGTTGATTTGCAGGGGGTTCGGGGTTTCTCTTGGGCATGTAGTGAAATCTCATGTTGTTCGTATCACACCAAGGACTCTCGTGTTACTCATATAACCCCGGAGTTGAAACAAAGAGGTGTCTGTGCCTGCTGGAATATATGTACTTGTAAAGCTTCATGCTGTTACAAAGCTGAAAATAACAGGATAGTTAAGTTTCAGTCTCTGTAACTAAGGTAACTTGTTTTCTGTCTCAAAGGTTCTGTCTCAAACATTTTGAAAGAAGAGTCCAAATAGAAGTGTTCTGTGAACTGATCTCTCTCCCCATTGCTCTTCAAGGGAGCTTCATGTGAGCTCTGGCACCCAGCTCTTCAGCAGACCTGCCACTTATTCTACAATTTCAGCACCAACTTGGAAGCTTTGTTGTTCAAAGCTTTCTTAAAAAAACACCCCTGTTCGTGCTCTAGCTCTCTACGCACCATACCACCCCTCCAAAAAAAACCCAAACTGAAAGCAATGGTAGTTCTGAGAAGATGATATTGAGGTTCTTTCTGTCCAGGCCACTGCTCACGTCCTTCCTAAAACCAAAAATGTTCTTTGTTTAATCCACACCTATAGTGAGATAGCTGAGGATAAAATATGCAAATATAGAAGCCTGATAGGTCCACGCCCCAAACAAAAAAGACTCATGGGGAGGAGCAGGAGATGCTGCTACTTTTTTTTTTAACAACATAAGAAAACAAGGTCTATTTGTTCTTGCAGCTCTAAAGAGGAGCCTTCCAGGCTGTTGCTAATGAAGGTGGGGTGTAGGACAGGCAGCAGACAACCCTTCCCACGTTTGGAGTGTTTGCACCTTCTCCTTGGGGCTTGGTAGCAGACTTCTTAAAGAGCCACCCCCTGCCCAAGAACACACCACTTTGCTGGGAAGCTGGTGTCTTTCCACATTAAAATGAAGGAACACTCCCATCAATGCTCCCTTACAGCCCCTTCCAGTCCCTAAAGGGACTCCAGGAAAGCTTGGGGGAGAGCCTTGATCAGGGAATGGAACCATAGGATGAGGGGTAATGAAATTGAAAGAGGGGAAATTTAGTTTAGATACTGGAAAGAAAATCTTTGGTGTGAGGGTGGTGAGAGCCTGGCCCAGGTTGCCCCGAGAAGCTGTGGCTGCCCCATCCCTGGAGGGGTTCAAGGGCAGGTTGGAGGGGACTTGGAGCAACCTGGTGTGGTGGGAGGTGTCCCTGCCCAGAGCAGGGGCTGTCACTGTGGGGGCTTTAAGGCCCCTTCCAACCCAAACTTTCTATAATCAATCGGAAAGCCTTTGTCTCTTTAGACTGCAGACAGTTAGTCTTGGAGGAGGATGAAACATCCATGCACAGAGGCTGCTTGTGCCAGCAATGAGAAAAGGGATTTGTGAGCCACCAGTAAACCTGCTGAGCCCACAGTGCTGCTCCCCTGAACTATGCTGCCTGCTCAATTGAGACTTCTGTCATTTGGAAAAAAAAAAAATGTGTGGAAGGACTTGCAACTCTTGTTGTCCTTTCTTAAATTACAGAGGGGGGTTATTTAAACTTTCACGTAAACATTTTGTGTTTGCCTGTCTCATTTCCATGTCCAAATAAAGTGCTCAGATTCCCACTCCGGTCATTTTTCATTACAGGTGGATTTGTACGTGTGTCTCCTGTGTGGCAGTGGTAATGATGAGGACCGTCTCCTGTTGTGTGATGGCTGTGATGACAGTTACCATACTTTCTGCTTAATTCCACCCCTTCATGATGTTCCCAAAGGGGACTGGAGGTGTCCCCAGTGTTTGGCTCAGGTAACACAACAAACCACACAGACTGAAGGTTATCTCTTATTTTGTGGTTGGTTGCATTTTTTTTTAAACTTGACCCTCGGGATTTGTACAATTTGTTACCACTTAAGCACGTGCGAACAAGGTGATAGAGGGCAAAGCTAAAATGAAGACTGAGCACACTTAAAATTGGAAAGCAGTCACTTAATATTTTGGAGCCCAAAATTGATGTTCCTTTAAAGAATGCACTGATTTCAGTTTGCACCTTTCTGCTGTATTAAATTGGAGTCTCACGTCTCACTGGGTGCTTCAGTGTGGAGGTCTATGCACTTTTTTTTTTTTTTTTTTGTGCTTTGCTGTACTAGAGTAAAGAGAAATTAGGCATATTACTTCATTAATGTTTATGCAGATTTATGAATAAATATTGTGGTTTGGTGAATTAAGCAGAGTAGTTTCTTCTGCTGACTGTGCAGCTTGGGGCAGTTATTTAATTTCGGTCAGGTGTCCTGCCTTCTTACCCATCAGATGCTGTAGTAGTAGCCTATTTGTATAAAATCTGAGCACAGATTGTCTTACTGATACATTGTAGAAATAATTATCTTTTCAATTACAGGAGTGTAATAAGCCTCAAGAAGCATTTGGTTTTGAACAAGCAGCAAGAGACTATACACTTCGCACGTTTGGAGAAATGGCAGATGCATTCAAGTCAGACTATTTTAACATGCCAGTACATGTATGTTCCTGCATTTATTCTGATGCCATAATGTTGACTTCATTTTTGTGCTTAGTCAAAATACATAACTTTTGAGGGGAAGGGGGGAATTCTAGTTTTAAATGGTATGAAATCCCAAATCAGAGATTCTTATTTACATCAGTGAATCCTTGTTCTTGCTGGTTTCATGCTTTCTTGTCCCACTGGCTTCTTAGGTTTTGGGTTTTGTCACTTTTGAAGAAGTGTCTGTAAAGAAAATAGTACTCTTAACTGTCACCCATTCTTGAGAGAACAAAGCAGCAGCATGTCCTGGGTGGAACCGCGTTTCTGCTGCGTTTTTTTTTTTTAATTTCTTGAAACAATTTTGAAAGGGGAAATACTTTAAGCTAATGGAGGTTCCTCCCTGAGATAGCTTTCATGCACATGTTTTTATATACCAATACCTTAGTATATTCTCCTGGTTTTTCTTCTGACCTAGATGGTCCCCACTGAGCTGGTTGAAAAAGAATTCTGGAGACTTGTTAGTACCATTGAAGAGGATGTGACAGTAGAGTATGGAGCTGATATTGCTTCAAAGGAATTTGGCAGTGGCTTCCCAGTCAGAGGTGGGAAATTTAAAGTTAGACCAGAAGAAGAGGTAGGTCTTTATTAGTTCACTGTGTATGCTTGTACTGCAGTTTTTCATTAAATAAGTCTCTTTGGTTCAAAGAACAGTAATGGAATTGAGTTGCACAGTATTTGAAGAGGAGAATTATATCAGAGTTTAGAATAAATAAAAGAAATTTGCTGTGATCAGACATTAATAGATACAGGTTTATCCTAGAAGTTAATAAATAATTTCCTAAGTTAAAAAAAAAAAAGGCACATTTTAACAGAGCAGGTCATATAAGGTTTGTAAAAGGAGTGAGGATAGTGGTGGTTTTGTTCTTTGATTCATTGACCTGTTTCTTAAGTTTTCAGCTGGGAAAGATGCTTTTCTTCTGTTACTCTTTTGGCAATTTTACCTTCTTGTGTTTTTTACTTCATGTTGTATAAACCTGGGACTGTTCTGTTCAATTTTCAGGAATACCTTGATAGTGGCTGGAATTTAAACAACATGCCTGTGATGGAGCAGTCTGTTCTTGCTCACATCACTGCAGACATATGTGGGATGAAACTACCCTGGCTATACGTAGGAATGTGCTTTTCTTCATTTTGTTGGCATATAGAAGACCACTGGAGCTATTCTATTAACTATCTGCATTGGTGAGTTCGAGGGAGAAACTCAGCCTAAGAAGCAATCTCCTTTTCATTCCGCCTTTCCCTTTTTAATTAGTGGAGTAAAACCAGATTCATAGAGTTCAAAGCAGAGTAACTCCTGCAATCCTGTAGCAGCAGGGTTAATTTGACACAGTGCGATTCCTGCATTCATTTGCTTTTGGATAAAAGGTCATATTTTGGAAAGAGACATCCATTCCCAGTTTAAAAAAAAAAATAAATCCATGAGAGATGCAGCAAGTGCTCCATCAAGTGTTTTATTATGCTCAATGTAAAACTAAAAACCATGCAAGTTTTTTTAAAAAAAATCATCTCGCTTCAACTAACAATCTTAGGATCCTGCATATTTTTTTGTCTGTCAGATAGATCATTCTATCATAAATCCTCTCATAACATGAACACTTGTCAACTGTAATCAGGCAGATCTTTGCCATCCCTTTGATATTCTAAACAGATTGAACTTCTTAAACTTCGCACCTTACAACAGCTTTTCTAGAGTTTGAATTATTCTTGTCACTCTTCCTGAAACCTGTCAAGCTCTTTCCCTTTCCTTGTTCACGTAAATATTCCAGCAAAATGGCGAATCACAAGCCAGCTACTATTCAGTAGGTCGTCTTTTTTGTCGGTTATTCAGTTGCTGCTCCTTGGAATAGCTGCTGCTGTAGCACAATCCAAGTAGTCAATAGCTTAATTTGGTTGCTTTCTTAATATTTGACATTATTAAAACAAATATTTAAGACTAAGTGAATGTTTGGTCAGGATTACATTGTAAACATTATCATCTTTGTCATTCGTTGCTTTTTTTGTGTGTCTTGGACTTCAGTCGTGCTGAAAAATGGGAAGGAGTGGGGTCATTTTGTTTGCAGTAGAAACTCCAGCTCCTCTAGGATAGCTTCCCTCGCTATTGTTAGAACAGCATTATATCCTCCATAATTTTTCCTGAATTGCATTAGTGTTTGCAGTCAATGCCAGGAAGTTGCGTAAGTGCGTATATGTATACGTGCAGACACATGGACATACATTCACGGACCCATGTGAATGTACTACCTGCTTTTAATTTAGTTCTCCTCCAGCATGAAAGTCCTGAAAATCTTGTTTTTTCATTTGCAGATATTCTTCTCTATTTCCATTCCCTTGGGTTTAAGTCTGGGTTTTTTAGCCTGTTTGAGAGCAGTGTGTATTTGAGGTTAACACTGTCCCTGGCCAGAGGAGTCAATCTTAATGACCTGCCACTGAAGAGACACTGCTCCAAACTCTGAAGAGACTTGAGAAGGCAGGACTTGTTCTTGGGAATACTAGGGGTGGCATGTCCCTCCTCAGTGTTCCCTGTAGGAGCTTGTATCCTCGTACAGCATTTTGAGTATTTACTCAAGTGAACAGCAGCAGACCTTTCCTAGAGTTGAAGGCAGTCGTTCTTCTGCATGACCCTAAATCCTATGTTAGTTCTTGAAGTGCTAAAAGGGAAAATAGCAAATCTTTGCTTCTAAAGATGCTTGCAAATAAGTAAGATGTCTGTCCTGGTCAGAGGAAGAATTGTCATAATTGATGCCAGTATTTCTAAAGGCAGGAACGTGGAGCTGTCAGGCAGCAGTGCAGAAAGAACTATCATCTTCATCCATTCTGCAGCTTGCTGCCTTCAGAAGGCTGACACCTTAAAAGATGAATTTTAGCTTTCTCTTTGATCTCTCCTCAAGTCCATAGATGTCTGGGACTAATATCCCCATCCAAGTTTAGCGTAGTTTATAACTGCTGTCATCCATTCCTTGGTGCTGACACGTGTCAAGGAGCAGAATTCTTGACTAACCCAGTATTGGGTCAGGACGTGGGACAGTTTTTAGTTGTCTCTGTGGCAGGTCTTCATGAATTCATAGATTTGTTCCAAGGTGATGACAAGATCCAAGGCTACATAGTCATTTAGTGCTGCATAGTGACAACTCGACTTGTGCTTCTCCTTGTGATACCAGTGTAACTGCCCTTCCATAGTCCCTCCCACAGCCTGTCCTCTTCAGCATGGCAAAGGCTGTTTGAGTACAGGAATGAGCAATGTACAATGAGGATGTTCTTCTGGATTCATGCTCCACCCTTTTCTTCTGGAAAATTCTTCTGGAATCCTCCAAACTGCTTCATGATTTATGGAAAAAAAAGAACACTGTTGGGTCAGCTTTAGTCTGCCAGCTCCTCGGGAGTCTTGGGAGAAGGTGATTTTGTCTGTTATCTTCTTCTCTAAATACCTTTGTTATTTATAAGGGTTGGAACACATTTTCATCTTGGTGCTGCAGTGAGCCAGCGCCAGTGTAAACCCCAAACATTTATCTGCTGGAACACATCTGCATAATCTTAATTTTCTCAACTGGCTTGCATTGAGTTAAGCTGCTACTAAAAGTTCTTTGTTCCTACTTTAGATATAGGCTTTTTTTTTTTCTTGATGTCTTTAGCATAATTTGGAAGTTTAATTCCTACTTATTATATGTTGCTTTTATGGCAATTATGCATAAGACAAAGAACTGATCCAAGAGGGAGTTTGTGTTCATGGTAAAAGACAAACAGCTTATGTTTTGAAGTTGTGCTGGAATCAGCAGAACTTTACTGAGGACTTCTTCAGTCTTTTTTTTTTTTTTTTTCCCCAGATTATTTTAAGTATGTGCTCAGAAATCTAGGCAGTTAAAAACTTAGGTCTGGAGGAGGTACCTGTGTAAAGTGTGAAGATTCAGGGAGGTACATAATCTTTGCATTCATTCCTGCTGGTATACCCTTCTTTTGACATGGTGTGTTTTAAAGCAGAAGGCTGAAAATGTAACTTAAAGATTGCTTATATTTAACTTTTTTTAATAATCTTGCAGGGGGGAGCCTAAAACGTGGTATGGAGCCCCAGGGTATGCAGCTGAACAGCTGGAGGATGTAATGAAGAAGCTTGCTCCAGAGCTATTTGAATCTCAGCCAGATCTCTTGCACCAACTTGTCACCATAATGAACCCGAATACTTTGATGGCCCACGGAGTGCCTGTATGTTGTTGGACTCCTGTGCTACTACCCCAAACCCAACCCTCTTTCGTTTACACTTCAAAGCTGATGATTGAAGCCACTTTTATTACAGGGACGGTGTGCTAGTTTCCATGTGGGTTGTGTCTTCCTTGCCTAGTATAATGTGCCAGTATGAACAGATGGGCAATGGAATCATTGCTTTTGGAACTGCTTGGCAAACTCTTCTCTGGAGATCCACTTCAGTATATTTCTATTTCTGTCTCTCAGCTGGAAAGTTTAGTCTTGACCTTTGGAACAATGGCAGGAGCTCTTTTTATGTCTGTCTAATCAGACACAGGTTTTTTTGGCATAGAGTTTCTTGTAAGCAGCTAAACCCCATTCTTCCTTTATTTTTCATTCACATCCTCTTAGTTTTCTTAGATTCTTAGGTATTTAAAAGCATTTTTCATCAGTTTCCATTGTATTCCATACTAGATTATTCATGGGAATTATGTCCCTTTACAACTTCATTAGCTTTTGACTAGCCGACTGTGGGACTTAAAGGAAAACCTGGAAAAGGTGGCAAAATTTGCGGTGTCTACTACATTGTGAGATACTCCAAAATTGAAAGATGCAGGAAGACCTGCCTGCTTTTGTGCTGATTGTGTAGCACCAAAAGTATTAGATTTACAGCAGTATAAACTTTTGAGTAGGTTCCAAATTTCTCTTCCCTTGAGGAGAGCCTCGTCTGAGCTTTGCCTGCGTAACTACGCAGAGGTAGCTGAGTGGAAAAGGCGCAGATGGCCAGGAGACAATGGCTGAGAGTGTGGGAAGGGCTGGATGGAACCCTTTGGTTTCTAGGGGTTTATATGACAATTTACCAAACGCTTGTTGTGTAATTCTTGGGCTCATGTTTTAAAACTACCCAAAGTTATTAGGAATTAGGCTGAGAGAGCTAGGGTTGTTCAGCCTGGAGAAGGCTCCAGGGAGACCTTATAATGACCTTTCAGTATCTGAAGGGAGCCTACAGGAGAGCCAGAGAGGGACTCTGTCAGGAGTTGTAGTGAAAGGACAAGGGGGAATGGTTTTAAATTGAAAGAAGGGAGATTTAGATTAGATATTAGGAAGAAATTCTTTCCTGTGAGGGTGGTGAGGCACTGGAAGAGGTTGCCCGGGGAAGTTGTGGATGCCCCATCCCTGGAGGGGTTCAAGGCCAGGCTGGATGGGACTTTGAGCAACATGATGTAGTGGGAGATGTCCCTGCCCAGGGCAGGGGGGTTGGAACTCGATCTCTAAGGTCCCTTCCAACCCAAATCATTCTGTGATTCTATGAATTGGAAATCCCTATTCTCTTCACAGCCCTTGGTTGTGCTTAGGTTCAACCTAATGCTTGTCTTTCCGTTCTCGTAGGTGTATCGAACCAATCAGTGTGCTGGAGAGTTTGTGATCACCTTTCCAAGAGCTTATCACAGTGGCTTCAATCAGGGTTTCAATTTTGCTGAAGCTGTGAACTTCTGCACAGTTGACTGGGTATGTTCCAAACCAGTTCTTCATTACATATGTGATTTGAAAGTGGTTCCGAGCTGTTGTACAGTTCTAACTTATTGCAGATGCACAAATCTAGTCCACAAAGCAGGAGGAGGTCGTTACTGGAAGCAGAATGTTTTGCTGAAGGTATTTCTTTCATGTAGTGAACTGTGGGCTTTTTCTGGTTCCTAAGGTTCCATTTGAAATAAAACGTTAGGGCTGATGGGCCATTGACAGCAAGAGGTGGGGAAGGTCCTGTGTATGCCCAGAATGTGAGAAGCACCAGTGCTGCTAGAACCTGCTCCTCTTGTGTTTCTTAATTCCATTCAAATTGTCAAGAGCTGGAATGAAATTTTTCTGTTTGTTGCACCGGGGATTTTCCAGGAGGTGCTTTCTACAGCTGAAAAGCAAAGCTGACCTGGGCTTCTTGGACTTCTTTTCTACTTTAGCTTCTGTGATTAAATTGCATGATATATGAAGAGCAATTAAGACTTTGATAGTCCTCTAGCAGGGAAAAATAATAAGAAAAATTGCATCTGATGTGAGTAGATCCTCTTGGATAGCAGAAGTGCTGTAGGTTTGTAGGGAAGAATACCTTAATGAGAAGGGAACAGAAAGTTTTAATGTTTAGAAGGTTTGTGGACCAGTACTTTACTCCCAGTAAGCTTTGCTCAGCTCATTGAAACAACAGATAGTCACACACTACAATTTTTAGGTCATAGTAATTTATTAAGATTTGTCTTTTTTTAATAAAAACAAATGGAGGATGGTTGCTCCGAAGTAACAAGCGATCATTTCTCCTTCCCAGCAGATTTCTCAGACACACAGTGTTGCTTGATCTCAGAAAGCTCCTTTGAAGCTACTGATGTCTCAAATTACTGGTCTTCTGATTTTTTATTATTTTTTTTCCCCAAATGGGTCTTAGCTATTTGCAAATGTAGCCAATCTAAAATTTTTGCCAGATCTAAAAAACATCACTTAGAAGCAGATGACTAAAACTGGAAGAAGGCTTTCTGAATTGTGACTTTGTTTGTGTATCAATTGGTTTGGGTTTGTTTTTCCTCTTGTCCTTCCACAAATTTCTTACCAGACTCTAACGTGTAACCTTGCTGTAATCAAAGCACCGCTACATTCCTGGCTCAGAATGAATTGTTTACTCTGCCTGGGGTTCATTAGGGGCTTTAATGGTTCATGGAATTGGCATTTTCTCAAGCTACAGGTTCATGTCCTACATAAAACAGCCGTGTAGTTTGAGGAGCCTGCCTTTGGAGGAGCATCCACAGTGTCCGCTGTAAAAGATCTATAAGCAGTCCTGCTTTACAACAACTTAGGGTCTTGATTTCTCTAGTTTTACATTCTGAATTATGAATATTGTTGCTAGAAGGGCTTGTCTTGGCCTTTCATGTGGATAGTTTTTGGTTAGTATCGTAAAATGTTAGTATCTTACTGTAATTTTCAAAATGAACTCTTCATTTATTTAATGTGTTTCAATGCAGCTGCCGTTGGGTCGCCAATGTGTGGAACATTACCGTCTGCTGAACCGCTACTGTGTGTTTTCTCACGATGAGATGATCTGTAAAATGGCTTCCAAAGCAGATGTTCTTGATGTGGTGGTGGCATCTACAGTTCAGAAGGACATGGCTATTATGATTGAAGATGAGAAGAGATTGCGTGAGAAGGTCGATAAACTGGTGAGTTGTGGGAAATAATATTATAATGAGTGAAAGAACAGTTGAAACTGGTGTGAAAACACGTTGGGGCTTGTGCTGTGTTGTTAACAGCTTAGAGCTGCGTAGTTAGTACCTTCCCGAGTAGCACTGTTGATTTCAGAGGATCACTTGGGTAATGAATTGTTACTGTGCATGTTGTTTTAATATCTGCCCTTTAATATTGTTCAGAATGTCTCTTTTAAAGTAGTATTTGTTCTTTCCGTAGTTTACTCGGAATAGCTGATTTTTCATTTACCATGATTTCTACCCACCTGGTTTTAATATCTTATTTCTAAGCTGCATTATTCTTTTTGATAAATTTAGCTTCTGATGCTGAAGCTTGGAATAATCAGCTCTTTGTTAGATTTTGAAGTGATGTAAGACACTCTTTTGCAGGGAGTGACTGATTTGGAGCGAGTGACTTTTGAGCTGTTTCCTGATGACGAGCGACAGTGCTTGAAGTGTAAAACCACCTGCTTCATGTCTGCTGTGTATTGTCCATGTACACCTGGATTATTGGTGTGCTTGTACCATGTCGAGGATCTCTGTTCCTGTCCCACCTACAAATATAAACTGGGGTAAGTTTTGAGAGCAAATAAGACTATGTTCTGGAGATATTTATTGTATGTGTAGGTAGTGTGGGCAGATGATCTGGTGCCACCTCTGTTTTGTCAATAGCGCTGGTCTCAGTGTTCTGTTTCTCTCAGTCCTTTGCAAATACAGTGCCCCCAAAACAAAGTGCCTTTGTATATACAGAGACTTTCTTTTCAGCATTCAGCTCTTCTTGCTCTATAATGGCAAAAAATGCAGGATAAGTTAGTTTGCTTTCTTATTTATAGCAACGAGGCTATCATCTCGTACATCCAGTCCTTGCTGAGTAATATTTTTTGGCTTTTGTTAGTTTTCCTTCCTGTTGTCGTCTTTCCTTTCCTGTTGTTTGTTACATCTTTGTCCTACATGATTGTAGCTTGTCCTAAGATAATGTCACAGTTGCTTCAGTTGTAATGTTGAAATTTTTCTCGAAGCAATCGTTATATTGAAATTGTCTTAGGAGGAGCATGGTGTGGCTTAATCACATAACCCTGGTGCACATTAGACCATTTCTGTGTCGTATGGACTAACACATCCTGATGCCCCTCCCTTCCACCCTCCTGCTCCCCGCTAGTTTTTGCTGAAGAGTTTGAGTTCTGTGCTACTTGTAGGTACCGCTATACCCTGGAGGAGCTTTATCCCATGATGAACGCGCTGAAGATGCGTGCGGAATCGTACGACGAGTGGGCTTCCAACGTTAACGAAGCTCTGGAGGCAAAAATTAACAACAAAAAAAGTAAGTATCTAACCTTTTGTCTGCCACGCATAATTTTAAATAGCTAATTTTTTAGTTTTTATGTTCTGAACCTTAGCAACTTTTGTTTTATGTGACAATCAAAAGAAATGGTAACTGTCTCTGTGTGATAAGATTATAAATCACTTTGATACAACGTATAACTGAAGTTAAAACAGAAACATATTTAGTGTGTTGTGTTATTCAGCCTTACCACTTAAAGGGGGACATAGTATCTTTCTTAGTATCTTATTTTCATAGTATCTTTGTGAACATAGTATCTTTCCCAAAAGGTCTCATCAGTTTTAAGGCTTTGATAGAAGAATCAGAAATGAAAAAGTTTCCAGACAATGATCTGCTGCGACACCTCAGACTGGTTACACAGGATGCAGACAAATGCTCCTCTGTTGCACAGCAGCTTCTTAATGGCAAAAGACAAACCAGGTAAATGTTACTATATGTATTTGCAACAAAATTGTGTCACTGAGGAGAAGTGCCAGTGGCCAGTGATGGATGCCAAGACAAGCAAGATTGAAAGCAATCTTCCTGTCTTCTCAAGAGAGCCATCTTTTACAGGGATATTCAACTTTACTGCAGGTAATAACTTAAACATCCTGAGCTTTCAGTCTCTTCTTCCTCTGTGTTTGACCATTGGGCAGTAAGTTCATTCTAATGTTCCCTGAAAGGGCAGATTGAGGTGGTATTTCCACACAAAGCAACACCCAACAAGATCCAGTCCACTTGGCTTCATGCCTTGGGGACTGAAAATCTGTCTGTGGTGCATATGTCAGTATATTCATTATGCTTTATGCCTTGTGGAAAAATGAAGTGTCTTAACTTCCTGAGCTGATGGCACTGGGAGTACTGCATGAGATCTCTGAGAACCACTCGCCCTTTCTTTGGCAGCGCTTCCGTTAGATCTTTTAGGCAGGTTATCTGCTCAAGGAATTTGAAGACAGGGCAGTGTTTGGGTAATTTTCTTTGTGAACAGGATGTCTGGCTGCCTGGTCCTGCTAGCACTTTCCATGTCTGAAATGAGTTGAGAGGAAACAGAAGACCCAGAAGGACAAGGACAAGACTCATTGCATCAGTTGGTGGACTGTACGATGTACTAGCCTTGCTCTTGGGGGTCACAAACCACCATCTTCTGTTGCTGATTCTCCACCCAGATTACAATGACTGTATCTAGTCTTGTGGGATCACAGATTTCTAAGAAAATCTTGGGTTTATAAATGTGGAGAACAATATTGTTCAAGTACAACAATCTTAATAGCATGAAGTACTTCAGGAAAAACTGCTACTCTCTTTTTCCATCTGGACTACTTTGACCTGTGTCTGCTGCTTTGAACAATGTGGTAGTTGTCAGAGGGGTTGCTTTTTGTGCTGGTGTAACTCCATGTGTGTGGCTTCTGCCTGTTCCTGCCTCAGCAGATGTCCTGTAGCTTGTCACTCCCTGTGTTCGTGCTGTACTTTAGCAGCTGACTTCGAAGGACTTTGGCAGCAAAATCTTCAGCTACTATTTAGATATTACTTCTGTAGCTGTGATTTCCCTTCCTAGTCATAGAATCCTAATATCCATCCTAAACCTCCCCTGGTTTATGAAATGAGGCCATTTCCTCTTGTCCCATCGTCTGTGCCTTGGGAGAAGAGACTGACCCCCCCCTGGCTACACTCTCCTTTCAGGGAGTTGGAGAGAGCGAGAAGGTCTCCCCTCAGCCTCCTTCTCTCCAGGCTGAACACCCCGAGTTCATCCTTCTGTAAGTTGTTGTAGCACAAGGACTTGATAAAATTCCCTTTCACTGTCCTGCAAACACGAGAGGGTGAAGGCTCTGTCACAGCAATGTAAGAATACCACAACAAGGGAACAAAAAACTCCACATTTCAATAGATCTGATTTCTGCCAGATAGGTAATTTCCAACCCAGAGGTTCATGGCCTTGTTATCAAAGGATTCATCCTCTCCTGAGCTCTTCTTTCATTTTGTGTTGAGCCATCTCTTTTTGTTCTGGCGTTCCCAGTCCATGAGTTCTCAGGGCTCCTGATGAGGCTTCCAGCTGCTCTGTGCCATGCTCTGCCCAGAGTCCTCCCTGCTCTTCACGCGTCTCTGACCCCACTTGGCCTGGAACAAGCAGGGAGCAGCTTTTTTCTTCATCTCCTTCCCTGGGTCTGTTCTCCTGTCACCGTGATTGCGTGTCCGCCTTTCTCACAGCTCTACCCACCAGCTCCTTCGGCATTACAGGCTGGTGAATTGTCGTGGTTTCAGCCAAAATCACTGCGACCGGACCGACAGATGGCCCTTCCCCCCCCAAAAGAGGAGAGAGGAAGAGATAGAGAGAGAGAGAGCAGTTTAGAACAAACTAAACTACTTTAATGAAGAATTAATATTAAAATAAATAAAAAAAGAGAGAATAATGAAATAGATACAATCTATACAAAACTGTATCAAGCTCCCAGGATGACAGTCCCGTCACTGGCAGGCACTGGGGAAGTCCCAGGCTGGACTCAGCAATGGATGGGAACTGGATTCCAGCTCTGGAGTCAGGAACACACGCATCGGGACCAAAGGCAGATGAACAGACAGGGT
>JAOQGH010000013.1:587644-628707 GCA_025769975.1 Gallinago jamesoni
GGCCCTGGGCAACCTGGTCTAGTTGGGGGTGTCCCTGCTGACTGCGGGGGGGTCGGACTAGATGACCTTTGGAGGTCACTTCCAGCCTGGGCCATTCTATGATTCAGGCAGGACTAGAAGCACTGGCCAGGATGGCTACAGGCTCACTGCAGCCCTCGCAGTGAGATTACTCTGGCTTAACTGTCCATTATCCTGTGTGAAGTTCAACAAGGCACAAATTAACCTCTTGGGCTAATTAGCTGTTGAGCGTAGGGAGAGAGAGAAGGTGTTGCACTGCATGAAAGAGTAAAATGCCTGTGGTTTACTGGGACTGTGTGGTGTCCAGTTCAAAACCTTACCAGTGCAGCAGCAATGAATCCCAGAAGCTCTGTGGCCTTCCCAGTGTTCTTCAAAGCCTTCATCTTAACTGGTTTTCAGCCTTATTAATCCTTTTCAGAACAAAGCCTGAGAGCAGCACTGATAGAACACTTTTCCCTTTAGATCCTTTCCGTTCTGCTGAGACCTCTTTTTGACACCTGTCTCTTAGTTCAAAGGAGTTTGGAGTGGAATTGCCTTATTCTATGATTCTCAAGCTTGTGGACACATTGTGCATGAGGACATGCTGATAGATAGACCAAGTCTTGAAGATGCGCTATTTCAGTGTTCCACATGTTTGTCGTGCATGTTGTGGGCATTCCAGTGTGGTGTTTGCCTGGAGACTGGCACCTCAACAGAAGAGATTGGGCAGTGGGGTTTCTTCTGTTTTATTGTTGCATTTGTATATTTCAGGATCTTCTTGATCGTGTGGAAGCTTTTCAACAGCAAAGCCAAAAACTTCTTTCTGAAGAAATGCCCAGTGCTGCAGAGCTTCAGGACCTGTTGGATGTAAGCTTTGACTTCGATGTTGATCTGCCCCAACTGGCTGAACTGCGGATACGTCTGGAACAGGCGCGCTGGCTCGAGGATGTGCAACTGGCTTCCTCAGACCAAAACTCTCTTACTCTGGATGATATGAGACGTCTTATAGACTCAGGTGTTGGACTCGCTCCCTACCCAGCGGTTGAGAAAGCGATGGCGAAGCTGCAGGAGCTCCTTACAGTATCTGAACACTGGGATGACAAAGCCAGAAATCTGATAAAGGCCAGGTAGAAGCTAAATCTTAGTGTTGCGTTTTGTAGTTCCATGAGCTGTTTGAGATGGAAATAGTTGGCTTTTACTTCTGAAGGGGCTCCCTTTTGTTCATCCAGTTCACCACAAGAAAGCGAAATTTGTGCCATCCAGAAGGGAAAGGGATGGAGAAAAAGGGGTGAGTGACAGGGTGACTTTAAATGTCACTGGTGGCTTGCACTGTTTGTGGTGCTCCACTACTCTTGTGCAAGTTCTCCTTTGGCCACAAGGAAGGGTTTTAAGATACCTCTTCCTTCCTTTTCCACCTTCTTCCCTTCCCCAGTGTCATACTGGAGGATGCAGGTCAGATTTATACCATCAACTGTTAACATTTTATTATATGGACTATTTCTAATACTGAAGAGATTTTTCCAGATCATTTCATGCAGAGGAGAAAGAAATAAGCCATATACATCCTTACTGAGAGCAATGCAGTGTTTTACATTTGGAGATGTTTTGTTTACATAGACCACGGCAGTCACTGAGCAGTCTGGTAGCAGCCGTGAAAGAAATAGAGGAGATCCCAGCGTATCTTCCAAACGGTGTCGCGCTGAAGGACGCAGTGCAGAAGGCCAAGGACTGGCTGCAGGAGGTGGAAGCTCTGCAGGTACGTAACCTTCTGGGTGCTGGGCATGACAGTAACCCCTGCCAGGAGAACAGACCCACACACTCCATGTGCTCGGTGCTTCAGCATCCCACTGAGCATCTGTAACATCGAGTGACTTAGACAGGGGACAGTCTCTGAGTGCTGCTACTTTTACTTCTGCTTCTGGACCTGATTTGTATTCTTTCACCTTTGCAATTAACTGACTGCAATAAAATCTATAAAGGAGGTATTAGCAAAAATCTAAAGTTAAAAAGATATTCTGTTACAGAACTTTACCTTAAGGGTAAGTGTGGCTCAGTCCCTTAGTAATGATTACTTGGTAATCATATTTTTGTGTGCCGTTCTGCATGATACTGTGACACGTGGTACAGAGCAGGTGACAGTCAGAGGTCTGCTTGCTGACTCCTGAAGAAACAAATCCCCTAAAATATTTAAAAGCCATCAGTAATATTTTTTCACAGCCTTCATTTGCTTGACTAACAAATAACTTTCCTCCAGCATCTTCTAAAAACAGATTAAAAAAAATAGGAGATTTCCTGGTTCAGGAATATGCCTGATCAGGCAGGTGTCCTGTCCTTGTATTTGCTCCAGTTTGGAATGCTTCTTTCTGGAGTAAGAGCCTGCTCCATGTGTTGTATGGCAGGTAGTGTCTCATCAAGGATACAAGGATATGAATATTTACTGGTGTTGGAATCATCTCTTCTGGGGCACCACAGAATGCATTTGCTGGTCCCACATCTGTATCATCAGTGATATTTCAGACATCCTGTGATTGAAAGCTGTTCCCTTGTTTGCTAACCATTAAGCATGGCCAGTCTCAAGACTGTTTCTTTTGTTCCTGCATGGTCAGCCTTTGATTTCATAGATAAAAATACTTGTAATTTTGTAGTAGTTCTGTCTGAATGTTGAAGTGGAAGTTACTTGATTTCCTCTTCTTCCTTCCCTCTTCCCTTCATCCTCTTCCATTTTTAAGGCTCCTTCCAGCTTTGTGTGATTTCCATCTCCCTGTTCACACTCTGAAATTTGTCTTCAACTGAGCAAGAAGTTGATGACAGAGAATGAAAATCAGAGTCTGATAAAAAGAAAGGCCTCTACAGGTTTTCACCTTGGACTCTAGCGCTTCCCACTCAAAACTTTTTTATTCTTTTTTTTTTAACCTTTTGGGCAGTTTTATTTGTGGACCCAGTTTCCTTTCCTATTTTGGTTTTTTTCAGGTTCTCTGCTTCTTTTATTGTTCAATGGCAAATTATTTCTCCCCTCTTCTCTCTTCTCCCTCCCCCTTGTGTTGGCGTGGTTGCTCCTGCAGCCAGACACTGGGCTAGTGAGTAGTTGTAGTTTGGGCCACCTCTTTGAAGTGTTCATGTCTTTGAGTTCAAGATGCTTTTATTAAAAAAATAAGTTCCCCTGAGCTTTGAAATTTTGAAGGAATGAAGTTCATGTAATACTAACTTGTGTTTGACGGCTATCTTGAAAGGCCTTAAATGAATTGTTCTTAGCATTTGCTAATTTCTTGGTTTGGATTCTGAAATTCTGCCTCCTGAATATGGAAAAATGTGTCTGAGCCAAGAATTTGTGTTTCAGTTCTGTGAAGATTTTAGTAAATGCCCACGGTTGCTGGGACTTGCAGGAACTTCTTGGTGCCAGTGGTTGGAGTTTGCTGCTGGAGATGTTGTGGTCATTCCGGGTGAATAATGAATAGTTCTGGAATCCCACATCGCTGCCTGTTTTAGAAATGACCTCTTGGTGCTGCTTTACTGCTGGACTTCTGGTACCTGGGCTGCTTTGGGCACAGGCTGCTGAGGAGTGAGCAGAGCTCACCTTCAAGGAAGCACATTGGCTGCTTGAGATGACTCCTTGCTCTCGATGTGCCAGGGACTGGGTTAGACTTGCCTTCTGGGTCTGTTTCAAAATTGTTTTGATTTTCTGCCATAAATGCAGATTGTTAAGATTGGGAGTTTGCTTATATTGTTGGCAGTGTCTTTTTTCTAACTGTCATTTGGTAAGTGTATTCTTCTTTTTTCCCCTCTAAGTGTTTTATTGGTTTTGTCTGTGCACGTAATGACCGGAGCGCGAGAAACACAACTGTTGGAACAGCCGTGGAACCGACTGTAGTGTCCAAGCAGTAAATTCTTTTTTACAAGCTCTACCTTCAGCTAATGGAAATGACTTGCTGTGATTCATGCAAGTGGCGTGTCCCGTGTGCTTCAAGCATTTCTTAATGTATAATCTGGCAGGTGGGAGGACGTGTGCCTGTGCTGGACACGCTTGCAGAGCTGGTCACAAGGGGTCGGTCTATCCCAGTGCATCTGGACTATCTGCCCCGGCTGGAGGCCCTGGTGTCCGAAGTCCAGGCGTGGAAGGAGTGTGCAGCCAACACCTTCCTGTGCGAGAACTCCCCTTACTCTCTTCTGGAGGTAAGAGCTCTCAGTGCTGGAGAAGACCACCATCCGTACCACAGCAAAAGCACATGACTATTAACTCATGAAGTAGCAGTAAATATTAAGTATGTTTGCAGAATTGTTTTAGGATTATGTTACTTATCCTAACATAATTTTGATTAGATTGACCTATAGTTTAATGATAATTTCAAACTTTTAAAATGCTTAAGTTTTAGCTATGCTTTCTGTTCTTTTTAATCAGTGACTAACGAGTGCATCCTGTGCCGCAGTCTGGCATTTTCAATATGAATATGGGAATATTTGTGGCACTGGATTTACTACCACAGGTTCATCCCTGCTGGGTTTAGCTGGGATAGGGGTGATGCTGTACCTGCTCTAGCTCCTGTGTGAGCAGCCCACGCTGCGCCCGCTTACCCCATCTCTGCAGGGCAGCCCCTGGAATCCTCTGTGGTTTTCCAGGGTTTGCAGCTTAAGTCACATGGAGCTCTTCAGCGTATCAGCTGTCCCCATCTACTAACAGTTTAAATGAAACATGGGGGTGTTGGTGGTCTGCCCATTTAGCCTTCCAGCCCTTCCCATTTTCCCAGATAACTTCATCCTATTCCCCCAAACCTTTGATGGAAAAAACTGCCCGAATCCCTCTTCTAACCAATCATATGTGGCTGTGTTCGGGCAGGATGAATGCATTAGGAATGTTACAGACAATACTGCTTTTCTGTCTGTCAGGTGTTATGTCCCCGCTGTGATGTTGGAATGCTGAGTCTGAAGAGGAAGCAGAAGAAGCTGAAGGAGCCAGTGCTGAGTGGAAAGAAGAAAAGCACTAAACTGGAAACTCTGAGTGACTTGGAAAGAGCGCTCTCCGAGAGCAAAGATACTGCATCTGCAGTATGTGATTTAGGGTTTTTTTTCAAACTGGAGTGGCTTCTAAGTTCTTTGAATCTTTTTTTGTTTGCCTCTCACACAGGAGTGTTACCATCCACTCCTTTCTGCTGCTGTGCCATTCTGCAGAGGCACTTCTAAGACTGCTTTTCTGTGCTTGCTTCAGACTTCCCAAAACTGCTTTTAGTGGGAAAAATGTGTGTTGTCTTTGTGCATGAAGTAGCTGTATGGTTTGCCAGGCTATGCCCGTTGCCTAGGAAAGCATAGGAAATCAAAAATTGAGACCTATTTTCCTCCACCACACCAAAATCTTATTAAAAGGTAGGAAAGGGTTTTCTCAAGTCTGACCCTTTCAAAGAACACAATAACCCAACACCATTTATAATTAAAACAAACGCCATAAATAATTAAATAAAACCTCATGCGTTATGCAATAAAACACTAGCTCTGGATGGAGCAGACTTAGCTGCTGGTGGTGAGGTGCTTCCTCCCAAAAGACCTATTTCAGACCCTCCACTGTGGTCAGATTAAAGCCATGGTATGTGAAATACCTGTTTTGTATATATTTTTAAATCCTCCTGTATATGCTTATATGCATAATAAAATGCATAGAATTTATTAGTTGCAGCTGCTACTAATAGCCTTTATGAAACTGAAATACATTGCTATCTTTAGTAGCAGATATGCTTTTAAAAAAAAAGAAGGGATCACGAGCAGGTGTAGAAAAGGCAAACGGCACATTCAGGAGTACACCTGAATTTCAGTCGGCGTGTACAGCCCCGGAGCAGGTACAGTCAGACTGCCTGTTTGTGCTGTGTTCAGAGAGAGGGACCTGCCAGCCGAATCTATGCTTCTTTCAGAATTTAAGCTGCTTTAGTGAAGGTAATATTTTTGTAGTAGAAAACATGAAGGGTTTGGAGCAGGGAGGAAGGGATTTAAAAGATTATTTTAGGAAGGGAATAAGCTTTGTATCTTGGTCCCATGAGGAAACAGAAGGAAACTGAAGTCACATCACTGCACATCCTCAACTGCTTGGCTTGAAGGGCGGAGGGGTGAGGAGCTCCCAGTGATCCCAAAGGCTCGCTGGTGTATATGAGGAGTGGGATTGTGCAGAATGAGTAATGTGCCTCTTGAGATCGCATCCCTTTCTTTGAATTCCCTTTAGATGGCTACGCTTGGGGAAGCCCGGTTAAAGGAGATGGAAGCGTTGCGTTCCCTGCGAGCAGCGAACGAGGTGAAGGTGCTGTCTAGCGAAGAGGACGTGGAACTGAAAGTCTGTCTGTGCCAGAAGGAACCAGCTGCTCCCATGATACAGTGTGAACTCTGCAGAGGGTTCTTCCATACTGGCTGCGTTTCGGTGCCCAACGTTTTGCAGGGACCTCGTGTGTGGCTCTGCCCACGCTGTCATCGATCAGAAAAGCCACCTTTAGAAAAGATCTTGCCGTTGCTGGCCTCCTTGCAGCGTATCCGTGTGAGGCTTCCTGAGGGTGATGCCTTACGGTATATGATCGAGAGAACTGTGAACTGGCAGCACAGAGCACAACAAATGTTATATTCAGGGAATCTAAAACTTATACAAGACAAAGTTGGCTCAGGATTATTGTACAGCAGATGGCAGGCCACGGCAGGGCAGTTGCCGGAGACAAACAAGGTGAGGCTGGGCTGTTGTTGGGTTCCTGGTGGTGGGTGGTGGGTGCTCAGGCTGCAGCACCTCTCTGGGGTCTGGGCTGTTGTACCTGGACACAACTACTGGCAGGCAGACTGTTGGGATGTGGCTTCACTGATGTGAGGAGTCTGGGTTCTGCCCTGTCGGTTGGCCAGGACGTGTGTGGCCTTCAGCAACAGCTCCGGGTTCTCCGTCTGCTGGAGCCCTGGGAACAATTGCCTGTTTTCCTCTCTCCTCGTCCCAGCTCCTGCGCTCTAATGTGACAGGATTAATGAGAGAGTTGCCGAAGCTATTGTTCTAGAGTGCTTACTATCCAGTCCTATTCTGTTCTTGCAAGTATTTCAACATAGCTTTAAGTGTTGAGAAATAGTAACAGAGGCATAAACTGTCCAGTGTTCCCAGCTTAGCTTTCAGAAGGGGTTGTTTTCAACAGGGTGTCTTCATGTGTCACTGCTCCTTCTCCTTCTCACTGACACTAGAACTCCCAAGCTGAATATTCTGCTGAGGTTCCTGAGTTCAGCTACAGCAGCTGATTCCGGTGTGGTCACAAGGGGGTTTCAAACCTTCTCCTGTAAAGATCTTTCAGCAAAAAGTGCAGGGAAAGCAGGAAATGGGTTTCAGCATTTCTAGTTTTCTTGAGATAATGCAGAAAAAAATCTGTGCGGCACAAAGAATATAAACCACCCTGAAATGAAATGCACTCTGTTGCTTTGACTTTCTGATTGAAACACCTTAGTTCTGCGCGTCCAGCCCTGTTCCAGGGGGCATGGGGGCTTTTGTCTTCATGCCCAGTTACATTAAAACATAAAATGTGCCATGTGCTGGAGGAGGAGGTATTGGAGCTGCTCCCCATGTAACTCAGCTGTGCCAAGTTGCTTGTGTTGGCCACATTTTTCACATGGGCAAGCCTGGTTTTAGAAATTAAAACTACGTTTAGGCATCTAAGAGAATTTTTCTGATAATTTAGGTTTGAAAGTATTTTTTTACTAGACCAACTAGTATAGTTGGGAAAAAAACTGGACAAGATTTTGGGCATATAAGTTGATGTTTAGGCCAGAAATGGGAACAGTAAACTTAGTTGTGTTAACTCAGTGTGGTACCATGAGGTTCCTCCTACCTGAGCATTGTGGTGTCCAGTCAGTAAAGCTCCTAAGCCAAGGTAACTCTGGCAGAGCTGGGTCAGGGCCTGGTGACCACATTTCCCAAATCAGAAGTCCCTGGGAAGCTCAATGGAAGAGTATCTGACCATGTGTGTCAGCTTGTGTCCCTCACTGACTAACCTTCCTGAAGATGGTGGAGCTGAGGGCAGGCCAGAGGTGCCCCCAGAGCTAAAACTTTGGCACAGGCACTGAGCTAAAACTTTGGTCTCAATGGGTTTGAAGTGGTTTTATGGTGGATCCAGTATCTCAGCATTGCTCTCCTGCCCTGTAACAATTTTATTTTCCCTGTTATCTGGGGTATTCCAACACTTGTCCCCCCAGAGAAGCTCCTAGCAGGAACTGCTGGAATTGAGCTGCTTTGATACTGGCCAAAGTGAAGAATGTGGAGCATTTAGATGAGTTTGAAAACTTCAGTTAAGAAACAGCTGTGAGAATTGGTGAGGACCAGATTTTGAAAGGGCCCATACACTTGAGGCATCTGGTGGGATGCATTTCTGACACTCCTGAGTCCAGACCTGACACTTGCTGGTTTGCGGAAATGCCCTCTTTGGAAGGGACCCGTGTTTTGCCCCTGGCACGTCCATTGTGCGTGCTGAGGGAAAGAGAAGGGCTTCAAAACAGTTTGGTGTCTCATCAGATCAGGGCAGATCACTTCTTTATTGTGAACAAAAGGAGGAAACTAATATTTACCCTGAGTCAATTCTAGAGCTGAAGCCCCCGACTTCCACAGTCTGGCGTTGGGTGACTGCAGTGACCCACTGGCCCATGAGCCTCTGGTGGAGCCTCCTGCTGCTGCCTGCACCTGGGCCATCTTCTGGGCTTGGTGGAAGTGAGAATTCTGGCAGTGAAATTGCTTTAGCCTATTTCCAGGTGTAGGATGAAGGATTTGAGTGTATTAGGTTGAACAGTTTTTAGGAATAGACGATTTGAGCAATTTTAAGAGAAACAAGTACAGATTATGTGGCAGTTATTTGACACTTCAAAACTACAGGTTTAGTGAAAATATCGATGCGTTTACTTTTGTTTTCTAGGTGTCCCAGACAATTGGAGCGATGTCCTTCTCCATGCCTCATGACTGGGATAACAGAACCATATATTTACATTCTCTATTTTCAACAGGACAGCACTGCATCCCACTTCATGGTTAGTAATCTGCACTGTGATACTATTTTATTTTTTTACCTCCCCTCTTGCATTTTTTCCTGTCTCTGGTGGAGTAGAGGATGGTCCTGCTCACCTGGTCAGCAGGAGATAGTTAAGACAGGAGGCAGTGGCTGTGCAGTGTCTGGTTGCTTCTCCATTCCCTTAGCAACTATGGATCAATGTCCAGCTTTGGACATTGTCCAAATCAATGTCCAGCTTTGGCAGAGGCACAAAGTGCACAACGATCCCGGTGTCCCACGGGTAATGACAAGATGGGGCATGGTAGGAGAAGATGTGTCAGCCTTGACCTGTCCCCTTCCCACAGGGCCTTTGGGCAGCCAAAGGGGCTGCAGGAGATGGAGGGGAGAGACGATTGAAATTGTGGGAGATGGATGGGAACAACGTAGGGAAGTGGTGCTGGAGACCATGGGGTGCTTAATCCACAGGACATGAGTCCACCTCAGCTTTGCTGTAGCACAACTGTCACAGCATTGACTTGAGTTTTGTCTCAACAGCTGCTGTGGCTGTTGCTGAGCTCCAGGTCACTCAGCACAGGTTTTCTGTGCTTCCTGGCTCAGACATGCTAGAAATTCCATTGTTTTACGACTGTAAAAGAAGTTATTTATCACTTCTTTCCTCCAGATGCATGAATGCTCCGTGGACACGGGTCTAGTCTTATCTCTGTTTTCAAGTCAGTGCAGCTTAGTTTGTACTAATGTTACACAAGACATTTCAGATTAACATTATGGTTAAAATCAAAGAAGGCAGTCCTTTGTGCTACCAGCTTTATTTTTCAGGCCATATTTGAGTGGTACTGAATGTTGTGTTAAAAAAACAAGACTATTTCAAAAGCCCAGTGCAAGTTTTGACACTTGCAAGCAGCAGAGGGTGGTGACTGCACAACAGGACTCTGTTGCAGGGCTCATCCTCTCAGCTTCTTTTCCTCTTCTCTTGCCTTCACTTATGGATATGTTGAAGTTTGTCACTTACCCACTTGTTTCGTAGTGAGGGGATCGTCACCCTTGCAGCCTCAGAAGCAGGAGAAATTGCCAAGAACGACAGCAATTGCTTATCCCCAAACCAGCAAGAAATGCAAACCTGGAAGGGTTCTGAGCCCCAGTGCAGGAACTTCTGTGCAAGCCTTTATCTTCCTTTTTAACCCTGCTGTTAAAAATGAGCAGTGAAGAGGAACCAAATAAGGGTTAATTCATACATTTGTAGACTTTAAAAAAATCTTTCACATTTTGCTTTTAATGTGCTACCAGAGAAGAATTGTCATTATTCATGCTGTTCTCTTCTGTGCTGCCACTAGAAGGATTCCTTTTATTCTCTCTCCCTGTTTCTCGTCATAGTGGTTAGCACAGAGCTGGATGAGCTGATGATGGAAGCCCAGCTGCTACAGGTTTCTCTGCCTGAAATACAGGAGCTCTACCAGATTCTCTTCACAAAACAGACAGAGCAGAGATCACCCGTTGGACCAGCAAGTGAAAAGGCAAGTGTCTGACAGGCAGTGAGCTCAGGGTCACTCTGGTGTAGAGGCCCATCAACTGTACGAAGAGGTTGGGGGAGTGTCTGTACTTCTATGGACATACATGTTCCTTGTTTGAAAGTTGGTAACAACAAATTTGTTAAAACATAATTTTTGGCTTAATGCATTTTGGCAATTTGAATCTGGGTTTTGTGGTAACTTTCTGTATTTTAAATACATCTGTCCTAATTTGATGTCTGTTCTGTATTTAAGAGGCTTTCTGAGAGAGCTGCCGCTGACGCAGTGGACTCGGGGGCAGGAAATCAGAATCTTTTTTTCCTGTAAATTCTGTCACACTGGAGTGTGACCCTTTCATGTACTCCCCCTCCACATCCCACCTCTGCTGAGAAAGCAGTGCTCTGTCAAACACTCTGCACTTAAGCCTATTCCTAAAAGCAGGATATGGAGTAACAGGATAACGAGTGCTATTTGCATACTTACAATTTAGCCGAAATATCTTTCCAATAGAATGAATGCTGCCGAGGAAAAAAGGATGGAATTAGTTACATGGAGAGAAAACTAAAGCGGCGTTTTGAGAGAGAGAGCTTCTGTGATGAGAAGAGAGCAAGAGTTAAAAAAATGAGAACACCCAAAAAGAAGAAACTGAAACTGAATCACTCAAAGGACACGTGCACGACCAAACTGGAGAGAGAGCGGGAGCGACTCTTCGAGATGCAGCGTCCCAGCGAAAGCCACTTGTTCTCCTCAGATGTGTCATTCTCGGAGCAGGAGGACTCCGAGGATGAAGATGCCATCTGCCCTGCTGAGAACTGTCTCCAGCCTGAGGGAGATGAGGTCAGTGTAGGTGGACCCGCAGTGGTGTTCCTAATGCTGAGATGTACGAAATGTCCAGCTGCCCTGGAACTGACGGCGGCAGCAGCACCGAGTGCAGGGAGAGTGGGGGACACTTAGTGACCCAGAGACAGTGTCTGCTGCTGTGGGGACCCCTTCAGTAACGGTCCTTCCCACCTTCTCCAAAAGCAGCTGGGACTAGGGGAGACAGGGAGACATCAAAACATCTGCATGGAGTGGGAAGGAGGAGGTGGGGTTGTGCCGACACCGAATTAATCTCTGCTCCAGAAATACAGGTGTAGAGAGATTTTGTGGGGTGCAGCCCTTGTATGCATGTGGCAGTGCCCTGGGGCAAGAGAGACATCCCCTGGCATGGGGAGGGCCATGGTGGAGTTGACATCCACAGTCTTGCTCCCGGTGGGAGCAACAGGAGGGATGAGAGACGAGTCTTGGCTTCAGAGGAGCTGAATATCCATCACGAGCCACTTGTAGAATGGGACATTTCTCACTCATTTAAATAGATTGAGAGCCCCAAAATGACTGACAGATGCTCCATGTGTTTGCCTGGTTCTTCTCTGAACATCACTTTTTCTGTTCTTCACTAGGTGGATTGGGTCCAGTGTGACGGCAGCTGCAACCAGTGGTTCCACCAGGTGTGTGTGGGCATCTCTCCAGAAATGGCAGAGAAGGAGGACTACATCTGTGTCAGCTGCTCCGGGAAGGACTCTCAATATCGGAAGTAAAACTCCCCGTGAACCATTCAGGACTTGAGTAAAGAAGGTTACCAGAGTTTTCCAATAACACCACAGGGGCTGGTTTAAGAACCAGATTGCAAATGGTGCTACTTCTATCCTTATGGGATCATTTTCCAGAACTCAAAACAATTTTTGACACTTTTGTATTTTTCCCTTGATCTGTTTGTGGTTGTTGAGGTTTGAGATGCTGACTGTTCAGCAGGGGTTTTCACCAATTTGGAAGGCATTTGAAACATGCACCTTTTATTGTACAGCATTAAATCACCTCTCTGGGATTTACCGGCGTATTTAATTCAGCTTGGTTTAGGTGCAAAAAAAACAAAACCAACCCCTGCACCACGAATTTTCCAATAAATCCTCTTTTGAGGAAATCCCTGTTTACTCTGTTAACTCTTTGGAGACTTTAGTTTTTTTCCACTTTGTTTTTCGTAGACTAGGTTTATTTATCTGAGCAATAACTTCTATGTCTGGTTTCAGTGACTGGAATGACAATTCTGAACAGCGTGTTGCTTCTAGCATTGGATGATGTACAGAAAAGCGGATGATAGATCCTCGTGTCACTGATGGCCCCGTAGAAGACAGGAAAGAAAAAAAAAAAAAAGCTCTGTAAAGTAATTGCCACAGCTGTATTTTGGCTTTCTCCTTTTTTTGGGTAGCTTGTATCAAATGTTGCAGTTTATATTGTGGAATAAACCCCTGGTTATGTTATAAAATTAAATGTTGGTGTTTTTAGAGAGCTTGAAATGCCGTTTCATTTCCCTCTGGAATTGCATCAATGGGTTGTCTTATTCCAGAGAAATCTATCTTTAAAAAAAGAAATGCAAAACCTATGATAATTTCTCACTTTACTTGTGTATTCATGTTTGGAAGGAGAAGGGAAATCAAATGTTAATCACATCCAAAAGAAAAAACCAACCCTTTTTACCTTTTTCAAGTCTTTTGGAAAGCTTTTCCAAAGCTGAAATTATTTCCAAATTGGGTGAATAAGGGGTTGAAGCTGGGATTTGGGATTTGGCAGGGCAGGAACGGGGGGGGATCATGCAGGAGGCAAAGGTGTGGGGCAGCTCCTGCCAGCCATGTCCAGACTTTCCCCACGGGCTGGTTCCCCCGGAGCCCAGCCTGGCCACAGGGCAGGCTCCTTCCAGCTGCTCCTGCTTGCTTTTAGGCTGAAGACCTGAGGAATAAGGACATTTCGGGACTGGTTATGCTTCTGTCAGACCGTTTAGGGACCTTGGCCTGGGGGGCAGGAAGGGGCAGTGCCAGGTGGTGGGTTTAAGTGCCTCTTTTTAGTCCCAGAAGGGATGGGAGCTCTAGGGAGTTGTTTATTTGAGTCCACCATCCTCTGGAGAGCGATGGCTAACGCAGAGTCCAGCTACTGCTGCTCCTTTGGTGATGGCCCAGTGACACTGGTGTGGCTCTGCAGGCTGCCAGAGGTGGAACTTCTGGAGCACTGGGAGCCCTGGGAGATGTTTGTGTCAGAGAGCTCTCTCCTTGCAACATCCTGTAACCACCAGAAACGTGGCAGTACCGGTATTCCCTCCGTTCGTCATCAAGAGGAATTTGCTGGTAGATTTTTCCCTGCTGGTTTTGGAGCTTTCCCCATGAGCAGAAGCGCGCAGTCACTGGGCGTGGGGCAAAGCCTTCGAGCTGCACGTGGTAGGTCCCTGTGGAGTCAGGACTGGGCAGGAACTCCATTTCCTGGAGGTTTGGTTTGGGGTGCTTTGAACACTGAGAATGCTTTTGAGTCTCCTGTTGAGCTTTAACTGTTAAAGAATCTTCCACTGACACAGATGATTTGTCTGAAACAGTTGGTGTTGGGGGGAGAACAGCCTGACCACACGTACCGTATGTGCTTCCATTGTCTTCTTTATTTACTGTCATTACCGAAAGGATTATTTTTTTTTGTTACTGGAAGAAGTCTGTGCAATGTGAAAGTGACAGTCCAAGCTGTGGAAAAAAAACCCTGATCTGTAATAACTTCCTTTTAAAGGGGGCAGATGAGAAAACCTGAACTAGAAGGAGCCTTCAGAGCATTTCCCCATGTAGCTGAAAACATCACAGATGTTTCTCTCACAGTATACCTTTGATTATTTATATTATTTTTTTCCACTGAAGAAAAGTTCACCAAACAGCACTGGAGAAAACACCCTGCAGTTGAGTTCAGGTGCTGACTGAGTACAGGATCAAGGGAAAGTTGTCGCTTTGTGGACTGTAGGGGTCAGGGGATGCCTTTGTGGTCCCAAAATTTCCCCTCAGGATTAATGAAAGCAGTAGAGTCAGAGTGTGATGGTTTGGGAATTACCACATCTTTGCTTGAAGATTTTCAAGAAATCGAAAGCACAGTCCCAGGGTGACCCCACACGGGCAGCACAGGGTGTCACCTATCTCCTGCTGGAATCATGACCGGGTGAGCGGGTGGCCAGAGGTCTCTGTGCCAGCCTCAGTCCTACCCATTGGATTCTGTCCCCGCGTGGACACTGCAAACAGGATGAGGTTGGGTTTGATGAAGTCAAACTAAATAGGAGTTTTGGCATTTGCTTCAGGGTGGGCTCTTCCATCAGCATCCCCTGCACATTCCTCATCAGGGGTGGCAATGAGGGTGGAACATGCTCAGCAGCAGGGTCCGTTCAAATCAGTCCTCCCTTTCACCCTTCTTGTCCATCTGAGATTTTCAGAGGTTAAACCAAAATAAGCAAAAAACCCCAAAACTCTTTAAACTCTTTCCTGCCCCATCCTTAATTTTATTTTTTTTTTTTTAGAATGGAGCAACCATGACCATCAACTGCCCTAGATTGTTCAGCTCCTAATTATTTAGTAACAATAATTTATGGCCTCTACATTAGTTTAATCATAAAATAGGATAAATATCAAATGCAGATTTGAGGCTGAAAAATCTGATTTTTATTTTTTCTTAAAGACTGCCTGTACCATCCATCAGATGTTGGGATCATGTCTTTGGTGCCACCTTTAACTTGCTTGGCCTGTGCTTTCTGGTGCCACGTGAAGAGCATCAGAGCAGACTGATCTATGCCTGGCTGCGTCGGCTGTGGGCACATACAGCCCCAACAAGGTACTTGATCATAGAATCACGGAATCGTCTGGGTTGGAAGGGACCTTTCAGATCAGTGAGTCCAACCATTAACCCAGCACTGCCCAAGCCATCACTGACCCACGTCCCTCAGCACCACGTCTGCCCGGCTTTTAAACGCTTCCAGGGATGGTGACTCCACCATGTTTTTGGGCAGTCTCTTCCAATGATTGATAACCCTTTTGGTTAAGAAATTTTTCCCCCAATATCCATCTTAAACTTCCCCTGGTACAACTTGAGGCCATTTCCTCTTGTCCCATGGCCTGTTCCTTGGGAGAAGAGACCGACACCCCCCCCTGGCTGCACCCTCCTTTCAGGAGGTTGGAGAGAGCCAGAAGGTCTCCCCTCAGCCTCCTTTTCTCCAGGCTGAACACCCCCAGCTCCCTCAGCCTCTCCTCACAAGGCTTGTGCTCCAGACCCCTCACCAGCTCCATTGCCCTTCTCTGGACCTGCTCCAGCCCCTCAATGTCTTTTTTTGTGGTGAGAGACCCAAAACTGGACACACTCGAGGTGGAGCCTCACTAGTGCCCAGTCCAGGGGAAAAGGATCTGAAGGAGAATCAAGGGTTCAGTTTCATGTATTTCTGGCCTTAAAACTGAAGCTGATGGTGCTGAAGGCAGGAGTGTGCGTTTCCAGGACCTGGCTGTAAGGTTCCTAAATTGTTTAATTTGGCTTTCTCTGCCCCTGTCTGAGAGAAGAGCAGCCTGGGGGGCAGCCCTCTGGCCCAGGCTCTCCGGGATTAAAAGGCTTCACGACTCCAGCACCCGTTGGGGATGCCTTGAATCCAGAGTCACTGAGAGCTGCAGAACCAAAGGCAGAAGATGGGCAGCTTTGGAGGAAGACTGAAAACGCTGGTGGCCAGATTGGTCACTGTCTGCTCTGCTGCACGGCGGTGGCTGGGTGTCTGCATGGAGCTGCAGCCTTGGATGGATCCCTGCAGGAGGCAGAAAGAGATTTCAGGCAGTTGTGTCAGCACTTGCTGAATTATGGTGCCACAGGTGGTGCTGGTTTTCTTCACACTCTTCGTACACCGGCCGATGTGCCGTCTGTTTCTTTGCTCACACCCCAATAATGCAAACATGAGATTCATTTTCCACAGGCAGCAGTTGCTGCTGGAATTGCACCGTTGGTGTGACTGGTGCTCGGCCTGAGCCGCTGCCAGCAATGACAAAGATGGGTGGAACAAAGTGGAGAAAAGAGCGCGCCAAGGTTTTGGTATAACTTCTTGTCTCCAATAGTACCGGAATCCAGTACTTCCCTTCCCCAGCACCTTGTGGGTGATGGTCTGTGCTGAGAGCTCTTCTTTGAGGTGAGAAGACAAGAAAGATAAACTGTTTAGGAGCCAAAATGAGTTCTAGATGTAGAAAAGGGTGCAACTTCTTAGGGGCAACACATCAGTCCCTAATATTTCATGCACAGTTGAGATTGGGGTATACAAAGAGAATTGATTCAGGGAGGGGAATGCTCCCTTTAGAGCTGGGGAGTCACGTGGTTAAACCGCACCGAGAGGGGAAGAACAGAACTGAAATGTCTCTGCGCTGTGAGACTCCAGCAGTCATTTAGTAGACCCAAGGATGGAGATGGGGGAGGGTCTAATGCTGACTAAATACATATGTATTCAAGTAAACAATGCAATAACAAACAATTTTACAGCGTGGCACGTGAGCTGGTTTGTGTCACAGCTGTGGCAGTGCGTGGAGGATTATCGAAACATCAGTGCACTTCAGGGGGAAGGGAGTCGCAGCGAGGGACTTCAGCCGTGGGGCAGGTCCCTGCTGGGGCAGGCAAAGATCAACAGAGAGCAGAGTGATGGTGAGTTTTTGGCTGCCTTATCTGCCACAGCGGATGTGCCTGTAGGACAGGACCACACGTGTCACACGGCATTTAGGAAGGGAAGGTTCCCAGAATACACACATAGGCAGTAGCTACCTGGAAGCAACGCTGAGGAACTGAGGTGACTCGTCTGTGAGTTCAGAAATGAACATGCTTTTCCAGGAGAAGGGCTGAGGTACAGCCTTGAAAAATAGCTTTATCCTTTTTTCAGAAGGGAGCGAGCCCCATATTGAGAATTCTCCTCTAGGATGTAAACATGTCAGTCTCCAAAGGCAACAGCTCTGCACCAAGAAGAGCATCAATAATAATAAAAGCCGGGTCTGGAAGAGGAGATAAAACAGTCACACTGGATTAATAGTGCTGCAGGTTCAACACTGCTTCTATTTGAGACAGACAAAAATGGGATCGGTGTGTCCCAGTAAAAACACCTTGGGTAGAAGGAACAAATATTTTATGAAAAAGATATAACTATGGGATAACACTGCTGGGTCCAAAATTCCAAGTGTGGAGAGGAAAGTTTGCTGAACGGTAGCTGAAAAGAAATAGTGACATACCCTCAATTAAAAGAGGTGAAACAGAAATGTTTTTAAAGGCACTTGGTGGATCAGTCCTTTCTTCCTTCCTGGAATCTCTATGAGCTGGGCATCTAAAAATGTATCAATATTTTATAAAATCGTGAAACCAGTAGGTCCCTGTCTACAGAACACACAGTTTGCTCAAAGAGCATCTCCATCACCCAGGGTTTGTTAAGGACGCACTCAGTATTTGTTGAGTGTCTGGGCTGCTTTGGAGTCTGTTGGGCTTTTGGGGTTTCATGTTCTTATTGCCTGGAGTTAAAGGTCCCAGTTTCTCTTGGAGGAGTTTTGCTGGTCCCAGCAATCCCGTGGCAGGTGCACGTGGCTCTGCAGGGTCTGCCGGGGAGCTCAGGGGCTGGCGTGCTTTGCATGGCAGTTAAAACATCACAGGAGGAAACCGGGAATTCATCATAAAATATCTTTTCATGCTAAGAATATAATATTTTTGTGATGAGTGAACCTTCTTCCCTGAAGCCTGTCAAAAGATGAATGTCAAAACCCTTTCAGCTTTAAGAGAAAACAGGTCATTTGAAAGGCGAACTCTGGGTCTGCTGGCTTTGAAGGAACCATCTATGCAGAAAATGCCTGAAGAGACCATGCAATGTACAAACCAGATGGGAATCCAAACCTGAAAAAGCCTGGAAAATACAATAAATGTAATTTCTACAAATACAGAAGGTCGAGTCGGAGCATTCAGAGAAGTTGTATGGTCACTGGAGCGAAGGGAAGGATTCTGGGCCAGACCAGCCTTGCTCTGGGACACCCCTCCTGTCTCTAAACTGCATCTTCATTTTCTGCAAAACATCAGTAAGTACAGTGGAAACCGGTCCCCTTGTTAATAAGGGACAAAAATGACCACAAATACTTTCACAGCCATGTCTGTTCTGATGTTAGCCAGCCAGCACAGTGGGCCAGCTATAGTCCTGGGCTGGTCTTGCTCATTTTGGTGCACTAGGAATTCATGTTTCCACTAAGCCAAAACATTAGACAGTGCAAAGATGAGCAGATGAACCTGCAACAGCAGAAGTTATGCTCTCTATAAATACGTATTTGTTCCTCCAACAGAAGCAGGATTTTGGATTGGGATGAACAAGAGAGAAAAACAATCTTTATTCACAGTGTAGAGGTCTCCCTGGTGCCAGCGATGAGCGGGGCAGCCCGAGGGGCGGGGATGCTGTTACTGCCTCTGGGTGGGAGCAGCATTGGCTGGTCTGCTCTTCTCCCCACAGAATCACCAACCCAAACTGGCTGTGCCCATGCCACAGGTTGGGAATGACCTCTGCTGTCCCCAGCCTGCCACCGCCTGGGACAGCATGGCTCAGCGCAGGCTGTGGGGAGTGCTCCAGGAGCCTGAGCCCCTGCTCTGCTCCTGTGCGGTTTAGGGGGAAGGATGGGGTCCATCACCCCAACTTCTACAGAACAATACCTAACTTTGTGGTGGGAGGGACATTATTATACCCGAGTGTTGTGGTGGGTTGATTTCACCTGACTGCCACTGCCTGGACAGCATCTGGTGTCAGCACAGAGGAACTTCTGGGGAGCAGCTCGTGGCACCTCCACTGACTGCTGCAGATGTGAAGTCCTGCTCTGAAGAGCTGTCACCACCCAGACAGGGCTGGGATGGCAGGAAGGGCTCGGGCCAGCGTAGGTGCTGTGCCAAAGGAAGGAGCTCCCTCTCTTGCAGGAGACGTGGATTAGTGCTGACCACACCAGGGTTCCTCTCTGGTCAGCAGTTTGACTCTGGGAAGGGCTGGAGCGAGGCAGGACGGGCGGCAGCAGGATGTTCACATCAAACTGGGGCTATAAGGAGCTGGACCTGGTCTTGTGTTTCTGCAGTATCTCAAGTTGCTCTTTCTATTTGTGGAGAAAACAATGAGCTCAGGTTGCTCAGGATGCATGATTTATAGGAGCATTTGCTTGTAACGCTCTTGACAAGACCATTTAAAAATATATTGGTGGGAGAGAATGTGACCAGACACATTATCCCAGAGGAACAGCCTCCAGCTCTGAAAGGGTCAGCAAAGCTGGCTTGGAATATAACAAAATACACCAAGAGTGATGGGTGGATGTCTCTAGGAAGGGAAGAAGACTTGTGCACAAGCGGTGAGGTAGGCTTCATTATTAAACAGCACCAGGGCAAGACTAAAACCCACATACCCCTAGTGGCAGCACATCTATTAACAGGTAATCACTTGGTAACCCTCAAGTAGGTTTCACACAGAAAGTGGTGTGGGCAAGGAAAAGAGTTCCTCATGGTGACCAGAATAACAACAGGCTTTCTCTAGAAGGAGAAGTTCCTCCACGTTGGAGGGAGTTTAAGTTGTAAGAGACCTGTAGGGAAGGAGTTAAAAGCACATAACACAGCACAGTGTCCGTAGGGATCACTGTCCCACTGGCAGGGGTCTTGCTGCAGAGGAGTAACCACCAGTTACCACCAGTTCAGAAATATCCCCAGGAGCACTACACTCTAAAGCGCGTGGGACCTTCTCACTCACACCTGCTGGTTCTGCCCCTCGTGTGAGAAGCTCATTTTGTATGTGTTAATACTGCTTTTTGGTACCTGTACTGATTTGTAAAATTTCTTCCGAAATAAACAGCTGTAGAAAACAGAACCGCAAAGGGAGCAGTACTTCACTCCCCTGCTTTGAGTTTCGTTTGGCTTTTTTGCTCACAGCTCAAGACCATCTAGAGCTGCCTCGTTCCTGAATGAGTGACAGCAGCCCGTTTTCTTTTGCTCCCCCTGAGCATCACATACAGCGTTACTCAAACCTGAACCAGAACCTGAGGGTCACTTCACCTTCCAGGCACATTGCTCCAGGGCGGAGCTGTAGCCTGAGCCGCCTCCTCTGCTGTGGCAGATGTGCTGCCCACCCCAGGGACTGCAGCAGACCTGCCCGCAGGGTCGGACCAGCCCTGGTGCCACAGGGCCACCATGGTGCCCTGCACAAGTGCTGCCTTGAGGCGGTGCCACCACCTGTCCCCTCAGCGCTTCCGCACGGAAACCACGCACGGGAAGGACTCGGAGCTCTTTGTGTGCCCCCATCCTGACACCTTTGCAAGGAAACCTCCCTGCAAGGGTGACTTCCACACCATTTAAAAGTGAAATTAAGCTGGTTTGGCCCAGGTGACTGCACGTTTCCCTTTCCCCATGCAAATGATGAGACTATTCCAGTTCAGCACCACTGCAAGGTAGAACACATCCCGTTCTTTGGTGTGAGGGGGATGAGAGCTGGCCAGAGAAGCTGTGGCTGCCCCATCCCTGGAGGGGTTCAAGGGCAGGTTGGAGGGGGCCTGGAGCAACCTGGTGTGGTGGGAGGTGTCCCTGCCCAGGGCAGGGGGTGGCACTGGGGGGGGCTTTAAGGCCCCTTCCAACCCAAACCGTTCCGTGATCGGCTGTTCAGTGCAGCCCCCCGCAGGCCCTGAATGGCCTCACCCAACTCCTGAGTGCTCCTTAGGCTGGGACCTCGCCACTAGTGGCTGGGAAAAGGCCATTTGAGGGACTTCATTCTTCCCGAGCTCTGACTGACCCCTTGGCTCCCGTCATGACAGGAATTCCCCGGGCCTGAGGAGACGCTCGGCTCTGAAGCCTCTCGGGCTCCTGATCCGGGGCTTGCTGGGCGCTCCTGCGGTCAAGGCCGTGTCCGGGTTCCCGCAGAGCGGGAAGCCGGGCACGGCCTCGGCCCCGGTCGCTGCTCCCGGCGCCGCCGCCTTTTCCCCCCTCAGGACGAGCCCGCCGCGCCGCTGGGGGGCGCTGTGAGCGGCGCGCGGAGCCCGCCCTCTCTGCGTGGGCGTGGCCGCGCTCGGCGTGGCCCTCTTCCTCCCTCGCGCGTGCGTGCGTGCGTGCCCTGCGTTTGGCGCGCGCGGCGGCGGCGGAGCCCTGAGGGGAAGGGGGGTGGGGGGGCGGCAATGGCGGGCGCTGCGGCGGCGACCGGCGGAGGAGGCGGTGGCAACGGAGGCGGCGGAGGCGGCGGCGGCGGCGGGGGTGGTGGGCCGGGACCGGGTCCGGTGGCGCAAGGGCTGAAGGAGGCGCTGGTGGAGACGCTGACGGGGATCCTGTGCCCGGTGCAGGCGGTGCGCGCCGCCGCTGAGGAGCAGGTGAAGGTGCTGGAGGTTACGGAGGGTGAGTGAGGGCCGGGCCGCGCCGCACTAAGGGGAACGGGGGGTGGGTGGCAATGTCCGGGTGGGGAAAGGCCGCCGCCTCCTTTCCCCGGTGTTTCCCTGCACCGGCGCCTCGTGGCCTCGGCCAAAACTTCCAGCTTCAGCGCTCGGGCCGGCGGGGAGCGGTCGGCGGCGGCTGTTTTCCTGCCGGCGGTAGGCGGGTGCCCGGTTTCCCTTGAGCAGCCCCTGCCCCGCCTCGGGAGTTCAGCTGCACGTTCTGCGGTGAGGCTTCGCTCGAGCTGTCCCCGGCCTCCAGCGGAGGTCGCCGGGCGAAGCCTCAAGGCACCACTCTCCTCAGAGGGGCAGTAGGCGAATGGCCGTGGGGCAGTGTGGGGAACGGCATGATGTTGTTCAAGAGCTGAGTGACCGAGAGGCACTCTAAGGTTGCCTCTGGTAGGACATGGAGGGGGAGATGGGATGGTGAAGCAGTAGGGCCTCTTGCTTTGGACACCTCTTTCCATCAGAGCTGAAGTTTCCAGGGTTGCTCCCACGATGGTCATGGAGAGCTTTCCCTCTGGGTGGTTGTCTGCAGGCCCTGTCCCACTCCCACAGTGATCCCCTCTATCTCTGGACATATCATGGAATCATAGAATGGTTTGGGTTGGAAGGGACCTTATGTGCCCTTGTGTGTGCCCACATCATCCCATAGAACGGTTTCGGCTGGGAGCAACCTTAAAGATTATCTAGTGCTGATGCTCCTGCCATGGGCAGGGGCACCTTCCGTTAGACCAGGTTGCTCGAAGCCCCATCCAGCCTGCCCTTAAACACCTCCAGGATGGGGGATCGAAGTCCTGCAGATCATCGTCTGTACGTGGCATGTTTTAGGTTGAGTGTGGTCAGGATGTAGATGTACGCTCATCTTGTGTGAAATTCCTGCATTGGGGCACTACTGCCTGTTGTGAAGAGCTGAAGACCTGAAATACACTGGAGATGGATGGCAACCACCTTGTGACTTTGAAAAGACAAGAGTTTAAAAGAGCAAGTACCCCAAATTCAATCAGTCTCTCTGGTTATTCCATTACTCATCTGGCCTTTTTATGGTGGCACTAAGCTAGCTCATGCACTTGCTCTTTTTCCTGGATGGAAGCTTAAAAACCTATTGATGGTAACGTTTTCTTTCACTTCAATGAAAGAACTGCAATTTGTAGGAGCCACTGGAAGATTTGCAGGTAGTCTGCTGTGACAGGAGCTGGGCTCTGGAGAGGTTGGTGGTGCAGCCCTTGGCCCTAAGTTGTGCCTGCAGCCTGGCACCTTGAATGGGTTGGTTGTTCATGGACCATCCTGGAAATTTTGCCTCACCTTTGTCTGATTTTGATATTCTGAAAGTGTTTTAAAGTCTTTCTGCTCCTGAACTTCAGCTTGGAAGTGTTATCAAAGGAGGCTCATAGTAAAGAGGAGGATTGTGTTACTCTAGGAATGAGACTGGAACGATGAAAGGAAGGCAAATTATTTCATAAAATGTTTCTTGTTAGACAGACCCTTAACATGTGCTTTTAACATTCAAGTTAAATCTTCCTTGATGCATTATGGTGAAAACTGTGTGTTGGTATCACAGCTATTGGAGGGTTTAATGAAAGATTTGATGGCATTTAGTAGTATGAGTCTGGGAAAGCTGTGAGGTTCACTGAGCCACAGATCCTTTGTATTGTAAAGCTACTACAGTCAGCATGCTCTTCAGCGGCAACTTTTTTTTTCCCCAAACAGTCTGAATCTTACCGCAAGACATGAAATCAAGTTTGTGTAATGGTTTGGTAAACAGATTTCCAGAAAATAGTATTTTTTGAGGACTGTAAGTGATGGATGTCCCTGAGGTCCCTTTGAGAGCCCAGGAACGCAAGAGAATTACATTTGGTGTGTAACATTAAGGGCAAGAGGAATGGAGTCGTCTGCACTTCTATTTTTTCACTGTTTTACAGATATCCTAAAGTCACCAAATACCTTTGCGGTTGCGATCTCAGGACTGCACAGGTCTATTGCAGGACCCGTGCCTGTGACCTGGAGGAGGCTACAGAATGTGCTACCATGCAGTTTGCAGGTGACACCAAACTGGAAGGGAGGTGAGGGCAGGGCTACAGCCCAGAGAGCCCTGCAGGAATGGAGAGAGAGGAACCTCCTGGAATTCAGCAATGACAGATAGCAAGTTTTGCACCTGGAATAGAAGAACCCACCGCAGGCATGTGGGTCAGGCACTGCCAGGCTGGCAAGCAACTGTGCGGAAAAGGGCCTGGAAATCCTGGTGGTTGGTGAGCTGGACAGTGTGCCCTGGAGGCCACCTGCACCCTGGGCTGTATGAACAGGATGACAAGTAGTGATCAGCCCTCTCTAGTCCACACGTGTTAGACCACATCTAGAATGCTTGCCTGGTTTTGCTCCCACCCCCTCCAGTCCAAGAAAGACAGTGACCGATGGGAGTGAGTTCAGTAAAGGGCCATTAAGTCTGTTGGGGAACTGCAGCACTTGCCACGTGAAGAGACACTGGGGAAGAGGGGTTTTCCAGTGTGGAGACGAGGGTTCAGAGATCTGACAGCAGCTTCTGGTAAGTATGAGGAGGTTGTCAGGACACTGGGCGTGGGAACGGATGAAGGAAAAAGGGCACAAACAAGAGGTTGAGACTGGATATAAGGAGAAACTTTGTCACTGAGGAGAGCCAGACTTTGGAGCAGATTGTCCATAGAAGCTATGCTGTTTCTATCCTTGACTATCTCCAGGGCCTGCCTAGAAAATGCTCTGAGCAACCTGATCTTTTGCTGCTTTGGTCATGGGGGTTGGACTGGAGACATCCTGAGGTCTCCTTCAGCTGAATTATTCTGCGCTTCTGTGATTCCTCCTCTCTTGTCCTAGTCAAGCAGCATGGGAGCAATAAGCTATTTCTCCTTTCTGTGCTGCCTTTGGTATGGAGAATCTTGCAAAAACCAAGAGGAGGAGCTAAAGGAATACAGTGTTTGCCAACACTGCATTATTAATGTAAACAAATGTAGATCATGTTTGTCAGAAGTAGTTTAAAGAAAGAAAAAAATGTAGTATCATTAAGCAGCATGAAGAAGATGCTGAAAGTAAAAGTGAAGGCAGCAGATGAGCACAAATATTGGCACTTCTAATGAAAAATAAATGAAGGTAGGCAAACAAAAATTAGGAAATACTTGTTCAAGACATAATGCTTTCAAATGTGGCAGAAACATTTCAGAGGTGTTCATAGCCACCAGGTGACTGAAGCGTGGAAGGTACATGCAAGGAGTATAAAGCTGCAGAAAAGCTGAATTTCACCTTGTGCTGGTGTTGACTTAAGTTACCGCATTGAAGGGTCTCTACAGGAGACACGTTGGAGGGTCCATGTCAAGTTGATTCATGAGTAGGAGCAGTTTCACTTACCGGTTTACAGCAAGTGCTACAGGATGCGTCTCCAAGAGTTTTAAAGGGACTCAAAACATTACATTACTGTGTTATGAATTGTGCTGTAAAACTTGCCACTTGGGTCACTTGGGAACCAGATAAATATTAGTTGTTAAGTACAGGGCAGCTCTTCCTAAGGGCTGTAAGGTGAGGAGCAAAAGGGTGAATGTTGGGGTTGTTACAGATGAATTGGTGTCGCTTTTGCGCTGCCTGTAATAGTTATAATTATGTCAAGAGTTGGAATGAGAATAGAAGGGTACATGAGATTGTTGTGGCAGAGTCAATACATTTAATAGAAGAGCTGTTTGAAGGACTGCCAAGAGCTTTTAGAAAATTCCCTTACTGAAACTTTTTGTTTTGAAGAAACTAAACTGCTGAGAACAGCACTTGAATTAATGGCTGATTGAAAGCTTGGAAGTGAGTGGTCACGTTTCACACTGCAGGGAGATAGTCAAGAGTCCCACATGAAGTTGGACTGCTCAGCACATCTGTAAATGATGTGGAAAAGATTTAATAGTGGTGTGGCAAAGTTGCTGATGGTGCTGCTCAGTCTGGCCAGAGTGAGAATCGGCAAAAATTATAGAAGGATTTCACAAGAGTGAGTTGAATGTGCAAACAGTAGGTGTGGGTCAGTGTTGATCAGCAAAGTAATGCTGGGGGAGGAGGAGACTGCCCAGATGATACCTTAAAAAGTGATGGGCTATACTAGCTATTGTCACTGGGAGAAGAGATCCCATTGTCAGTGTGGAGAGTTTCCTGAAAATACCCTTCACTGCTCTGCCTCGCTGCTCTGCCGTGCTCAGAAAGCCAAATGGACTGTTAAGGAGGGAACGGAGAACAAAGCATAAATTCCTCATGTTCTGCAGCCGGAGGGCTGCATGCGTTACTGGCTTACTGCTCTCAGGAAGGCTAAAGCAGGGCAGCAAAAATGCGGCACACAGACATTCACAGAGGGGTAGAAAAGCTTCTGTTCTCAGAAGGAGTGAATACATTGACTTTTCTGCCTGGGAAAAAGTTAAAGGAGATGGAGGTTCTGAAATAATGAGCGACAGAGAAGGTGAGTGAGGAGCGACTATTTGTGACTTCTTCTACAGCTTAAATCAGATGAAAATGCACCTTGAAACAAGCAGAAGTATGTTGTTTCCCCCACTGTGCAAACTATGAAACTCATCGCTGTTGGGTGTTAGAGGTAGAAAGAGTTTAAAACAGTTTAACATTCCTGGAGGAAAAAACCTCATCAAGAACCGCTAAACACACTGGCTGGATACAGCACCTGCTTCAGGAGGTTTCTAAGGGCAAGATTTCCAAGGAGGTGTGTTGGGGGAAGTGTTGCTCTGCTCACACCTCTGTTCTTAAGCTGCTTGCTGGTTGGGTTGTGTAATGTGGTTAAGCCATTCAGCTGTTAGCTCTCCCTGTGTGGTGTATGCTGCCTCGTGCTGCGTCCACTTTTATCCACACAGAGTTTAGGTGGAGTTGCTTCAGGGTTTTGTGAGAATGCATTCGAGCTCCCTGAAGCGGATTGGTGGTGGATCGGGCTGGTGCTTGTACCAGGGGATGGGTAGAAATGTGCAGTCAGAGGTGAGCCTCTGGAACAGGCTGAACTGTCCAAGGGGGGGTCTCCTGTCTGGCTCAATACAGCTGTTCTGGAGGAATACAGGACATCAGCTCTGGAATAAGGTCATGGGGGCAGTTTCTTCTTGCCGTGTCACCCTTTAGCAACTTCCAAACATGACCCCAGTGACTCAGTCTCCTTTCCTGCTTCACTGTCTTTTTTTCTGCTGAGAAAGTGTGGGCATAGGCACCATCTGACAGCTTGGGGATGCGAGATGCGTTATTGTCGGTCTCTGGAAAGCTGAAAGTTCACCTGGTGACCTTTATTGTCTTTAGGTTTTAATGGAACATAAATAAAAACAATGCCTGAAACTGTTCAGCAGGAGGGCAGGGAAAGTGAGAGCTCTGGGTTGTGGAGCAGTGCTGCTGAGTGTGCGTCTAGTTTGGCCCAACTCCACCATAGACTTGTTCCTGGTGAAGCGGGGATACTATTTGCATTCCCACTATCTGGTCTGTCTGGGTAACACCATATACCATCTCTGCTGGTATACATGTGTGTGCTGTGGCTGACGTCATATGACTTGAGGATAATTCCGTAATGTGTAAAAATAATTCCTCTTCCTCTAGGTTTTACTGTATTGGAGAACATGTGTGGAGGCCAAGGCATCTCCAGGAATGTCAGAGCAGGATAGTGTCACTCTGAAGGAGGTGCATGTCCACCAGGAAGGGTCGAAGGTCCTGTGAAGAGGAGCAGTGTCTGTAACACATTCCTCTAAATTGTGCTGATAAAGAATTTTAATGACAACTTCTTATACAGTTGAAAAATACTGCTACCTGCTTTGCCTAGTTAGATAATAAGTTTGATGTTTAGTGGTGATGGTATTGAGTTGCCAGCTCTTGTGCTCTGGAAATGTGATGGTGATAGATAAATGGCTCCAGACTGTCCAGTGGCTCTTTTGCCTGACTACATTATGTGTTTCTGTTTGCCATTTTTGCAGGTAGAAAAGGCATTTATAAGGCTATCTTCAGTGTGGCTTATGTTGTGACATCTTGTATATGAAAAGGCATCTTCAGCTCAGTCCTTTGCAAGGTCGTTTGTTGCCAGAAGCTGGGATGTGCAGGTGGCTGTGAAGATGGTGCTGACCGTGGCAAATTGACTTGTGGCAATCTAGGCCTGCTGACCCTCTTTAAAAGTTTCCTGTCACTCGTGTTTGAGACTAGTCCTATGCAGGAGACAACCAGTGCTTGGATTTGAATGTGTACTCACATTTGAATATTGGCTTATGGATTTGGTGAATGTTCTTGCAGTATCTTCTCTTCCAGAGTAGGTGGCTCAGCGTATTTAGTTTGATGCTTTAAAACTCCATTTATTCTCTGATATTTTCATGATACAGTTTGCTGTCCCATTGTATCAGAAGCACAGGTATAGGTACAGTGATAGCACAAAACTTGTAGCATCACTTGTCCTTCACCAGTTCAGCATGTTTTTGCTTATGGTCGGCTTCGTCCTGACATAGATGCATATATGGCTTTGAGAGTTATTTCTGTATTGCGTTGGGTACCTCAATGAATACATGATTTTATGCCATAAAAACTGAGTATTGTTTGAATATTGGAATGAGGGATTCTGGAGAATTTACAAACGTGACCACAGTATGCGGTTGGTTGTATGGTGGTCTCCTGGCCTGTAACTTGAATTATAGTATAGTGGATAATGGGTGGAAATCCTGTGAATGGATGCGTTGAGTTCAATTTTTAACAGGAGTTAACATTTTAACATTGAACTGAATTTTTACAGGAAAATCAAAAGAATAAATGGCCACGTTGGGATGTGATATCTGACATGCTGCAGGCATATTGAGTGTAGTGAGAAGTTGCGAGAAGGCATTTCAAGCAAGAAACCTAAATCCATCACAGATACTGGAAAAGACTGGCCTGAATCTTTCTGTCCTTTGCTGAGAAATGAGGAAATACAGTTGTAATTTTCAGAGGTGTGCTGAAAATAAAGACTGCTTTTGGAGTAGTTGTTGAGTGTCATGATAGATGCTGAAGTTCTCAAGGGAGCACATTTGTAGTGTGTAAAAACTGTGGCTAAGCATTAGGTACTTTCTTGGTACTTCATCCTAGTCTGTCTGCAGATGCCCTCCATGCTCTGCGCTGGTTTGACCTCGTGGCTGATCCTACTTTGGGCAGGAAGTTGGATAGGATGACCTCCTGAGGTCCCTTTCAACCAAAGTTACTTTATGATGTTATTGAAAACCAGTCCCATGGAAGATGTTGCCTGTGTAGCTGAAGACTGTGATGCACAAGGGGTGGGCAGATGTTGGGTAAAGAAAACTCTTATTTCTGATGTTCTGTGGTTGTGAGATCTGGTCTCTGCAAACTGAATGTTGTAATTTGGATTGTCGGTGGCCATGAGGTAGTGGATTCACCTGTGTTGGCTGCAGCAGGTACCACAGCCTCTTCTTCCACCACTGCCTGTCTTAGGCAGTTCTGTCTCCCTGTTTAGACAGCTAAAAGGGATCTGTAGCAGCTCCTGAACCACCTGTGTATGGACGTACCAAGGGCTCACTTCAACAAGGCAGGATGTGAAGTGCAGTGATTCACTGGAAAGTCCTGCTTGTTTATTCCTCACTGCTTGCTTAATAGTAAATTTTGGGTTGATCTGGCTTAAATTTCTCAAAAAAGGTGGGGGGTGAAGAAGTTCTATAAACTGGTTATGTGATAGGTGGACCTTGGTTGTGAAGGAGGAGAGTTGGATTTCACCAATATTGAGGTTAATGGAGAGGAAAAGCAGAGCTGGGAGGAAATATCTTAGCTAAATGTTCCCTGTGCCAGGCCCTTCATGAAAAGTTTATAATCTTTTGGTTTTACAGACTTTATCTTGGGAAGAAGACTTGATGTTTCTGATATATTAGATCTACAAAATATAGGTGGAAGAAGCACTTATCAAGAGATGCATTTGAACGACAGTAACCCATGATAAAGATAGAAAGTTCCTAGCCAACTGGGAAAAAGACATTAATAAACCAATTCTTTGGGAAAAGAGGAGCCAGTGAGCTATACAATGGAAGTGTAATTTCAGTCCCTGGAAGGATTCTTGGACCAGCTCATTAAACAGCTTTCCAGTGTCTATAACATAATAGGATAAATAGATGCTACACAGCTAATACTGTTTTATGTGATCTGTTCTCAACAAATCCGTCTAATTTTTGATGGGAGAGTTGGCTTATTGCTTGAACAAGCCAGTACTGGGTATGAATGATCTGAGTTCAGTAGGATTCCTGGTATGAGTTTGCCACAATGGTAATTTATCAGTTAAGAGGATAGAGTTTTGTAATATTCTTAAGATGCACAGTTGGCTGAAAACCTGTACATAAAGCAGTTATCTGTAGCTTATGTCAAACCCCAGGAGCTTTTAAGACAGAGCTCTTGGTTGCTGCAGTAGCGAGTACACCTCTGTTTTACCAACCACGGCACTGCAGTCTGCTTGGAAAACAGAATTTAAGATGTTGAAAAATCAGAAAGATGGCCTAAAATCATTGAAATTAAATATTGTAAATCAAGTGCAGAGTGCTATATGGAAAGGGGAAAAAAATCAAATGCATAGATGCAAACAGATTTAAACATTGCAAAGTAGTCGTAGTAGTGAGTTGCAACTGTGTGAAGCTGTTGCATTTATTCTTAGTTCTTCTAAGGCTTCTTAGTTCATTTATACCCTTTTAAAATGTGGCTGAAATGCAATACCGTACTCAAGTCTGGAATATTGCAGACAGATAGAAGAAAAATTACTACTACAGTTAGGAAGAGTATTATGTTAAGTACTTCTCAGAATGAGGCTTCCTGCTTTTGCAGCTCGGATAAGAGGTTTTTTTCCTTTTCTGTTTTTTTAAACACGTCATCAGTGAAGAAAGGTGGAAAGAACGCGGCATGTTCAGTGTAAGCATGGGAAAGTGAGAGGCGATTATCTCCCAACCCTGAAAAGCCTCTTACAAGTGAGGTGGATATTAGGAACAACTCGGATAATAGCATTTGTGCAGCACTCAAATATACTACTAGGGAAAGCTGCACAACTCTGTTTGAGAAGAATTTTCAAGATGCTTTTGTCATGGTTGCTGTCAGGACATCTAACCTGTCCAGGGGTTGTGCCAGCGGGACTTTGGGGCATATCTCCTGCTCCACAGTTTCTAGAGCTAAAAGCCTCACAAATGCTTTTCTTTAGAGTAGTGAAATTAAATGAAGTATTTAGTACAGTTACCAGTTACCTGAAACTTAAAGTTGTACTTTTAAGCAAATATATTGAGGTGTGTGGATATACCATACCAGAACAGCTGTTCTTTCTGGGTTTTATGTCCTATGCTCAGTCATCAACAGAATTGGTACAAGCATTTAATTTTGTCTTTGTTACAGAACTTGCTTGGCAACTAGAAGAAGCTCTTACTTTTTTTTTTGACAATTTTTTTTTGGTGGAGGAGGTCCCACAGCCTGGATGATTGTACAGCAGTTCCTGGTGTCGGTGTGCTCAGAGTTTGCTCAGGAAGGTGATAGGTGTGTTCGGAGCTGTTACCAGATGCATTTTGGGAGAGCTGAAGTGATGTTCCCAAATCACTCTCTGGATGAACCCAGGTTGTCCAAAAAGGAACTGCTGGTGGACAGTCTTTTGTCTTACTCCATCCTGGATCTTATCCATGCATCCCTCATGTAGGAATTTAACTAGTGATGTTACATTATAGATGAGATTATTTTGTTTAAAGTTGTAGATCATTTGCTTGTTATTAACCTGTGTTGCAAAATTTTTTGCCCATGAGAGAGAAATAAGGTGCTGAGAAAATAAGTGAAGTTTGTGGAGAGAGCATATGGGAGAATTAATGCTCATGATTCATTTGAGTAGCTGCACTTTGGAATTGTCTTCTCCTTCACATGTATGAGTCATTCAATTGGTACGATGTCTTTCTCCAAAAAATTGTAATGTGTTTTGCTGTGTGGGAATAAAAGTTATGATGCTGACATTTATTTCTTTCTTTATTTTTCTGACAGAATTTGGTGTTCATTTAGCAGAACTGACTGTAGATCCCCAGGGAGCTCTGGCCATCCGTCAGGTAAGTTTACCTGGAGCTCTAGAAAGAATTTTGGTGGTTGTTTCATTGGGTTTTAAAATATTCTCTCATGTTTCCAGGTCAAAGACTACTGCTTCTCCATTTTCTTTCACATTTCTCTAGAGTCGTTATATTTAAACATTATTCAGAGGTTATATATTTACCTTTTTTGAAAACAATGCTTTTTGCTCAATGCATTGCATCCATTGCTCAACGGACAGCCATCAGTTCATCTTTTTACTGTGGTAGCTTTTCTTTGTTTTGCAACTTTTTTTGTGTGTTTTTGGCAAGCTCTCTTGCCCCTCTGTAAGCAGCCTGGTGGGATGGGAGGCTGAGCAAATGGGGTAGGGGTGACACTTGCTGTGGTTGCAAGATTTGTTACTGATTCTTGACCTCTCTTCTAATGCAGCTTGCGTCTGTCATTTTGAAACAGTATGTGGAAACTCACTGGTGTTCTCAGTCAGAAAAGTTTAGACCTCCAGAGACCACAGAAAGGGTGAGATTTGGTTTCGTATTGTCTACTTCGAAGCACTCTATCCATCAAGAATATTAATTTTGTAGGTGGTTTAAAAAGTGACAGTGCGCTTGTGTATTATGAGGATTAATGGCTTCAGTCAAGGTTTTCTGACCTTTTCCACTTTGAAAATCTGTTTTCAGTTGCTTAAAACAACACTAGACTTGAGAAGCTTGGGCTGATTTCTCTAGGCTGAAAAGTTCAGCTATAATGTTTCTGCGGCCCTAAGAGCAAGACTAGAAGAAAGCTGCTTTGTGAGTTTTACAAATACTGATTCTGGCAGTCCTTTTTCAGAGATCTGCTAAATCTTGGGTTTTTCAGCTTGGGACTTAAAGGCTCTTTTCCCATGACAAATTTCAGTGGAAAGGTCAGCTGGGTTTCATTAAAAATGTGTTCAGTAGGAGTATCTAACAGCTAAAATGGCTGGAGATTTTAGCCCTTTGCCACTTTGACTGTTGACTAGACCATCTTTCACATCTAGGATATGATTCATCCTGTCCAGAGATAGTTGCTTGAAATAGATCTTGTGAATTATGCCCCAGGAGTGCTGGCTGGCTTTTCCCATCCCTTTAGGGTTGGGTGACTAGTTCTTGTTTACTAAAATCTTCCAAAGTAAGCGAACCTAGTCCTTGACACTGGAGCTGGGATTCATATCGTCTAACTCTGGATGTCTTCGGTGTAGATATCCACATCTTATCTGATTGCAGCTGTGAGCTCCTACTGTCTGCTTGGTCAAGTGCTCTGTGGGAGAAGAGTGCTGTGCTAAAACACACCATGCAGTTTGCCATAAAAGAATTATGGGGTGTAGTGTACAAGGTTGGTTTGTCTCATGAGTATTCATTTTGTAAAAGCAATATTCAATCAATATCAGGATACAGTCATAGGTATAAACATTTTGTTAAGTCATTTTATGACTGGGGCTCTGCTTTGCTAAATAACGTTATTCTCTACAGGCAAAAGTTGCCATTAGAGAGCTCCTACCCAATGGGCTGAGAGAGTCGATCAGCAAAGTGCGCTCGAGTGTGGCTTATGCAGTTTCAGCAATAGCCCACTGGGACTGGCCCGAAGCCTGGCCTGAGCTTTTCAATCTCTTGATGGAGATGCTGGTTAGCGGAGATGTGAACGCAGTGCATGGAGCCATGAGAGTGCTTACAGGTATGTGTATGCCAGAGGTTTGGCAAGGAAGTGGTTTAGGCTTTTCCTTAACTTACTCCTTCCTTCCTTTTCCTTATCCTATCGCTTTTCACTCCGAATTGAAGAAATGGGAATTTGCTGCTTCTCTTCTCCTGGGCGTGATGCCTGTTGCATGCTCAGTAGATATCACAAAAGCTGAGGGAAAATGTTCTGTGCAGCAGATTTATAGCTCAGAAGGGACTTAGATTGTAACACCCTGTTTTCCAGATATCCCCAGTTTTTGGCGTGATATTTTTCTGCTTGCCTTCAAGAGTTGCTATGGGTAGGCCAGATGACACTGGCCTAATCAAGTACGAATCAATGTTTCCCATACGCTTAATGTTTCCTAAAGATTCTGTTATTGCTGTTGCCTAAAAATTTGTTTTCTTTTAAGAACTTCTCTTTTTTTTCCACTTTCTAGAATTTACACGGGAAGTGACAGATACACAGATGCCACTTGTTGCTCCTGTTATTCTTCCGGAGATGTACAAAATTTTCACAATGGCAGAGGTATGATCTTTGCTATTAAGTTGGTACTGAATGGCATTGGTGGGAATGTTTCTTGGAGCAGAGAAACTCCAGATTTAATGGTTAAGCTGTACTGTAGTACGAGTTAGACTTCAAGAATTTTCTTGATGTGATATTTGAGGGCAGCTAATAGAAATGTTGGAGCCAATGGTAAAATAAGAGAGTCAAGTTAAAGCAAAAAATAAATGCAATTAAAATAAAGGAAATAAATGTATTTTGTGTTCCTGATCTATTATTTAAACTTTTTTCTAGGTGTATGGCATTCGCACAAGGTCACGTGCAGTGGAGATATTTACCACGTGTGCCCATATGATCTGTAATATGGAGGAATTGGAAAAGGCAAGAGTTTAACTTAATATGCAACATACTTTGAATTTAAACTGAGCAAGATTCTAAATAATCATTTATATCAAAATGAAACGGAGAATTATATACTCTTGTCAGCTGTAATTCTGGGGAAGAGGGTGTCATTTAATACACGTGAAGTGGCTAACTCCCTGCTTTACATGCATGCCTTGATACTGGGACTTGGTCTCCATGATTAAGATTAACTTGTGACATAACAACAGATGTGCTTGGAACAGCTCAGAGGGAGGGCAGCAGCATGGGGAGGAGACAGAGTATCATCCCTTTGTCTGGAAATCCCTGATGTAGCTTCCAAGTGAACTGTGTGACCTGATGAACTGCCAGGCCTTGGCCATCTGGGTTGTGATGGGCATTTTTCTGGTCCTTGGGCAAGGCAGGTGGGTATAAGCTCCTGGAAATTCATCAGTTGCTTTAGCATGTGTGTTAGCCTTTTGTTCCTAAAGGGGTGGTGGAAACCAAACAAAACAAGATTCATGGATTCACGGATTAGACAGAGTTGGAAGGGACCCCTAGAGATCATCTAGTCCAACTCCCCTGCCAAAGCAGGATTGCCTAGAGCACATCACTCAGAAAATCTCCAGAGGAGGAGACTCCACAACCAGTCTTGGCAGCCTGTTCTGGTGCTCTGTCACCTTCACTGTAAAGAAGTTTTTCCTCATATTTGAGTGGAATGTTCCAGCTTGTGCCTGTTCCCCCTCGTCCTTGGTTACCCTACGCTGGACTCTCTCCGGTAGTTCCCTGTCTCTCTTGAACTGGGGAGCCCAGAAATGGACGCAGTATTCCAGATGTTAGAAAGAATAGCTGTTAAGAATGAAGCACTATGCAGTTAAGCAGTTTTATGCACATGAGTCTCCTGTCTGGCACTCAGCACATCTGCATTTTATATGGCCTTTACAAGTGGGTTTCCCAGCAGTCCCCAGACAGAAAAGAAGTTCTTTTCAACTTTTTTGGGGGTGAGGATAGGAAAGGGTGACTCTCAAGACTAGTGGCTGGTCATTGCTGAGTGGCTGTATCTGCTGTTTCCTCCCTGTTTGCACAGGGAGCAATTCAGTATAGACTTTTGGGAAGTTCTGGTAATTCACCATGTCTGTACAGCACTGACAAGGTCACTTATGCAATAATACCATGCAGTTGGTACCAGTATCCAAAAGATGATAGTAGCTTCTCACTGTCTTATTTTAGTGGAGGACTGAAAGTGTTCTTTATATTGTATATAAAACTTCTTCTATTGAAATTTGACTTCAAAAAGAAAGAGAGGCAATCTTTTTATAAATTGCTAAGGTAGCATTTCATAGTTGAATCAAACATACAGTTTTTCTGTCTTAGCTATGGTGTTATGAGAAGTATTCTCAATAAAATTATTTTTATCCAGTATTACTTGCTCTGCTAAGCACTGCTTATGGAGTGCTTTAACATCTGGAAAAATAATTACTGCATTTTCCTAGGAAGAATCATGATGGTAATCTTCAGACCAGCTGTTGATACTCAGTTCACAAAGGGCTTGTTTGCTTTGGGGGAGGGTGGCTCAGGATGGGGATAAATGCTGTCCTCAGGGCTTGGTGTAATTGCTGGTGGGGGGTGTTGTCACCCCAGGTTTCTTTTACAGCCTGGGGGGGTGCCTGGTGGCAGGGTTTGGGGCATGATTCAGCTAATCAAATGAAAGTGCCTCATCAGGAGGATGTGTGCTGCTCCAGAGACTCTGGACTGGATTGCCTGGATCTCTCTGTAGAGTCTGAAGTGATGGCTTAGTTGTAGGTGTGTGATTTGTGGCACTCTGTGCTGTGCAGTTTTGAAGGGTGGGATTCAGCTGAGCTTAGTTCCCAGCATGAGGAAAGAGCCAAAGTGGTGTCTGAAACAAGAATTTCATGTGACTTTAAAGCATTCCACAGTTGTCATGACTCTCACTTCAGTTTTGTAGCAGGAAAGTGCAATTTCTGTTGCTTCTAGTGCTTTACTTATCAGATGTGAGGGTTCTGTATCTTGTGTTCACCTCTGCTTGCATTGATTGTAACCAGGGCGCAGCCAAAGTCCTGATTTTTCCTGTGGTGCAGCAGTTCACAGAGGCCTTTGTTCAGGCCTTGCAAATACCTGATGGACCGACATCAGACAGTGGCTTCAAGATGGAAGTCTTGAAGGTAAGTGACTTCAGACTGATTAAATAAAGAATTGAATACCAGTACAGTGTCAGATGTGCCAGAAAACAGAGAAACTTGAGTGCATGTGACCTCTCCTAGTAATGCTGTTGTTATGAATAGTGAAGGTTTTTGGCTTCCAGCACCATACAACATTGAAATATTATTTTACCTGTACTGAAGACACCTATGATGAGATCTATAGGGATCTGTCCATAAAGTGATCCATAGGGATTGGTCTGTCAGAGGACAGGGGCTATCTGTCCTTGTCATTTGCTGGTCTGAGACATCTTGGATGCATCTTGTTTGGACACTGTACTCAGTAGTTAGATATCTCTCTTTTCTAAAGATGCTGCAGAATTCTGCTGCAATGAAGTTTTAAAAGCTTGTTATGTGCAGGTGCTTTTCTAGTTCTTTAATGCTAGATGATATCTGCAAAGGAGATATGGAAAGTCTTTGTATTTTCTTGGTTTCCTGGAGAAAGAAGATTGGATTGCAGAGCTTCTTGCACATGTAGCTCAGTGCATGGGCACAAGAGTGCCAGTGTAGGTACAGAGATCCCTTCAACAGCTGGGAAAGCACTGGAGTTCTGGGCTTTGCTGCCTGCAACATGGGAGAGAAAAGAAAACTCAAAACCAGGAGTTGCAGAATCAAATCCAGATCTTTCATTTGCTTGCACATGTGCTGGGATAAGCAAGACTTGGGTCACAGCGTACAGGCTTCTGAAGATGGGTGGCTGAGGCCCTTTCAGCTGTGTTCCCTGAAGAAAACAATAAGGAAGAATTATTGAAGCCAAGCATCAAAAGTTTTTCATAATGACCAGTTTTGTGCTGGAGCCATGAAAATAAGTGCTGGGAGGATGCTATTGTATTATACAAATTAGAAACTACTGAGTTCTGTGTTGTGGAACTTGTTTTCCTAGTCCTGTTAAAGGCAGCAGTCCCCTGGCTGTGGCATCCTGTCACTTCTTAATAAGGGGTTGCAGGTATCATACACTGGAAACAGCCAGAGCTTGTTTCTTGCTGTGCAAGCACCAAAGGGAAGAGAGTTTGGGGTAGGATGTTGGCAGGTTTTGTTCAGAGACTCTCTTGCGGGTTTTTCCCTTCCACTGACTCTCTGCTGCATTCCCGGGGCATGCTAACATGAAGGTGATGCTCTGGGGTACTCTGCAGGGTGTAATCTCAATTTGAACAGGCTGCAGCTCAAGAATGTCTGAATCTCTTATTCCAGATACGTACATTGGGAAGTTTAATGAGTAGAAGTAGTTTTCAGCCTACGTAGAAAGCAGTTGTAATTGATAGTTTCTCTCTAACCATAGACCAGTTCTTCTGTTCTTGTTACATTCGTACATTCTGCAGCCTTTTTTGTTATTTACGTAACAGCATTTACAGGAATTGGAGCTATTTGTACTTGTATGTCTGCACTGATATGCAGCAGTAGTCTTTTGAAAGAGGATGACAGGCTGGGAAAGCATTTGAGGAAATGTCATTGTGTTCTGGTTCTGTTCCTTAATTGTGTGTGGGCATCTGCTTTTGGCCGCTGCTGGGTAGGTGCAATACAAGAGAGGATTTTGGTCTGAATACGCTATTGTGTGTTGGGTAGTGTTGATGGCAGCAGAAAATCAGTATGGATTTAAACAGTAAGTTCAGGAGGCCTGTTGCTGCTGAGTGGTGTGTAGAGGCTTTTTTAAAGAGATGAGTATTCTGGCTGTTGACTTGGGGCAATTCATGATTTGGTCACTTAGGGTTTCTAAGCTGATGATACCAATTTTCTAAGGGAAAAGTGATTCAGGTGAAAGACCCATAAATTGCCTTCCCTTCCAGAAAAGTGGATTTTATAGTCATTGTAATGCAGAAGTAGGATACCTCAAGGGATTAGTTAAGCCAGCTTTACAGATGAGATCATTACAGGAACCCCTTGAAATACTGATGCAGTGGAGGAGAGAGTTGAGACTTTTCATTTTCAACCAGATGCAAACTCAATCCTGTCTTTTTTTCCTTAATGAAGTGCTATACAGCAAATGACAGGAAGATATTTTTTTTTTCTTCCTTCCCTGTCTCTTGAGAGCTTTGCACTCTAAGGTTTGTGGAGTTCTTGGTGGAAATCGGAGGCAGCCCTGACCTAAAATGTCTTGCTTTCCATCTAAGAATGTTATGCAGGACATTGTCGAAAGCTTTAAGGAGTAATACTGAAGTGTGCATGTCTGCCTGGCACGCTGGGACAGTGATCCTGAGAAGAGAGTAGATAGATAGGTTGGATCACATTGTGACAAACCACCGATTGTTAATTTATCCCCAGTCTTTCCAAACATAGTTAAGAGTGTAGAAGCAGTTTATCAGAAAGCTAATGCCTATATCCCACAGACGAGATGGGAGGTATGGCCACAGCAAAAAACCATGAGGACTAGAACAAAATACCAGTAGTGTAATGTATCTCTGAGGGTGAACGAGCTGCAGCTGAAATGATTCCTGAATCCCAATTCCAGTGTTGTTGTCAAACGTGCCGCTATTGATTGTTTTGAGAGAAATGGTGATTAAACATGACGAGTAACAGAGTTAAGGCAGATTTCGTAGCAAGGGAATACAAATATGATGTACTTAGTATGCAGCAACTATATTAAAAGCACCAATTAACCAACAGTCTAAAGTATCTTACAACCTTGTTGTAGTGCTGCTTCACTTATGCTTAAAATCTGCTTTTTGGTCACCTGTATATTAGGTGGGTCAGAAAAGTTAAGCTTATATTATTTTGGTGTTGGAACAAATAATTAGTTAAAAAAATAATTACTACTACCCTCTTTGTTCTTGCCTGGAAGACAAGGTGGCAGCTGTGTCTTGGGGGCAAATTTCCCAAGCAAAGTACATACTCTGTACCTGCTGCGCTCTTAATGAATGTTCAGCTTTAACATGCTCTCCTGCTGCTGGCTAGCATATTTTTTTAAGCTTTTTATCCACAAATTTGGGATTTTTACTTGTGTCTTTAGACAGAGAAGGGTGTGAAGCAAGAAAAGGCTTTAATACAGAGTGACTTTAAGGAGATGCTGAGCAACTAGTGGAGATGTGGTTGGATGTTTGCTTGTGGAACACTAGTGGAGCTGTGGTGGTGTTCCCCCAGAGGTGATTTTGGTGTGTCTATGTGGTGACTCGGGCTACAGATGAGGAAATGGCCAGTTATTACCTGGCTTGGCCAGTGAACATCCTGCTTGGGGAGCAGCTCAGCTTTGTGAGGAGAGATGGATAAGAATTTTCTTGGAGGATTTAATAGGTGGTGGAGCAGTACGTGGGCGTTAGCAGAGGAGGAGGTCTGTGAAACAGTTTTTAGCTCAGGCAAGCAGTGGAAATTGGCAGAATGAAAGACCAGGGGTTGAAATACAACATTTGACAGGAGAGAGTGCTCTTTTTTTAATGACTTGCACTGCAGTAAAGTGGTGAACTTGCAAATGCAGCTTTCTGTTGTTAGAACTGCAGAACTATTGAATTGAAAAGCTCTCCTACCCACTCCAGCAGCGCTTCCTGCAAGGTTGTCTTGGCATGGAGCTTAGAAAAACTTGCAAACGGATAGTTTGCATGTGTAGAAGTGTGGGAAGTAGGCTGTGGTCTGGTTTTTGTCTCTGCTGTTAACATTCATTTTCTGGGACCAGAGCTTCCAGGTGGTGATCGTATTTGGACAGTGCTGTGCAGTGATGTACTTCTGATCGGAGTTGATACCTTACCACCAAATTATTGTATTGTCTTTGTTTCCAGAGTACATCTCATGTTATCCCTTTGTTTCCCTGCAAAAGAGCAAATATGAAGAGGGCCTGATTGTCAGAGTTTGTGCAAGTGAGGGGAGTCTGGTCAGGAGGGAGAGGAGGAGACCTCGGTGGCAGGAAAACGTTGGATGATCTCAACTGTTAATGAAACAGTTGCCTATGATTTGAGTGTTTGTTGATGGTTTTCCCGGTTTCACTTCTGATTGATGCTCTTTTTTGTTCCAGGCTGTGACAGCACTTGTGAAAAACTATCCAAAGCACATGGTTTCATCGATGCAGCAGATCCTGCCCATTGTCTGGAACACCCTTACAGAAAGTGCTGCTTTATATCCTTTGTAGTGAATGGTTTTAACGCGACTAGAACAAAACAAACTGTCTCATACTCAGTAACAAGCTGAACACAGCTGAAGAGCATGGTACCTGGAGAAGTCTGTTCCAGAATGTAGGGATTTGTGGTGTAGGTGTGAAGTCTTCAGTGCTAACAGCTGCTTACACTTGCTGCTGAAGTTGATTTGCCTTTTGAATTTTATAACAGTCATCACTTCGCTGCACAACCTGACGTGTTAGAGGGGTTCTGTTGGTAGTTTTCCCAGTACTTGCAAACTGATAAGTCACAGAATCACCTAGGTTGGAAAGGACCATTTAAGATCATCTAGTCCAACCAATGAGAAAAAAAAAAACACAAAAAAAACCCACCCCCAAACTGCACATATCACACTCAAAACAACACCAACCCAACACTAATCCATATCCCTTAGCACCATGTCAACTTGTCTCTTGAATACCTCCAGGGATGGTGCCTCAACCACCTCCCTGGGCAGCCCATTCCAATG
>JAOQGH010000013.1:628807-642833 GCA_025769975.1 Gallinago jamesoni
AGCTTCGTTGCCCTTCTCTGGACCTACTCCAGCACCTCAATGTCTTTCTTGTGGTAGGGGGCCCAAAACTGGACACACTACTCAAGGTGGGGTCTCACCAGTGCTGAGTACAGGGGGACGATCACCTCTCAGGTCCTACTCACCACATGGTTCTTGATATAGGCCAGGATGCTGTTGGCCTTCTTGGCCACGTGGGCACACTGCTGACTCACATTCAGCCGACAGTTGACCAACACCCCGAGGTCCTTTTCTGCCAGGCAGCTCTTCAGCCATTCTTCCCCAAGCCTGTAGTGCTGCCTGGGGTTGTTGTGACCCAAGTGGAGGACCCGGCACTTGGCCTTATTGAACCTCATGCTGTTGGTCTCAGGCCATCCATCCAGCCTGTCGAGATCCCTCTGCAAAGCCTATCTGCCCTCCAGCAGATCAACACTCACACCCAACTTGGTGTAGTCTGCAAATTTGCTGAGGGTGCATTCGATCCCCTTGTCCAGATCATTGATAAAGATGTTGAAGAGAACCGGCCCCAGTACCAAGCCCTGTGGGACACCACTCGTGACCAGCTGCCAACTGGATTTCACCACCACACTCTGGGCATGGCCCTGCAGCCAGGTTTTAACCCAGTGGAGAGTATACCTATCTAAGCCATGAGTATCCAGTTTCTCCAGGAGGATACTGAGGGAGACTGTATCAGAGGCCTTACTAAAGTCTAGGTAAATAACATCCACAGCCTTTCCTTCACCCACCAATCGAGACACTTTGTCATAGAAAGTAAAATCTTTCCATATTGTTAATCCAAAAGTTGCATTTTTAGCCTTTTATAATGAGAGAGTAATTGTAGAATACAGAGCTTTCTTTTGTAGTTTTTTCTGATTTTTTAGTATGAACACCAGAATTGGACACTGTTATAATAGCATAAGGGTTGACTGAGCTTTTCCTCCCTAATTTAATAATTACTGTTTTCCTAGAGACAATAGATCTGAACATTTTTATGCTACTTGCATAGTCTTGTGTTTCAGAACCCTGCTGCATATTGGGTGATAGGCTTTTGTAGAATGAAAGTGGGCAGGGAGACCAGACTCATAGCCTTAGTCCTGGAGCAAGTAGAGACTGTATAGTTTCAAGGTCAGCTGGTTTTTGGGAGGTTTTTTAGACAGCTGTTAAATTACAAGGAGCTGTTTAAGTTTTTGATGGTGTATTTCTCCCTCTCCTGATCTGACTCCTGCTGGCAGGTGAGCTTACAAAATAGTTTTTTGTTTGCAGAAGGGGAGAGTCTTGTCCTTCCTTCCCTTTTGTTTGCTGTGGCATTTGTTGGACTTTTAGTTCACCATCCCCAGAGAACCTCCTTCCTCTCAACCTCCAGGTTAGTTTTCTGCCACTGCCCAGGGTTTGAGGCAGTGGAGAGGCCTGAGGAGGAGCAGAGCTGATATAAAGAAGCACATGGAGTCAGTCAAGGGGTGGCTCCTCACCCTTTGGCAGTGGTGAAGTGTTGAATTCACCCTGGAAATGGTTCACAGAAATCACAGAATGCTAAGGGACCTCTGGAGATCATCCAGTCCACCCCCTGTCAGAGCAGGTCCACCCAGAGCAGGTTGCAGAGGAGGATGTCCAGGCAGGTTTGAATGTCTCCAGAGACTCCACCACCTCCCTGGGCAGCCCTGTTCCAGGGCTCTGCCACCCTCAAAGGAAGGAAGTTCCTCCTCATGGTTAGGTGGAACTTCCTATGTTCAAGTTTGTTCCCAGTACCTCTTGTCCTGTCCTTGGGCACCACTGAAAAAAGACTGGCCCCAGTTCTGTTCTTGCAAAGTTTTAACACACAAGAGATCTGAAGGAGGTACTGAAACGATGTGGAAGTGGGCTGTGGAAGTGATCATAGAAGTTGGGCAGTGGACAAATCCTGGGGCTTGGCTTCTGTCTGAAATGCAGGACCGCGCCTAAAATCTAAGAGGTTTTTAAGAAAGAAAGCTTCCCTAGTTATCAGGAATTTTAAGATAGGAACAGATTAATTCCTAAATAGATGCAGTTCTTTAGAAACATGTGTATTTACTTAACTCCGTCCACTTATGTGAGAACAGAAGTAAATTACACAGAAGAGGTGGAGGACCCTGTGGATTCTGATGGTAAGAACTTGTTAAACTGGACTTTTGCCTTCCCTTTTGAGGAGGGAATGGACTTGCCTATTATTGTTGTCAAAACAGTAACTGAAACACTGCAAGAGTTGGTCCTTAAAGGTACATTTATGGTGTGAAAACAGTGTTCTTTGCAAGTTACATGTGATTGTGGCCAATGAAGCTGCGTAATTTTAAGTTTTCTAATGACTTGAGTGAGTTTTTCAGCAATTTTGAGGTAAAAGTAATAGGACAAAAGAAAACCAAACAGGTTTTAGGTTGAGCTTGATCACTTTTAATGAGGGGTGTGCAGTGAAGTGGGAAAAGAGCAAAGTGATGAGGTCAGATGTCCTCCAGGGGCTGCTGCTGCCCTTGCTAGTCCAGGAGGAAGAATAAACATTATCTCATCAGACAAGCTAACTGTTTGTAATTCTATTTCACACCCATGTATGTCTTTCTGTATGTTACCATATTTAGTCATGGGGTTTGTTTTCACTTCTGCCTTTCTGTAAGTTGGAATATTTAGTCATGTTCTTTTTTTTCTCCCCCCCCCCCCCCCTTCCTTTCAGGTGAAGTATTGGGCTTTGAAAACCTCGTGTTCAGTATATTTGAATTTGTTCATGCCTTGTTGGAAAACAGCAAATTTAAGAGTACAGTGAAGAAGGCTTTGCCAGAGCTGATCTATTACATCCTCCTTTATATGCAGATCACAGAGGAGCAGGTGAGCACGTTTGTCTTGTGTAGGAAGCAAATGAGATGAGAGGTGTAAAGCAGCTGATGTCCTGGGAAGAATTTCAGTTCATGGAAGCTGCTGCAATTGAGTAGGCTGTTCTGTCACTTTGTTGTGCCAGGGGTGCACAGGAAGGTTCCTGGATGGTATAATGTGGAGAGCAAATCACAGAATCTTAGAATGGTTTGGACTGGAAGGGACCTTCAGAGAGCATCTGGTCCAAACCCCCTGCCATGGGCAGGGGCATCTTTCACTGGATCAGGTTGCTCAAAGCCTTGTCTGGCTTGACCTTGAAACTTCCAATGATGGGGGACCTACAGCTTCTCTGGGCAACATATTCCAGTGTCTCACTACCCTCATAGTAAAGAATTTTTTTCATACATCTAATCTAAATTTGCCTTCTTTCAGTTTAAACCATTGGCCCCTTTTTCTGTCACAACAGGGCCTGGTATAAAGTTTCTCTCCATCTTTATCAGCCCTCTTTATACATTGAAAGGCTGCAGTAAGGTCTCCCCAGAGCCTTCTCCTCTCCAGGATGAACAACCCCCACTCTCTCAAGCTTTCTTCCCTCATGAAATGATGTGAATATGAGGATTATCATGCTGAAAGGGGTAGCCAGGGTTCTGTGATAGTGAAAGGACTGTGTACTAGTGTGAAATAATTCGTACTGAAATTCTATGTGGCTCCTGGCCTCTCAAGCCTGCCAGACGTCATCTTTTTCTCTTGTTTAGGTGGGCATGTATAAAAATAGGCACTCTGTTAAAGATTTATCTGCTTCTCCCATTTCTCATCTATAAATAACACTGTGTAGCATTGATTCCAGGTCAGTTGTTAGTTCTGTCAAATTCTGATCTGTAAAGAGGAGCAGAAGAGCAAGATGAGCTCAGAACAGAGGGGCACTTCTTTTCAAAGGTTTCTCCAATAGAATACAAGAAAAATCAATTGAAGATGGCAACTTCTTACATCAGAGAAAAAAAATCTGTCTTTTGCAAAACTGACATTACTGGAAATAGAAAAAGCTCCCTTTTACCCTTGGTGTTCTGAATTCTTCATTCACCCTGTCTCCTTGTCTCTTTTCTGTTTCAGATAAAAGTTTGGACTGCAAATCCACAACAGTTTGTGGAGGATGAAGATGATGATACTTTTTCCTACACAGTGAGGATTGCTGCACAGGATCTGTTGCTGGTATGAAACGTGTTCCACATTAAGATGCAACCGACATAATAATAAGAAATAATAAACCTAGCTTCATGAATGGCATTTGGAGAGAAGAATAACTTTCAAAAGTCTATACAAATAAGCATTACCATTTCATCCTGTGCAGGCTGTGGCTGCTGATTTCCAGAATGAGAGTGCGACTGCTCTGGCTGCGGCTGCTACAAGACATTTACAAGAAGCTGAGCAGGCGAAAAACAATGGTGCTGAGCACTGGTAAGGAGATGGGGCAGCAGGGGATGACACTGAATGAGTGTCATCATTCAGTGTACCCATCCTTGCTCTTCTGCAAGGTTGGGTACAGCACAATTGAATCGCTTTTTTTTTGTGTGTGTGTGACATTGCTGCTGATGGAAAAGGATGAAATTTGATAAGGAGAAAAAGGAAGTACAGCAGTGCTTGAGCCAGATTGCATTTTTTTAATGTTACTTGGGGATAGGAGGAGAAAGCTCAACTGCAAGAGTACCTAATTGTGTTCCATAACTGTTCTGTTTTGGTTTTCCAGTTTATTAGTTTAGTGTTTGCATTTATTTTGAATATTAGTGTCAGAGTAGCGTCTCTGTATAGTGATAAGCAACTGAATGTCAGAAAAATCAGACATCGAGTCCCAATCTGCCTTAATTGTGTAAGTTTTAAAGTAGGTTATTTACTTCACAAATAAAACCAAGGAGAAGTGCTATTTGCCCATAACCCTATTTTATCATAATTAACATGCATTAATGCAAAACCAAACATTTTTAAACCTTCAGTGTACTGGGTATCGCAGTGCTTCTGCACACAGAGTGGTCAGGCAGGGCACAGCTGGACATGTAAGTCTTCATAGAAAACTCTTAATTTCTTTTTTTATTATGGGAGCAAATCAAGTACAAGAAGTAACACTTATTCAACAGGTATTTTAGAAAGTGATTGAGAACGCTGCTATGCTGGGGATGTTTCCAAGCCCCCAACTTGCAGAGTTTTGCAAATGTTCATTTCTTTCAGTGCCTTTTTAAATTCTCTGCTTTGGGTTCAAGGAAATAGTTAGACCAAAAAATTGTAATGGTTTCACTTCAGAATTTTTATTTATTTTTTAAGGTGATGGTGGTAGAAAAACCTCTGAAAAGGCATCTGAATTCTTTTGCAGGTGGAAAATACATGAAGCCTGTATGTTGGCCCTGGGCTCTGTGAAGTCTATTATCACAGACAGTGTGAAGAATGGTAGAATCCATTTTGATATGCACGGCTTCCTGACGAACGTTGTTCTTGCAGACCTCAACCTTTCAGGTATGTTGGGCCTTGACATTAAAGTAACTGCTGATTGCCAGACCTTGGAAATATCTTCCAAAGGAGTGTCAGGCTACTGTATGCGTGCGGGGCTGTGAAATGCAATTGGTCACATTGTACGTGTGGAAGTGCGTAATCTTACCTTGTGAGTTCACACGTGCTGCCAGGTCTAATGTAAGTCCTTTAAACGTGGGACACTGCTCTCAATTGAAACTTACTGTGGGCTGGGTGTTTGAACCTGGAAGGACAGTTGCTTGGGGAACTTGGTGGAAAAGAGCTGCTCTGTTGTCTGGTACCTGTTTCTGGGAAAGACACCAGCAGTGTTTAACAGGCTTCAGAATTCCTGCAGCCCCAGACCATCCCATTTTCTTTACAATGAGGCTGACACTGGTTGTAGCACACGAGTTCAGGTAATACTCCTGGTGGAGTGGGATCTGTTACTGGGATCTCTGAAGGCTTCTGCTTTCTGTGCTATCTTCCATCAGTGTGCAAGGAAGTCAAAGGAGTTGTTGAAAGTCAGATCTTAAAAGTTCTTGCGAAAAATTAAAATTTGAGAAGTTTTAAGCCAATGTGAGCATTACTGATGAGTCCACATTAAGTTGTGTCAGTGCAGAAAAACAAATTGCTAGATGCTTTCATCAAAAAAGCATTTATTTAGGCTGTTACAAAGAAGGTTTTTTCTTTTTTTGAGTTAATTTTGAATGAAGAACCAGTGTGCCGAGTGCATAGCATGTAATGCATGTAAAAACAAACAAAACAAAAACAACCTCAGCCATTTACATATATTTACACACACTTACATATGTGGTATTGGGTTGTAAATGAGCTCTAGAAATTGCTCCTGGAGTCATTATGTAGATAGTTCTCATGGTGTCTCCATTTAATGCTCAGTAATGGTAATAAAGCAGTGGAATCCTGCTTTTTATAATGCTTAGAAAAGATTTTCTCTTGCTGTACATCTTGCATGGAGTTTTTTATGTCCTCATCTAAAATTAATACTTGCAGGAGTATAAATAATGGCAGTAAAGATGCTGAGAGCTAAAGAACATTATCTGTTTGAGGATAGCCTAAATAGATAAGGATACCTTTAGCCTGAAAAGGCAGAAGGGTTAAGTGCGATAAAGATACCTCATACCTTGAGAAGTGTAAACAGGTGAGTAGATAATGAGTATTCACTGTTTCTGTGGTGCTCTTTAACATTATGTTCTGTGATTACAAGGTGATGGCTAGGAACTGGAAAAGTAAGCCATAGAAGATCCATGTATACACCTGTTTCTTTAATTCTTTCCCTGAAGCTTCTCCTCTTTGCTGCTATTGGGGACAGAATATTGAGTTGGGTGAAAACGAATTGACTGAAAAAGCCTTCATGATCACTAAAGCGTGTATTGCGGTATTGATGAAAGAACCCAAGTGTAACTGCTTGAGGGGAAAAAGTTTGTTTTGTTTTTTTTAACAAATAAGAAATTATTTTTTGAAATAACTAAGGAAATAAACTGGATTCGGCCCATCAACCCATCAACAAAAATTCTTTTTATGCCTGCATGCTGATCTTCTGTGTCATATTTTACTGTTTTCCTACTAGGATGACAAAACTTTGGATAACGAATGGAAGCAGCTGTAATTTCAAACACCTAAAACTTACTCTAGCACCCTTGGGGTTTTTTGTTCTGCTTCAGTGTCTCCTTTTCTCCTGGGCCGTGCTTTGTGGGCTGCCAGCCGTTTCACAGTGGCCATGTCTCCTGAGCTCATCCAGCAGTTCCTGCAGGCTACCGTCAGTGGTCTGCATGAAACCCAGCCTCCTTCTGTCCGAATCTCTGCAGTCAGAGCTATCTGGGGGTAAGGAAACCCTAAGATATTCCAAAGGGATAGGTGCCATAAATTACACTTAAAAACAGGTGTGTTAAAATATCGATAATATTTCTGTATAGACTGTGGAAGAATTTGCTTTGAATGAAATAGATTTCAACTTTAAAAAATGTAAGCAAGCAGGCTCAAAATAGAATAACTAATGAGGGATATGAAATTGAGATTCAAGGTTGGCTAAAATAAAATGTTATAATGGATACAGTCCCAAAGAGAAGCAGAACTAGATTGCAATAGAAGGAATAACAAGGTTAATCCTGTGCAGTCACAAAGGTGGCTGAATGACTTAATATGGACTTGTGGAGCAAATCACAACAATAAGGAGTGTGATGTGGTGTTGGCATCGTGGTTTTGTAAATAAGTTTCAAGAAGAAAAAGGGGAAGATCTGCTGTATTGACCCTAATGTGAAAATTAAACATTGGTTTAAAAACAAACACACACAAAAGAACTACTCTTCCCCACTTCCCAAAACCATCTTGTCTCGTGTTTGCACTGAAATGATGGTGAATAAACTTAGCTATTCCTGCAGTTGTTCTCCCTAGCTCACTTGTAGAACATGGTAATTAAAGATGTTGTAAGCAGTGAGTCAGACTGTTTTTCCCCGTCAAGGTTTATTTTCTCCATCTCTGGGCAGTTCTTAAGAGAAGTCTTGCTAGAAGACAGTGGAAGCTTTTAACGTTACTTGAGTCAACACTGCTCCTGTGAACTGTTGTGGGTGGAGTGAGGAGTAAGGATAGCTGAGATCAAGGAAGAGTAGTAGACTGATGGGAAAAAGTTCTAGAGGAGTGAACTGAAGGAAAAAGAATAGGTGGGGTGAAATAACCCCTTCTATATCATCTAGTGTTAAATGTATAAATCACTTTAATATATTCAATGTGTATTTTTACATCGCAAATTTCTCGCCTAGCTACTGTGACCAGCTGAAGATCTCTGAGAGCACCCATGTGTTGCAGCCTTTCCTTCCGAGTATCCTGGATGGACTGATCCACTTGGCAACTCAGTTCAGTTCAGAGGTCCTGAACCTCGTGATGGAGACACTCTGCATCGTCTGTACGGTCGACCCAGCATTTACAGCAAGCATGGAGAACAAAATCTGCCCCTTCACGATTGCAATATTTCTGAAGTACAGCAATGGTACGTGTTCAACTTACATTTTCAAAGTACGGTTGTTCTTGCTACTGAATCCCGCTTCTGAAAACTTGATAAATGATAAATTGAATGAATACTGATTCATTCAAAGGTAAAGCTGGAAGGGAAACATGCCTCTTTGCCTATTCGAAATAGTAGTAGCAAAAACTGAGGTGTGTTTCTAAGTATGTTTTAGTAAGTGGTGCTTTCTCTGTCCAGATCCAGTTGTTGCTTCTCTTGCCCAAGATATCTTTAAGGAGCTCGCTCAGATCGAAGCCTGCCAGGGTCCGATGCAGATGAGGCTCATACCGACTCTGGTCAGCATCATGCAGGCCCCTGTGGACAAGATCCCAGCAGGCCTTTGTGCAGTAAGTGCTACATGGTCTAAGCTGGAGAAGACTCTCTGTGCTTTGTCATGTAGGAGGGCTGCTTTTAAACTGCTTCGGCACAATGCCTTCGATCATTGGTAGAAGATTCTTTGTGGGGAGGAGGCAAAGTGCAGGTGGGGGGAGATGCTTCCAAAGTTAAATTTGAACTGCCTTCTTCAGTCTCTGCAGTGTATCCCTAGTCATTGTGCTCTGACATAGCCATCTTTTGGTGGAATGTTTTCTAGCAGGGTATGTGACTATTCCTTGCACTTTTTTTTCTAAGGCTTTTTCTGATTTATATGTCACGTATGTATGAATTGCTGGAGATAAATTGTACAGGTTTGTCCTTTCTATAAAAAGCAGGTTTAGGAAAGATTAAGCATTGATTATGTAGAATGATTGTGTAGACTTAAACCCATAAACATCTTTATCAATATGCCTATAATCTGCCTATTGATTGGACTGACTGTAACAGTCATTCATGGGTAATTAAAATAAATTTAAATCAATATAAACAAAATGGAACAAGTCAGCTAGAACAGTTCTCTGGCTGTAATGATTAGCATCAGGGTACTGTGAAACTGCTGTGTTTAAGTGGTTACACTGCTTTTAATGTTTGAACTGCCTTGGGAACTCTTACAGTGCACACCACATGTCCATGTCAAATACAGTGGTGCTGTGGGTGCATGACTCCAGGGTACTCTGATTTTAAAAATATTCTGGGCTGTAAAATCAGGCTGTGATCGCAGTGCTGGCTCACATCCCTCCAGCTTACGCCTTTGATGCTGGGTGGGTAGTGCTGACTTAGTGTTCTCTGGCTGCTGCTGTAACAGTGCTTCTCTTTGTGTTCCTTTCAGACTTCTATTGATATCCTGACCACAGTTGTGAGGAATACAAAACCTCCTCTGTCCCAGCTCCTCATCTGCCAAGCATTCCCTGCCGTGGCTCAGTGCAGCTTAAACACAGATGACAATGCCACTATGCAGGTAACACTGGGGAGCGGTGAGAATTGCAGGGCTACGCAGGTCCAGGAGAGGTGGCCAAGCAAGACAGGTGACATAGCGTAGTCTTTAAGGGAGCCCAGGCACCTCTCCAGGAGTCTCTGCCACCTTCAGTTTATCATGAAAGTACTGCTGCTTAAGGGCCTGAAATTACTTCTACTGATCAGTTCTTAATTTGGAGGATTGGAGTAAAGCAGAAGCCTTGAATTTTTTTTCTATTTTAGGCCTCTGGATTACATTAAAAAAATCTCCAAAAACCCAAACAAAAAAAACTTGTCTTCCCCTGTAATAATTTCCATCACACCTTAGAATGGCAGAGACTGTCTTCAGACACAGGGAAGCAAGAGACGTCCGGTGCAGAAGACCTCCTAGACCTCCCCCTTCTAGCACTTCTTTCCTGTACTCATTTGAGTAGGAAGGAGAGGGCAAACTTCTTTGCTGTGTTATCTCCCACCTGTTAGAATCTCTTGGGATTTCTCTAGCTAACAAGACTGAAACAAAACTGCAGCTACTTCAGGTTGTCTTTGTATTAATATAGATAATCTTCTTGAGAGCTGCCTGGGTGAAGAGTGAAGAGTTTTGTACTTGATAATGAACTGAAGTCTGTAGCAATTATTTTTAAACTTAGACACTCATTTACTGCACATTAGAGAGCTTGGATCTTTTATAGATGCCACTAGTTTGCCCATTGTATTCATGTCGGTTAAGGGTCTTTTTGGGGTGATGAAAGGACATGTCTTCCCACACCTCCCTGCTCTCTTACCTGGAAAGGGTAATTCTAACATGATGATTTTCTTGTTTAGAATGGTGGTGAGTGTCTGCGTGCGTACGTCTCGGTGGCGCTGGAGCAAATAGCACAGTGGCATGATGAACAAGGCCACAATGGACTGTGGTACGTGATGCAGGTGGTGAGCCAGCTTCTAGATCCAAGGACCTCAGAATTCACTGCTGCCTTTGTGGGCAGGCTGGTCTCCACTTTAATTTCGAAAGCAGGAAGCGAGCTGGGAGAGAATCTGGACCAGATCCTGAGAGCTATCTTGAGCAAAATGCAACAAGCAGAGACGCTGAGTGTGATGCAGGTGAGCAAGCTGGGCACCCAGGAGAATAAGCAGAGGTGTCAGGACAAAAAAATGTTTGTTTTTTTTAAATTGTGTGCCTGATTATTTATGGCTACTGCAATTGGAGGTCACAATCACAGAATCCTCATGGTTGGAAGGGACCATTGAGATCATCAAATCCAACCAGACACACATGAAAAAAAAAACCCACCAAAAAAACCCCCCACAAAACAAAACACCCAACCCAGCAATCTCAGGCACTAGAGCATGCTCTGAAGTGCCACGTCCACACGTTTCTTAAATACCTCCGGGATGGTGACTCCACCACCTCCCTGGCCAGGCCGTTCTACTTCCTCTGGTCCTGATTCTCCATATCTTCTTGAAATAATTAGGAAAATGCCTGCTCTGTTCATAGAGCAGGGTTGTCCACATTAGAGGGTAAGCCAGGTCCTTGTGGGTAAGCTTTAACACATCTTGAATGCATTATGATCTTGTGCTTGCAAGCAATGAACCTTTAGGAGGGGACAGGAGTTGCCCAAGCATAGATGTTGTGGCAAAGGCAGCACATTTTTAAGTGGTTTTGTCCTGTATTTGGAGGATAAATGCCTGGGAGTTGAGACAAAGTGAACTTTTGGTGGCTGAGAGTAATTAGCCTATATCAGATGAGAGGCCAGAGAAGAGCACACCATCATTTCTAGCCTTGACTACTTCTAGTGGCACACTTCTATGGAATGTTTTTATCCCAGTTGTGGTCTATCTTGTCACTGTCATGTTTGGCTGAGGTTCGCTCTGCTGTAACCCTTTTAGCCTGTGTATTCCTCTGATTTTTGTATGTGTGTTTTTCAAGCCAGAACATGGTGAATCAAGAAGGCTGTTCAGATGTCGGCACAGATTCCATCTTAAAGCCTTGATTTATTATTTTTTTTCCCTTGGAAACACTGTTGATTCTTAAATGTTCAGAATGGCTCTCACTTTGCCTAGTTTTGGATTTAAAAGATGTGGAAGCTTAAATCTGAAGGAGTCACATGAAGCCCCTGTAGCCAGGGGAAGAGAAAAGAGCCCTTCACAGTGCTGAATCTCTTCCCTGCGTTAGCCTGAAAGCTGGACCTCTGGAGACAGGCAGCTTTTCCCCAAGGAAGCCTATGGGGATGGCCTCAGACTTGGAGAATGACATTTAGACATACACAGCATACAAGTTCTACTTCTCATCTTTAAGACTCAGACTGTAAAACTGTATCTTCTAAAAAAAGCCCTTCTAAAACTTGCAGTTCTTTGCCTAAAACTTGTGTTCAAAGTGCACTCAGAATTAGAAAAGTGCTCCTGAATGATGATGTGGGAGAAGAGTGGTCCTGTGGTGGAGGTGATGATGGGAAGTCCCTGGGGTGAAAAGGGAAGAGAATATGGGTTCTGACTCTGCGCCAATAACTTCGGGTTTTGGCTCGATAATGAGACACGTTTCTGCTGGGGACGTTCAGATTCAGAGATCTGTGTGTGGAACCATGTGTATGGCATCTGGTCCACCAAGCAAACTTGGGCAGTTGCAGTATCTGAGTGTTGCCATGTGATATTTTTGCTAATCAAAAGTCAACTGCGACCCCTGATTTTTATTTTTTTTTACAATAGGCTTTTAATCTTCTCTTCAGGATGGTTAGTTAGTTTAGGGCATGGGTGTGAGTAAATTTATTTCTGCTGTGATTTTTTGGTGCTGTTGGCTGTAGCTTGTGTAGCACAGAGTGTCTTGCAAAGGGTTGTACTCTCTTTTCCTCCTGGGGTTGGTAAGCACAGTCTCTACTCTTGCAGAAAACTCAGTTATTTGAATATTTTATAAAGCATTTCCAGCTATTAAATTATGTACAGCTAACATTTCCTTTCTCCTCTTGTAGTCTTTGATTATGGTGTTTGCTCACTTGGTTCACTCACAACTGGAACCACTTCTGGAGTTCCTGTGTAGTCTTCCTGGACCGACAGGCAAACCTGCCCTGGAATTCGTCATGGCCGAATGGATGAGCCGACAGCACTTGTTCTACGGGCAGTATGAAGGCAAAGTCAGGTGGGATGTTTCCATAAGCAGGATCCGTGCATTACCATTAGCTGACTGATTGTCCCAGTGCAATTACATGCAGGGGGAGCTGGTTCAGACTGAGATTGGTGTGTGCCAGTGTTGGACAGAATTCATTTTTCCCTGCACTGTCAGTTTGGCTCAGGAGAGCCATGGGAACTGGAGCAATCACTGATCTTCCTCCGAGTGCTCCTTTTGCTGTCTGGTGACTCTGTGCTGTGGAACAGGGAGTCTTAGGGGGAAGGGGATGTCTCCTGCAAGGATGGGAGTGCTTTTGAGACTGTACTTATGTGAATAGGATGAGAATAGCTTCCACACATGAAATTGTGTTTATTCCTGTAGTTTCAGGGCATTGTAGAGAGTTTTCTAAGAGAATCTGATGATTTCTTGTTGATTTACTGATCTCTTAAAAGTCAGTAAAGAAATCAACTGAAACAGTTTTCTCTCCCTTTTGCTGTAGGAGTGCATTTCCAGTGTTCCAGTTGAGACTGAGTACTATATTCCAAAGCATGAAATATTAATTTAATATTAATTTAAATTTTGCTGCAGCTGCTGCCTTTGATTTTTCTGAAAATATGAACCCTAACAGACCGCTCTTAAGGGTGTCGCCAGCTGTTAACTCACTTCTTAGTATGTGTTGGTGTGTTATAAGTGGTTATAAGGTGGTCAGCCTGTGAAATAGAATCATAGAATCATATGGGGTTGGAAGGGACCTCTGGAGATCATCTAGTCCAACCCCCCTGCCGGAGCGGGTCTACCCAGAGCAGATTGCACAGGAACTTGTCCAGGCAGATTTTGAATGTCTCCAGAGAAGGAGACTCCACCACCTCTCTGGGTAGCCTCTGCCAGGGCTCTGCCACCCTCACAGGAAAGAAGTTCCTCCTCATGTTTAGGTGGAACTCCTTACATTCAAGTTTTTGCCCATTTCCTCTTGTCCTGTCCCTGGGCATCACTGAAAAAAGACAAGCCCCATCCTCCTGACACCCTCCCTTTAAGTATTTGTAAGCATTGATCAGATCCTCCCTAATTCTTCTCTTCTCAAGACTAAAAAGCCCCAAGTCCCTCAGCTTTTCCTCATAGGAGAGATGCTTCAGGTTCCTAACCATCTTTGTAGCCCTTTGTTGTACCCTCTCCAGCAGTTTCCTGGCCTTCTTGAAGTGGGGAGCCCAGAACTGGTCCCAGTGCTCCAGATGGGGCCTCACCAGGGCAGAGCAGAGGGGCAGGATGACCTCCCT
>JAOQGH010000013.1:659448-693821 GCA_025769975.1 Gallinago jamesoni
GAGAGTCAGAGGAGGCCTAACCAAAATGTAGAATTACAGAACACAAAACTGGTTCGGTTTTACCTCAAACCGGGACAGCGTAAAATCGTATAAATTCTGTAATTATACAGCATAGCTTTTCCCTTTTTAGGTCAAGTGTAAAGTGTTTGCTACTGTAAAATAATAATAGAGATCATAGGGAGCCTAAGAAATGGCTTTTTTGAACGTAGTTGCATTAGTAAGATATGTAAATTAAAAAATGTAGGTTCTGTACTCCACATAAAAGGCAGTGGAGCACCAAGGGCCAGTTAAACACTCCAAATGGGAAAATATTAAAAAAAAAAAAAAAAAGAAATCATGAACATGTTAATGTCCTTCTTTTGGGCTACTTGTTACAATGCAGTGATTGTGTGATAGAAATTTTTTTTCATAGCTCACTCGTAGTTACTATCTCTGGGATAACCTGGAATTTCAAGGTGAGGTGCTGGGGGTTGTCATGTTTTCAGTACACTTTTCACATTTCAGTAGATGTGGTTTCAGTGGTCTCTGATCATCTCACTCCCAGAATGCACAAAAAAGTAGGTTTCTTGAAGCCTGTGCTAATATGTGTCTTTCCTGGGTGTAGAATAGTTACGTTGACTGTATTTGTTAATTTTAATAGATTTTACCTTAAGACATGTTAAAATGCTTCAGCTGATTTAATAGTAGGTTTGCAGTCTGTTAGCTGATCTGTGAGGAAGAAATATTTGATGTTTGTGTGCTGTACAGAGTGTTGCAGCAATTAAAGTTATACCTTAAAAAGATGAATACTACATGAATTAGGATCAAATGGACTTTTATGAATTTTGCTGGAACTGGTGTGACAGAGGTGCTCCCATCCTTGGCTGTTGCGCCATGGTTTAGTTTGTTTGCATATAACTGAGCTTTTGATGAATAGGAAAATACCATTTACACACAGCTCTTCCATTGACAATGCATGTGGGCCTCATTTTGAAAAATTATTTGACGAGAATATTTCATGGTGGTCTGTTTTATGCTTTACAAAGCTGATTTATTTTCACATAAAATTATTAAAACTGATTCTCCAACTTTTTGAAGAGACAGTTGCCTTCAGGAGTGCAGATCCCATTCTGTTCTACCAGCAGGATCATTTGACACCTAAGGCTGCATCGGTCACTGGTTCTCCGTGATGCGATCGTTGATGGCTTTCAAAAAGAAAACTGCTCCTGACAGTCTTGTAAAACAGCGTTATTGCCTGCCTCATCCCCTGCTAAATCTCATTTCGTGTTTCGGAGCCCTTTTTGTGGGCTGCCATGAGCCCAAGCAGACTGGGCTCTCTGTCAGAGGCGTGTGTTGTATCTTGAAGTTTCAGTTATGGCATCCAGAAACTGGTTTCATAGAAGTGGGAAGTGAGATTGAAGCGCTGTTGAAACACGTGATAGTAAATTGTCTTAAAAGACTGATTAACTCCAAGATCTGAGTGAGTTTTTGTTTTTTAAGTAAGTTTTAAATCGTTTATTGTGTTCTGGAGTGATAACTGGATCATTTCTCAGAATTGTTTCCCTGAAGTCCTATGAGCTTTTAATGGTGGCAATGAATCTCTAATACCATACTGGTCCCAGACACTCTGAACATGACACTTCCTTTCTTACCCATTTCTGTGAACAAAATTATTCACATTAAGATGAAACAAAACAGAAGATGATGAGTGCAATGCTGTCTCAGCACTTGAAGGATTTTGCTTGTGTGTGAAGTGATGGTGACCTCTGTTACAATGCACCAGAATAATCTGTTTTGGCTTTTGATAGACTTGGTTTTGTTTTTTTCCCTTTTTCTAGTGGATGGATTGTATAGCATATGTTCTTCTTGTATTTTTCTGGTTACATTATATGATCTTATAAATGCTACATTACAACTTTGCTTAACAGCACTATAGCTGGGTTAACTTTCATACTTATCATCCTGTGACAAGTTCCCCTAATTCTTTCTTCTTTTGAACATTTAGGATTGAGTGGGTAAAGCCTCCAGAGTCCAAAATAAGAAGGCTTGGTGCTGATTTAGCTATTAGTTCAGTACTGATTTTTATAGTGCTTTGCAAGAGAGATTTCTTACGCTGAAGGAGAGTGACTGCTGCTGTTCCAGGCTTTCATGTTCTCTGAGCGAAGACTAAGCCAGCCTTGAGAAGCTTTTGGGAATGATCTAGGTAGTGATTTGGACTTATCAAACCTCCATATGCCAGTAGTAGAAATAGACTGTTGGGTGGACAGGTAGCCCTTGCTACCCTGTTACGGGCAATGTGGAAGGTGACAAGTCACATGAGACTGAAGAATCTCAAAGTTTTTACCCAGAGAAGGTGACACAGTGTGCGTGTCAGTAGCAGTGGGGGAGTTCCAGGAAGGTGGTAGAAGCAGTTTTTGAGCACAGCAACAATCGAGTCTCAGGTGCTACCACTGCACTGAGACAGTCTTGCTGCTTCTGCATTTTGAATAAGGAGGTAGAACAAAAACTGGAGAGGTTTCTGGCAGTGGGCCTGTTGTAGGGCTCTGCCCAAGTCTCTTGAAATTGTTGGCAGTGCCTTGCTGTGGCGTGGAGGGTGGGAAAATGGCTTAACGAGTAGAAGAGGGGAAACTAAAGTGAACAGGTTGGTACTTCAAAAACAAACCAGGAACTCCTATTTTATGCTTTTAGGATGTCTCCAAAATGAGTGTCAAGACATGCTTTCTGAACTGCACAACTGGAATCTGAGGCTCCTCGTACCTTTGTCTTGATGCTATAATATATGTACATAGAGCATACAGAGCTATTCTCCATCCTTCGTGTTAGATGATCCTCACGGTTGGGAGTTCTGCTTTTCTAAGGCAGCTGGAGGAATATCACATCTGAACCCATGCCTGCCCGTGTAACACTGCCAAAGCCTCCTGAGGTGCTGGGTTTCCTTTATACAGTGCTACCAGAGGATTTAAACATAATTTAAATATATTTTCCTGTTTCTTTATTGCCCTCAAGTTTTCTTGTTGAACTCGAAATACCCTTGGCTTTCTGAAGAAGGTTGGAACAGCATAAAAAAATCAGCAGACAGTAAGAGGGAAAATGCCCTGTCTTGCACAGTTGCTTCCCAGCAGACAGATGGACGGACAGACAGATGTGTGTGCCCAGCAGTCACGGTCTGTGCTACAGCAGGGAACGGCAGAGGAGCCTGAGGTCCAGGAGGGACATGCATCCATTTGTGGGCACAGTCCCACAGAATCAAAAGTGATGTTTGGAAACAGGCAGATGAAGTGTTGTAGGAGGAGGATGAAGAAAATTCTTCCTGGCAATGCTTGAAGGGGGTTGGTGTGTGGGACAGTTAAACTGTCTGTGGGTTGCCCCCCTGTCACCAGGTGAGTTACCACCATCTCCAGTGACTGCGCGCGCCAGCGAGAGATCTGTGTCTCCTGAAGTTACAAGAGAAGTTTCTAAAACTTGGCTTGTGAAACATTTTAGTCTCACAATTAGGCCTTTTAAAGTCAAGACCAATACACATTTCTGACTTTCAAAGCTCTTAATTTTTCTTTTAATAAGCGAAAAGAGAGGTTAATGTGTTGGTAACCTTCTTTGGCTTTCTCTGAGGCACAGTTCTGGATTTCTTCAGATGACGTGGTTTGTGGGCAGCTAAGAAGGATTCAAAGGATTTACTCATCCCACTGTGGGGGAGTCTGTCACGCTCTCCCTGTGCAGAGATCGGTTACACTCCTTGAGGTATCTTCGGGCAAAACATGTTCTTATGTGAACGAACCCCTGAATTCCTGCAGTGAGGCCCCTGACAAGATCTGCCTTCAGATGTGGTGAGTGTAGCTGTCAGGGTGCCGTGTTCTGCTTGGAGAGATAAAATTTAGCATTTCACAGTGCGAAGAGAAGGCTGATACTTTTTACGTTTATAAATCATGTGTAATATTCAGACTTGCATCTTTTTTAGAAAACATTTTTAAAAAATTTAGCATCTTCATACCAGTGACCTTTTCAAAAATGTGCTCAGTAAGCTGGAGAGAGACACCTTGAAAATGTAAATATTTATAAAAGCAGGGTTATCAGAGGAACCGTAGTTAAGATTGTTGCACATCTCAATTTTTGTTTGCCAGGTCTACGTTCAGAATCCTTTCTGAGGGATGAATATTCCACACTTCTACAGAATTCTCTCAGAGAAAGCAGAGTGCAGGTGTATGGGGGTGATAAGCAGAAGGAATGTATTTCTGTATCTCATTTACTAGTAAGAAGTTAGAACAATACAGTGTTAACATGACTCACATTAAAAGGGTGTAAAACTGTATAACTGAAAGATAGGAAATTTGGTTTTGAATGAGGAGCGGTTACTCTGCTTAGGTCCTTTAGGGACTGGTTCCTGTTGTTGCGTTGCTATAAACTTTTGTCAGTGACCTTGAAAGAAAACAGAAAACCACAGCTTTCCCCTGATATTTACTAATTGTCCTGAGTTTTGCCAATTAATGATTAAAATAGCAGTTCACTCAGTGATTTGGGTTTCTCCTAAAGGCAGGCAGGAACAGTATGTGTCTCAGCGCATCCCGAGCAGGGTATGTGATATGTGCTGAATGGTTTCCCTTACAGTGACCCAGGAAACAATGACTTACAAACGTCGGTCGCAGTGGGCAGCTGAGATAGTCCCTGCAGTGTAGAATGGCTGGAAATGCTGCTGATGTTCTTGGCTCCAGAAGCCAACACGGGGTGGTATCATTTAGTAACATCAATACATTACCCCACTGTTCATTAGAGAGATCTGCCAGTGTAGTGTCTCACCATCTTGTGTTCACAAATCAAGGAGGTTGTTGAGAAGAAATGTGAAAATAATTAGAGATTGGGAAACACAGTTACCAGCTGTGAAGTGTTGTCTTTTTTAGGGAAGATTTAGAAAATTAATTCTTCCGTGGCCCACCTGGGGAAGAGAAGCTTTTTAATCTGTTGGTAAAAGATAATGCAAGACCCAGTGGCTTAAAGTTGAAACTAGAAATATTCAGACTAGAAATGAAAGGAAATAAAAGTTTACAAATTGTAAAGAATGAAGATAACGATTAATACGAACATTTTATCAGAGCTTTTTGGTAGATTATTCACTACTTCTAAACCAGGGCTTGGAGTTCTCTGTAAAGACAGTTTTCCTAAAAGAAAGGCTCCATTTCAGTACCGCTTCCAGGAGGTCTTGTAGGTTGCTTTATGCAGGAAGTCAGATTAAGATCCCAAAAGTGCTGTTATGGTAATTGGGTTTTTGAGTACACACCACAGTGCTTCTTTTGAAGCAAATGGTTGGTCACTTGATTTTTGTTATCTGTTGTTAGATTTCAGTGTATGATCTTTTGGGACATGTTTGTTGGATTTCGCAATAATTCCTCTTTAAACTGTGCCTCATCCTCTCTGACGAATTATACATTAGCACTGCTTTTTAAATTTACAACTGATATATTAAAATGATTTTAAAGGAAAGAGAGTTAACTATTATTACAGCAGTAAATAAGTTAAAGATTGTCTGTGACCTTTGCAGTGGTAATGGCACACGTTTGAATGTCATTGTTGAAAAACTAACCTTGAGCTTTCTAGGCTGTGTTCTCCAGTGAATGTGAAATGGAAAAATCTCATCTTCAGTGCAGAGAGGATTATCAAATGCCCACTCTCCCATCCCTAATTACTTACCATAACCATAACTGCAAAATGTCTAGAAGAGCTGATATCTCAACAAGCTTTTGTTATTTATAACTTTGCTTTTGTCTCTAGTGACTTCTCCTGTGTTGTAAGTTTCGTCATCCTGGTCTTCAACTTTCTCTGCCACAATCCATGACAATCCCTTTGCTGTATTAACGGCTTCCTCTGTACTTACTGAGGTGATCCTCTGCTTTGCACCATTGTTAAGCTGTAATAGATGAATTTATGTTGGCGATGAAGGTATAACAATCTCAATAACTACATTGCAGACAAAATATTTTTGACTTGCTGTCAGTAGTGTGGTGTTGAAGATTTCATGAGTGGTTTTGAGAAATCCACCACTGGAAGACTAAGAACAGGCCAGAGGAACCTCTCTTGGTAATGACCGTGGTTGGGGCAGAGGAATGGAGATAGATTGTGAGGAGGTCCTTTCCTGTTATCTGAGACAGATTTTTTTTTAAGTCCCTGTTTTCTTGTATGATACAACCAGGTAGATAAGAGGGGAAAAGGAAAGGCTAAATTTCCACAGATAGAATCATAGAATCATATGGGGTTGGAAGAGACCTCTGGAGATCATCTAGTCCAACTTCCCTGCCAAAGTGGGTCCACCTGGAGCAGGTTGCACAGGAACTTGTCCAGAGGTGTCAGGATTGAACCTAAAATTCTTTTTGTCAGGCAGTGCTAATTAAGTAAGGAGCTCAGGTTGATTGAGGAATCAGTATAGAATCTGGAGCTCACAAACAGCCTGGCAGTGCCTCTTGGTCTGAGTTTTAGCACTGTACTCACATGTGACCATCTGGAGTTGTGCCAGCAGAAACCCTCACTGGAATTACAGTTATTGCAAATCAAAAGTATAGTTTTGCATGGATTATGTCATCTGCCACACAAGTTATGTTTGCACAGTGTTGGTCTTAGGTAAAGTTGTTATTATACCAGGAGGACTTTGCTGGTAGGTATGCTGGTGTGCCTTTGTCATTGAGGGTATCCAACAGAGGCCTGGCTCTGCGGTGTAACCACTCCGTTTATCACTGTAATCCTGAGTGCAGATCTCCACCTGTTACCTGGAATATTTACACTAAGGTACATCAGGGAATGGTGGCCATCATCGAAGAAAAGTGAAGGTGTGGGAGGAAGTGTCTGGTGCACAACAGGATTGGGAAAGTTCTTGTTCTTCCCTTGTGCAAACCACCCATCTCAGCTGCCTCCACACAAACATGGACGGGAGAGAAGAGGAATGAGAAGGTGGTGGACAGCCACAGGCTATGACCCTTTTGGACACAGTGAGGCCGCTCATGCCACCAGACAGGCTGGGAAGGTGAGGAGAAGGGGTTGTGTTCCACGTGAAAGAGTGCCTGGAGCTTTGCCTTGGGATGGGGAGTCAGCCATTTGGGAGCTAGTGGGCAAAGGATCCAAGGAGAGACCAACATGGGTAACACTGGGAAGATTTTAGCTTCAAGTGAAACAATGAGTAGCAGGAAGAGAGTGCTGACTTTCAGCAATATAGAGTTGGCCAAGTCTAAATGGAGTTTCGTGGGACTGTAAAAGGACAGTGGTCTTACTACTGGCAGGGCTATGGGACTTGACAAGGTGAAACACTTGGAGAAAAGAGGACAAGAGGGCATCAGAAGAAAACTGTCCAAAATATCCCTGACAGATTCATTGCATGAAGTGTATGTTCATTACTTGGCCGCTCTTAAGCAGAAATCTGCACTTCTCCACCTCAGGTTCAGGGTTTCACCACCCTCACGGGAAAGAACTTCTTCCTCGGATCTCATCTAAATCTCCCCTCTTTCATTTTAAAACCTAGGGCTCCCCTCCCTGATCCAGAGTCCCTCCCCAGCTTTCCTGGAGCTCCTTTAGGGACTGGAAGGGGCTCCAAGGTCTCCCCGGAGCCTTCTCTTCTCCAGGCTGAACCCCCCCCAACTCTCTCAGCCTGTCCTCCCAGCAGAGGGGCTCCAGCCCTCCCAGCATCTCCGTGGCCTCCTCTGGCCCCACTCCAACAGCTCCATGTCCTTCTGATGTTGGTGGCCCCAGAGCTGGAGGCAGCACTTGGGGGGGTCTCCCCAGAGCAGAGCAGAGGGGCAGAATCCCTCCCCTCCCCCTGCTGGCCACGGGGCTGGGGATGCAGCCCAGGGTGTAGGGGCTTTCTGGGCTGCCAGTGTATGTTACCATGGTGTGTGGAGCTTCTCATCCACCAGCACCCCCACGTTCTTCTCCTCAGGGCTGCTCTCCAGCCATTCTTCGCCCAGACTGGATTTGTGCTGGGGTTCCCCTGACCCACGTGTGGGACCTTGCTCTTGGTCTGGTTGAACTTCAACGAGGTTGACATGGGACCACCTCTCCAGCGTTTCCAGGTCCCTCTGGATGGCATCCCTTCCCTCCAGTGTGTCAAACAGCATTGGCTGTTCTTTCTGGTGTTTAAATAAGACCACGTAAGTCCAACCCTCCAGGGCTGGACTGCTGAATTTGGCATGCAGGACATAGTCTCTGTTTTTGTGAATTCTATTGTGGACTCTTTTCCTGTGCAGAATCCCATGCTGGGTTGATTGTTTTGTATCTGTTCCTTATAAACTCTACCTGGGCTGAGTGTATTCAGCAGCTGGATTTGGCAACTTGGAAGGTCTCCTGACAAAAAATTCAAGATAGGACACGGTTTTGGCTTCTGGCATTGGTGGATGAGGGATGTGGAGCCCAGCGTGTCTCTCCAGCTGTTTATGCTCCTGAGCTCTATTAACTTTTTTGCCCTGAATGTTTTCTTCTTGAGGACACAGCTCCCCTGGTTTGTACTGGGCCAAACATTTCCTCTGGCCAAAGCCTTGGTCCTGGAAGGGCAGAGCGTTGTTCTCCTTGAAGGTGGCATCAGCATCTCACCACGTGGCAGGGCTGGTGTCACCCCATCAGGGCTTGTGCTGGCTTGAATTCTGCTCTTCTGATTCAGCAAAACAAATACCCTGAAACCCTCAGCTGCACAGTGTTTTGATGAACTCTATATGGCCTTCCTTTTTCTGGGCTAGTCTTTCATATTTTACATTTCTTTACGTGTTTTTAGAAATGAGGGTTGTCTGATTGCTTAAGTTACTAGTAAGTCACAAAGCTCTGGTTCCTTGACCACTCTGATTCCAAACATTGCAAATTGAAAATCACTGTTACAATGTTCCTTACAGATTGTTTGAGTTAAATATGATGTGATCAGCCAGTACGGTGTTACTTGGTTAAATATTCAGATGATTCATGTTTCCTTTCTGGCACCAATTGTGAAAATGCTGTAAGTTTTCTTGATTGGAAAAAAATGCATCTGTTAAATGTAATGGCTGCTTTATGAAAGCAACTACTAGAGAATATTGAGAATTGTTTAAATTAAAAGAAAAGCTAAAGTACTATGTATTTAAAAAATAAAAAAGGCAGGGAAAATGACCCAAGTACCTATAAAGTAGGTGACCTGCATTTGGTATCTGACAGAATAGTTCTTTTTTTTTTTTTTTTTCCCAGTTTTTGGTTGGAGAGCTAGTTGTAAGAATGATATTACAATACAGCTAATGTCAGCCCATCTAGTTGTGTGGAAATAGGTCTTGTCAAGCAAATTTCATATTTTGCATTGAGGCTGGGGGTCCAGTGGATAAAAGCCACTGATGTATTTTTAGCTACTGTAATATCTTTGATTTTTTCAGTCAGTACATCTTAATTAATAATATTACTACTAAAAATGAATAGAGGCCATATCAAATAAATTATATTTGACAGTAATCTCATCCTCTTTTGGAGAGGTATTGAACAGGGACCCAGCAGGAATGTACAAAGTCATCAATATTATTTCATGATCTTCCCATCACAGTACTTATTAGCACAAATTTTAAAGTTTCTTTGATAAAGTCTCCATGAATTATGCTGGAGACAGAAGGTGTGTTGTTTATCCAGAGGAATGGAGATGGTTGTTGAACTGGCACAGGCAAACGTGCATTTTAAGGTGACCAAATCTCTGGTTTGTACATCTGGGGGAAATAAACCCCAACAGGTCCTAGTTCCTGCGGGGGGGGGATTGTATCCTTCAAAGCTGTAGTTTGAAGAAAAGAAAAAGTCAGGGAAAGTCTGGAGAGTCACAAGCTGAATGTGACCGTTGTGTGATGCTGTGGTAAAAGGGATAATTTGGTGGTGATGAAAAATACCATCAGCATAGTTTCCTGGAAAATATGTCTCTGCAGATAAACATAATGTTGTTTCATGTCTGGGTTTACTTGAGTTGTGTCTATAAATATGTACAAGAAGAGAAGATTTCTTATACCAGAGGGCTTTTTATTTCATAGGCGAAGATTTGCCTGGAAGACAAAACAAGCCCGATCAAACTAGGAAAAAATAAATGAAGTTACTGTTGCCACTTGAAGATTTTACGTGAGGCATCTCAGCAAGTTGTGCTAATTTGATCAGATACCTTTTGTGTAACCTTGGAAGAAATGGGTAGAAATGATGTGGTCTGTCCCGTGCAGGAGGGTCGCGGCAGCTTTGACTCCTTCCTGCTTCAAAAATCATCCAGTTTTGCAATTCCAAGGCAAACTGTGTGCAGTGGGGAATGGTGCAGTCCCTCAATCCTGTACATAGCGGGGGCTTCGTGCAGTGGGGGGTGCCTTTATTTCCTGTGGCCCTGGCGTGACGGAGAAAGGAGAACTTGGCTCGGCGGTGCCAGCTCTGTAAAATCTCCAACTCTGGGCTTTGGTGCAGAACCCAGCGTTGCTGGAGGAGCTTGTTATCAGATGGGTCACCCCAGAGGGCTGCCGAGGGAGCGGGCATTTACAAACTTGGAGTTCTTTGTCCTGCTGGAGTGGGGGGTCATTTATCTTTCAAGTTCCTGACAATATTCAGAATAAGCTCTGAGTTTGCATAGCGATCGCATGTGCAAAATCTGTTTGTTTCTAGAAATGTGTGTTATTTTTCCCAGCATGGTGTTTGAGTTTGGTAAATGATATGTTTTGTAACTCTTATGGTATGTATGGCCCATTCTGATTAGAAGGTGCAATAATAGTTTTAAATGTGACACTAGGAAACAATCCTAAAATATAATAAATGTCAGTCTTAGGATGCAATTCACTTCAGAATACATTCACTTTCCCTCCTCACAACTGATCTGCTGCAGGTTCTTTTCCTTCGGATTAAAAAAAAAAAAGGCTTGTATTTATGTCCCCACCTATTTTGTCCTTTTCTTGACCTAGTTACCCAGTGGGAGACTCTTCCACGCTGCAGCTGTAATCTCAGACGCCATGTACATCTTTGGCGGCACAGTGGACAATAACATTAGAAGTGGAGAAATGTACCGGTTCCAGGTAATTCCCTGATAAACACCCTCACACATCCCCACCGGTTCTGCCTGAATCCTTATGGCTTTGGCAGAGTTTCTGGTTTGGCTCATTGTGAGCCTGATGTGATGGCTTTCATTTCGCAGCCTTCCCGCAAACAGCCCTTGCATTTTAGATTCGGCTGCCACAGGTTAATGTATATCTTTAAAATCTCTTGAGAGATGTTATCTGGACAGACACTGTGGTAAGGCCAAGCTCTCCAGTGCCTTCTGAAGTCCTAACAGAGATCATTACAAGTTATTTTGACAAATTATTGCGAAGTGTATCAGGCTGGATTTACCAGGATGTTAGAACTGAAAACTGACTGTTCCTCTTCCTGAACGGGCAGGTTCAGGGTTCCCGAGTCAGAGCATTTTATTTTCATGCAGCACTTTCACCCCCAACCCCTGGTAACTATGGGAATTTTAAATTGGAAATTTCAAGTTATTCAAACCAGGTCAAATCCTCCCTCCTCTCAACTTTATTTTTATTGTGTGGGACCCTCAGACACGTCCTGGGCACCAGCTCCCAATACCTGCACGTTGCCACGAGACACAATTCTGTGTGTTACCCCGTGTTACCTTCCATTACCCTCCCCACAGAGGCAGCCCTGGCACAGGTGTGGTTTGCTTGTTATTTTCTACTTTATATACTACATTGAGGCCAAGTTAATAAGAAAATCCAGGGATAGTATATGTTACTACTGTACTTGTGGATACAACCATTTGAAATGAATTCTCTCTTCTGTGGGGTTTTATTTTTTTAGTTTTCTTGTTACCCTAAATGCACTCTACATGAAGATTATGGACGGCTGTGGGAAAACAGGCAGTTCAGTGACTTGGAGTTTGTTTTGGGAGAGGTGAGTAGAATTTATTGAAAAGGTGCCAACGGGGTTGTTACTGCCTGTGGAGCATGTTTTGCTGGGAAAAAGCAAATTGTACGACGATTGTGCCAAAATCCCTGGGAATGAAGTTTTAAGGGCAGTGTCACTGGTGAAAATGATGTCTGTCTGCTTCACTAAGTTACACTTAATGAATCCAGACCAATTTCTAAAGCTGCAAGAAGATCTGAGAAGATCTGTGGGTCACTGAAACATAACCTGAATTTATCAGAGCACATTATATATCGTTGCAATATGAAAAGGATACTTTATGAAGATACTTATGAATATGAAAAGAGCGCTGTACCCTGAGGTCCCAGTTGTCCCCTAGAAGGAGTGGGTTGGGGTTTACAGATCCGGGTATTGCTTCAGGAGCCATTTTTAATTATGGAAATAAAGTAGAATGAGAAAAAGCAGCACAGGGGAATGATTTTCCAGCAATGAAAATGATCATAAAGTTTTAAAAAGAACATGTTTTCTGAAGAAAAACATGAAAAATTTGAACTTACTTGCATTCCTGTTGCAGAAAAAAATAATTATAAAACGCTTTGCAGAGGTCAGACAACAGATCCTCAACAACGGATGAAGCAGGTTATGAAGAACAATAGCAAAAAACCATGCTGTTGTTTGGAAAAGGGAAAATCAAGCTGAAAATCAGATGCAGTGCTGAGAAGCAATATCTGGGATACTGAACCCCTGCAACCGCTTCCACTCAATGAATGTAACAAAGGTTCCCTCCAAATGGTGCTTGTTGTTCAGCTTTAGGGAAAGGAGGTGCAGAATTTCATCTGGATGTGCAGAGCAGATGCAAGATTGCCTTTGATTCTAACTTAAACTAAATGTATAGTAACCTGGAGTTCAGCCATCTGCCATCACCGTGTGATTTGGGAATAAAAGTTGAGTATGTGTTACTGCTTTGCCTTTGACAGAAGGAAGAACGAGTGCGAGGGCACACCGCAATCGTTACAGCTCGCTGCAAGTGGCTGAAAAAGAAAATCATACAGGCAAGGGAGAGGTTGAAACAGGTGAGTATTTTAGAAGAGTAATCTTGTGGCAAAATAGCGTTTATTCTTCTCAATTTGGGGAATAAGGTTGTCAGGGAAAAAAGTTAGTATCTGCTGAGTCAGATGTAGGACTGGAGCAGCATCTGGTGCTAAGGTGCTCTTGAGCAAGTAAAATAAAGAGGATAATTGGTGTATCGGGCCAGACGAGGAGCGTAACATGGAGGAGCCACAGTTAATCCAGTTATCTGGATTTGGCAGTGCGATTCTTGGGAGCTCTTGTATCTGTCTAAATTTTAATCTTGTGGAATATCCCTAGGGAGGAGTGTGTGCCCTTCACTCTGGGGAAGGTAAAAGCTGCGTGACACCAGGGGTGGCCTGCAAGATGAGGCAGATTAGGGGGAAGGTGGTGCTAAACTTTTAAGGCTGGCTCTGTTAGTATTTCCTGATTGTTTTCCAGAGTTGAAGGTCTGGTGCTTACGGTTCATTGTCTGTTAATTTTAACTACTTACAGCTTTTCAACAGCAAGCATTTTACTGATCTCAAAGAAGTGGTAGCACACAACCTCCAGTAAGACACATGGATACCTCATTGCACCTTAGTTAATTGCTTTGGCACCCCACAGCTCTCCATCTTCACTGGAAAAGGCTGTAGAGAAAGGCTGTCAAAGTGGAATTTGAAAGTAACTTAAAACTAGCTTAAAAGAGCAGTTTGAGCTCTGACTTTGCAAGGCTGGGTCTGTGGAACCTGCATCTTCCTTCTTCAGGGAGAGATGCTGTTCCTGCTGAGGGCAGAAATGTGAGAGAAATGTGAGGGCAGAAATCATTCCTCCTGATTTCTGAGGTCCTGCTTTTGAGCTATATCCAGGAGCTTACATTTGTTCTGAGCCATGTCTGTCACAGGATATGGAGCAGTAAGTCTAAGACATATGAACTCCATGTTCTCTTGAAGTAATCTTGAAGGTAGAGAGATCTTGGGTTTTAAAGACTGCAGTCATGAGAAGGATCCTTTTTCTGGTTTGACGGTAATGTGTGTGAGCCGACAGCCTTGTTGCCATGTTTGAGTGTTTTTTCCTGTCTCATTAGAAATCTAAGCAAGACATTGAAGACGAGGGACATGTGACATGTCAGAAGGATGGGACTGGTGGGAACGTCAAGTTGTGCCGCCTGCAGCCACTGCTGGAAGTGCCCATCAGAGAGGCTGAGGCTCAGCCCTTCGAGGTGCTCATGCAGTTTCTGTATACAGATAAAATAAAATACCCTCGCAAAGGTAGGACAGCAAGATAAAAAAATACTAGCAACCGGGGAGCAAATGTTTATTTTGGTACAGAGCAGGATTGAGCATTTGCAGATGATCAGTCCTGCTCAAAGCTCTTAATTACTTACCTGAGATTAAAAACCTAGCAGATTTCTATCAAAGCGTACCAACAGTGCTTTGTTTTTTTCCTATTCTTTCCAAACATCAAGGAGAAGCAGGTTCTTGATCTTTCCAAAAGGTGTAAGAAAAACCCACCCAACTAACCAACCAAACAACAGTTTCATAGTATTTTGAACATTGCAGCAGCCTGTCTGGAAGCACCATGTATCCCAAGTTGGCTTATTTCCTTTTCCTGGTATTGTTTTAATCTGTTGGAAACTGAGCCCACACAGAAAGGCAGAGCAAGCTGGTATTTATCATCTCCTCAAAATGCCAGTCCAAAGGAATGCCTCAAGAAAGGAGAAATCCATTTTATGCTTTTGTTGAAAATCCTGAGTTAAAACCACTTGCTGGCTGGGAGGCAGAACCAGATATCCCTCAGCTCCCATACAGCGAGTCCCACACAGGGCTGTGTGTGAGTGACAGGCTCTGTTGGGCTGGGGGTTCAGCCCTGATTCCCAGGGAGCTCCAGCTGGGGGGGCTGGGAAGGCTGTAGCCCCTGGTGAAGTGGGCTGCATCTGTCCTGATGCTGGAAGCTTGGCTTCACTTTCAGTCCCACACATTTCCTGTCTGTAAAAGGTAATTCTTGGAGAAAGAACGATTTGTATGCGGTTGTCCCAAGGCTTTCCCTGTGGTGGGCTGTTTGAGAGCGAGCCTAATTAATTGGGATGAGAGAACCTTCTCGTTAGTGTCTGCTGACATTGCCAGGTTGTCTGCTGCCAGCCGGTGTGCTGATCCTCAGCGTGCTCACTGCAGGGCAGGAGCACACCGAGGAAAGAGTTATACTGAGCTCTTCCCTTTGTTACAGGCTTCCCAGGCAGCTTCTTACCCTTCCCCAGCTCATCAAACCTTCTCCCTGGTGCTTACCTTTCTGCTGCGATCTTCCAAGGGCCCTGTCCTGACCATTTGTATTCCTGGTTGCTCCTCTGGATTCAGAGAGCAGCACGCTGGGGATCCCTCCGGAGCTGAGCTAACAGAATTGGGCACACTCATCAAATGGGATTTTCCAGTTAGACACAGGGAAGGCATGTGACATGCAAGAAGGCTTTTCTCTTTCAAAAAGTAGTTACAGCAGATGGCCTGAGATCTCCTGTGAGGGAAGCAAAGGCTGTGGAGGATTATTCCTTGAGGTGGTGTCCCAGTAGCCCCAGTAGAGTGGCCTACGAGGGTCCCTGCTGCTCCTCAGCCCTCTGCTGGACCAGGCTCGGTTCTGTACACACGTGAGCACATGGTAAGTGCCTTGATAAGGGTCAGTCAAACTCAGAGACCTGACTGCGAACGCTGCATGAAGCCCAAGGACTTCAGCAGAGCTGGAGCAGCTCTGAGCACTCTGGGAAGCCGGGCTGCTGGCTTCAGAGCTTGTTGGTATTTTTAGAGACTTTGCTTTCTTTTGAGGATTTTAAAAAATTGTGATCCAGATTGTCAAAAATCTTTGTTCAAAAAAAAATCTTTTGGTGTGTCTCTCTCATGCCTCAGGTTTGAAACTCCTTTTTTAGTATCAATTCATATTGATCAGTGAAGTTTTTTTTTCTCCATAAAAATACTCCAGTCATCGCCCGTTCTACCATTCCGAATGCTCAGGTTGATGTAAAAGGAAATACTTTGGGAAAGGTTCAATTTTTTGTTCTGTGAGGTCTCCAGCATTTTCATCTCTTGCAATTTCAGGTCATGTGCAGGATGTGTTGCTCATTATGGATGTGTACAAACTAGCCTTAAACTTCAAGCTCTCTCGACTGGAACAGCTCTGCCTTCAATATATTGAAGCATCCGTAGATCTGCAGAATGTGCTCATTGTGTGTGAAAATGCTAACAAGCTTCAGCTGGATCAGCTAAAGGTAACCACATTTTGCATACAAAGTAACTGATAAGAAATTAAAAAAAATAAAATTTTTGTAATTAACGTTTTGCAAAAGCTACCAGCTCTCACTTCAGCAAGATGCATTTTCTGGTCCCGCTGCTTTGTACAGAGACTGCAAACAGCTTCTTTGACCTGGTCTGATGAAAAAACAAAATCCTGTTCTCATGCCTTTGATCTGAAAAACACTCTATTGAAAAGTCAAATGTGTCTGCGATTCTCTGTCTCTGTAATGGGTCAAGGGCTTTTAGGCATTTGCTGAAAGTCGTGACAGAGTCGATACCCCTCAGGCTTCATAATTTGCTGCGATGGTCTGGTTCCCACCAACAGTTGCCAGAGCTGATTCTGCTGAAAGCTGCAGAGAAGCAGCTCCTCCATCCATGTCAGGAGTCAGCGCAGGATCGTGCAGTGCCTATTGGAGCAGGCTGTGCCCATCAGTCAGCCGTAGTGCTGACAGCTGCAGGCAGAGCAAAGCTGGAGACACCAGTATGCACCAGCACTTCCTCAGGCACTCTGCACTGGATTTGGGCAAAGGGGAGGCATCCAGGAAAACAGCAGCAGAGTTAGCAGCAAGTATAGAAATGCTGGCACAGCCCTGGGTGCTGTGATGACTGTGATGCCATTAGGTGCCCAGAGCTCAAGCAAGTATCTCAGCATTGGTGGTTCTAGTACCAATAATTTCAGATCAGCCGGCTCCTTCCACCAGCCTGAGCTACCAGCGGGGTGAGGGGGCTCTTCCACACAGCTCCGTTTGCTCCGGACTACCTTGAGTTGGCATCTTGTCTCCTCAAGTGCACATTAATCCTCATGGGTAGGTGCCATCTGCAGAAGGCTGCTCTTTCTGGCATTCCGGTCGTTGTTTAAAACATGTTACAGGTGGATCCTGGACAAGTCCCTTCGGATCCCAGGTGAAATAAGTTGGCAGAAGATAGACAATAGTAATCATTCTTTGAGTGAATTTTGTGGTTTTTCTACTCACCTTATGGTGAGCTGCTATAGATTATGTTTTTTGCTTGTTAAATTGTCCTGAGGGAAAGCCTTGGTTCACACTGGGAAATGAAGTGCCGTGTTTTGTCCCTGTAACTGTTTAGCACTGGATCTGGTTCATTTGTCACCTTTCCAGCCCAGGGGTTGGTCGAGCAGGTTTGTCATACAGGAGCCTACAAGAGCTCTTTCAGTCTGTTTATAACCTTTATGGAAAGAGTTAAGGCAAAATCCACACAAGGAAATCCTGCAAATTATTTGCACCCTTAATGGATAGTGTTTAAGAATTAAGATCTCTTCACCCTTCTAATTAATTTGTGGTACCTAACTGTATAAAGAATTATTATGAGATAGCAACCAATCTTAGTTAGCTCTGTGTGGTTTTTGGCATCTCCCGAGATTCCTATTTTAGAAAGCTTCAGAGCGGCTGGATAGGACACCATTAATCTTTTCCTTGTTATTATTTTTAGTCAGGTTTTTCTCAATGCTTAGAATTGTCCTGAATTTCCTGTTCAAGCAGGAGCCCAAGTGGTCGCTTTGATCGTTGTTTGGTAGTTCCAGCTGCAGGATCCACGTGGAGGGTTGTAAGAAAAGACTGGCTGTTTGCACGTGCAACGCGGTAACGTTTATGTGATGCTGTAGAATGACTTCATACAGCAAACCATAATTTTTCCATTAATATTATTTATAATTTAAGGAACATTGCCTGAACTTTGTGGTGAAGGAATCGCATTTTAATCAGGTAATAATGATGAAGGAGTTTGAGCATCTTTCTTCATCGCTCATTGTGGAGATTGTACGGAGAAAACAGCAGCCTCCTGTTCGAACACATTCCGATCAGCCACTTGACATTGGTAAGTTTTATGTTCTATAAAGTAGTTAGTTGTGCTAGTTTTGCATTGCCAATGGTTTATGTAGTCTAGGAATTAGACCACTGCAGACCACTGATTCTCTGGTTGGTGTAACTGTTGCCCAGACGGACGTGCCATGCTGGTTCTTTCTCCAGTGAGCTTCAAACAGAAGAGTATCCCCGGCAAAATACGTGAAAGGTCAGGTTAAATATAGTTGTGTTCTTCTTGCAGTAAAATATCCTGATTCTGTTCAGAGAGAGACGAGGCAGAAGGAACAGAAGGGTATAAAGAATGATTCAAAGAAAAGGCAGTGGACATTCAGTTTAAGTGGACTTGAAGCTCACGGGGGGATTGCCTGCTCATGGGTTTTCACTGAAGAAGGAGCAAGAATGAGGAAAAAAGAGTTAATGGAAGAAAGGAAGAGAAGATAAGGAGAATACTTTGAGAAGATAAATAACCTGTACTAACGGTCATGCCTTTAATTTTCATTTTGTGGTTCTTCTGGAAGATTTGATTTACAGTTCTATTATGGAATTCATCGAGGACTGACTTGGGACTAGTCTTATTCAAGATTGTATCATCCTGACACACAAAAAAGGGAATGTGTGCTGAGGCCACAAAGTTCAGAGGCATCGCCAGTATTGATTTGGAATACTGCCCAAACAGAGTCGGGGACTGGCGAGAAAGATGGAGAAGCCAGCCCTGGAAGGAGCCTTTGGCTGGCATTTGTCCCAGGGAGAAGAGGTGCACCCTCTGGGGGGGGTGACACATTCAGCTTCTGTAGCCAGAGCTGGAACAGTACAAGAGACCCAATCACCAAAAAAACTGAAAGGTGAACTTTAAAAATATGAGTGAATTTGGGTCAGATTTGAATGTGCTCTATTTTCTCAGTTATTGTGCATTTTCAAAGGCTAATTAAAATGTTGGGTAAAAGGAGCCTGTATTGGGGATTTTGCAAAGCTTTTCCATTAAGAGACAAAATATTGTATTTCTTGTGGTTGGAAATAATGAAAAGACTGGGGAAAAATCCGATTTCTTTACCTGTAGAGAACACCTTTCAGTTTGGCCACTGCTGGTGTTTGCTGTCAGCAGGTTGAAAGCAGAGCTGATGAGTTTGTTTCTGGAATGGACAGTAATGGACTGCCCATGGAAGGATGAAAGGTCCTGCCTCCACTCACCCCAGGGATCCAGAGGGACAGCGGGGCTGGAGCTATTGCTCAGCCAGGTTTGATAGAACCTGCTCACCTGGAACTGTCATGTCTTTAACAGTTTCACTGTGTTAACTTTCAGGAACATCTTTAATTCAGGACATGAAGGCTTACCTAGAAGGAGCTGGCACCGAGTTCTGTGATATCATCCTTCTCTTGGATGGCCACCCCCGGCCAGCCCATAAAGCCATCCTCGCGGCCCGTTCCAGGTGAGTCCGTGGTCACTAAAAGCGTGACGAGTACCGAAGGTGTGAAGGCAGGGCTGGGCCATCTGCAAGTCAGCAAGTTTTCAGAAGACAAGGAGGAACTTGGTGTACACATAAAGTGTAAGATGCAGCTTTGCTCAGTGAGTGTAAGCCTTTAAGCAATAGTGATTAAATATTTTTTTCAGTGTGATACCCAGCAGGGAGAGACAGGAGGAAATTAAAACCGTAGAGATTCTCTAGAGGATGCATAAGAAGCTGTACTGGGAGACAAGGGATCTGTGAAATCACAGGAAGGGGAAAAGGATGTAAAACATCAGGGGTTTCAGTGAAGTGAAAAGCAACAGATGTTCACTGGGGTCAGAAAGAGCCTTCTGACAGTGAACATCTATTCTGAATTGTTTGGAACTTGAATCTTTTTCTTCTCTGATATTTAAGACTGGATATGAATAAGCATAACAAACAACGGTGCGTAACAGAGACTGGATTGTTCCATACTTTGTCGCAGAGGCAAGTACTTCTCCCTTCTGAAGATGGGAACTGCTCTTTCTCCTCAGTACGCGGGTGAAGTGGGTTTGTCCTTCACTCCTGTGCTCTGTGTACCTGCATCTTTATGTTCTGCCAAATACTAAGTGTTCACATAAAATTTCTATTTCAAGTACTGGCAACATTTTTTTCCAATCCTAGTAATAATATTCAGTCTTAGTTACTGTGGTATTTTACCAGGAGCATTTCACAGCTCTTGAAACAGCCCTGCATGATTGACAGCCTGCAGATACCAAGGAAATTTATAATGCTTTAAGCTCTCTACTGGGTCTTATGCAAATTGGATGAAAATCAAAGCACCGTGTGTCCTAATTTTCAAGAAACAGAGATGAATTTCAGGTAGTGCTCATGGAAATAGGGGGATTATATTTGGAGTTCTCTCACCGGCAGACATATATGAAACACCAATTTAGCAGTGGTTTTGCCCAGATAGTAAATTCAAGTGACATCTATGGGGCCTGCAGTGCTTAACAGCAGCCTTTGAACAATAGTGGGTTAAACCGTCTGTCTGCAGAATGTGTTGCATCAATTTTATTTCCTTTTCCAGTTACTTTGAAGCCATGTTCCGTTCCTTCATGCCAGAAGATGGGCAAGTGAATATTTCTATAGGTGAAATGGTTCCCAGCAAGCAAGCATTTGAATCTATGCTTAGATACATTTATTATGGAGAAGTAAACATGCCTCCTGAAGACTCCCTGTATCCTTAAACGTAAAGTAGTTGAAGTTTAAAGTATAGGTACAGCAGCTCAGCTTCTTTTGGATGGAGACCAGCAGGCCCAGGCTGGGAGAGTTATTTGTCAGGATTGCATTAACAGGCACTGCCTTTTAACTTCTGCCATGGATTTGTACTTACAGTCGGTGCTGTTACCTTTGCTTCACGTTTTTTTTTTCCTTAATGAGATTAACAGCTACCTCTTCGCTGCACCTTACTATTACGGCTTCTCCAACAACAGACTGCAAGCCTATTGCAAGCAGAATCTAGAGATGAACGTCACAGTGGAGAACGTGCTCCAGGTAACTGTCCCCAAACAGCTTTAATTAGTCACTTGACTTAGATACAGGAAAGCCAAAGGGTCCCGTCCAGTGGGTGCCCCCAGTTCACTGAGGCGTTCCCAAAGTGACATTGCTGAGTCTGCACAAACCCCCCCAGTGACAGTGGCTCTCCGTGGGTAACATGTGTGCGAGAGCCTTCGGCAGCTTTGGTTCCTTCTCTGCTCTTTGAGCAGATACTGTTCCACAGCATGTTGGGCTGCCAACAGTGTGGCCAACGGCATATTCCTCTTGAGCTCCTCATCCCCCCTCGTAGACCAGTGTTTCTAAAGGGCTTGTTAGGACGTACCATGTGCTCAGCAGTCAGCTCCAAAACCCTTGTCAGCAGACATTTGTACCTGGGCAAACGGTGATGTGCCCGTGACATGAGTCTTGTTTTATCAGTAATGCTGGCAGGACCTGGAAATTAAGTAAATTAAGCCAACAAAAGGTATTCTCTGATAAGAAAGCCTACAAAGCCATCTCCAAAGTAGGCAGACCAAACCCAGTGCATCACAAGCAGAATCAGTTCCATTAACTGCTTCTGGCTCTCGCCCATGCCAGTCTCACTGGGGCACTTCAGGGAACCTGACTCTGAAACAGACCTGCAGTTCCTTGCTGATTATCTCCTGAGGACTCCATACATGCTAAATCCAAAGCTTATTTTTGAATAGTTCAGAAAAGACTCAGGTTTGTAGTGGAAAATGGAGCTGTTTCCCTACCTCAGAGGAACTGCCTCCTCTGGGTGGGAGCAGCGTTTGTGCCCTGTGCGCTGAGCCGTGCAGAGGGAAGATGACACGATTGCTTTTGCTCTAGATTTTAGAGGCAGCTGACAAGACACAGGCCCTGGACATGAAGAGGCACTGCCTGCACATCATCGTTCACCAGTTCACCAAGGTTGGTTGCATCTTTTCTGGGGCTTTGGAGAGCTGCTGTCCTCTGTCACTGCGTTGGTTAAAAACACGTTCATACAGGAATCCATTTCATTCTTTCTCACGTGAGACAGCTGAGAGCTGGCTGCGGGTCACTGACACTCGCTGACAGTCTGTCTGCTAGGCATGCTTCTCACACTAAAAATAAAGGAAAGGCTAGAACAGCCTGGTCTGGAAATGTGAGGACCTTCCGAACCAGAAGTTACACAGAAATGCTTCTGTTTCCGCTTGTTCCAGCTGTTGATTTTGTGTCGTGCCATCGTTGGGTTCTCATGTGTATCGCAAGATAAATTTGTTATGTATTGAGAGCACAAATCTCTCTTTCACAAGCAGTTACGAGTGTGCTGTTCGTATTTCTTTTGAAGTATTCTCTGTCATAGATGTTGTATTGTCACGTGCTCAAAAGCCAGATTACCCTGTCCTGATACGTGAGATGATGCATTAGTGATAGGAAAGGTCAGAGCCTGATGAGCTGATATTCCTGTCCTCACTCGAGAAAATCAGGGTATTGTCATTTAGTTGTTCCTGTGAGTCAGGGGATACGATCCCTTCCTGAGAGTTTCCTGGCATGTCACTTAACAACTTAATAGCATTGTTGAAATGGGTAGATAAATAATAGGAATTGGGATTTCTGGATGCAGCACACTTACTGATAATACTTCCCTGGCTGGTACTCAAGTAGCTCGCTCTTTTGTGTATTTAAACTCACAATCCTCCTGCCGCTGCCCGCGGGGAAGGAGAGCCCTGGTGTCTGGAGTTTGTGTCTGGAGATGAGCCAGAGGGGTGTTCAGGCTGGCCTTAGATGCCCGAGTTGCCCAAGAGTAGTGCGTTCTGCATGCAGAAAGAACTGAAAAAGCATCAAAAGCTTTGCGAGCGGAGCCAGCATCCCGGAGCTGCCTTCCCAACGGAGCATCCCCAGCACAGGCCATAGCCCCTGCTGGTATCTGCCTGTTTTCCTTTGGGCCCATGAAACCCACAGAGTGGCCCAGCTCCAGCAGGGGACAGGGATGGGGACAGGTCCCATAGCGGGTCACAGGGCAGTCTGGTGTTGGGACATCTCCTGGGCTTGGGGTCGGTGTCTTACAGTCCCTGAGAGCTGAAATCCCACCATCCCACCAGTGGAGGCTGCGGGAGGACAAACAGGTTGGCGTGCCTCTCCCCGGAGTGCACTGGGGGAAATGGACACTGTGACGTTGCAGAGACAGAGGTGGGAACTGATGGGCATTACTCAACCGTACTCCACTGACCAGAGTGTAGGGAACTGGTGTATATTGAAACTGTTGACTGTTAGAACAGTTTCCATCAAAATGTGGCTGGAAGACTGTCAAGCAGATGTGCTCGAAGAAATCTTAATTATGCAATGTTTTCCTTTGGTCTGAGGGGCTTCATTGTGTGATTTTTGGCCTGGCGCTGGGTGACTCTGTGGCTGGGCACGAGTGCTTGCCCTTCTGCTCCCTGGCAAGCCACAGGTTCTGAAGGGCTGTGCAAGCCCCGTGGGTCACCAGGGCTGAGGCAGGGCAGGTGTGTGGTCGCTGGGATCTCCTGTTCTACTAACGCTGTTCTCCATTGGGACTGTGAAGGGGTTTTCCCCGCAGTAGGAACATTAATTGAAGAGCTTTTCCCAGAGGGCTGTGAGTTTGGGCAATGTGTTTTTAGGCTCTTTGTGTCAGTGTTGTGCAAAAGCCCTAATAAAACTGCTGTTGTGAAGTGTTTGTACGGACACCCTGATCTGTTCCTCCACAGTGTGTGGCTCGATGCCGGGGCAGGATTCCCCCCCACGTCAGGGGGGTCTCTTCCCATCCCTGTCCTCGCAAACCCCTGTTTTGGGGATGTTACTTCAAGCACATCTCCTGAGCTCTTTCCGAAAGTGTACTCAGCCATGTCCTTCCTGGGTTTCAAAAGGTGCTCGGGACATCTTTCTTCTTTGTCACAGTTGAGCTTCTTCGAGTGAGGTGATACCTTTTATTGGCTCGGTTAATGCCGGGCGGATAAGAGGACAGGCTTTTAGGCAGAGTCTGCCTCCCAGGCTGGGTGTGCATGTCAGGAACACCAGAAAGAGGGGTTACTGCCTCCTTACTGGGAGGTTGTAGGGAAGGAAGGAATGTGTAGAGCTCCTTTTTGATAACAGTTGAGCTTCTGAACAGTCTTAGAGCATACAGTTTGTTGTAGAGTCTCACGTATCTGACGTGGCGGGGGTTTCTGTTGGCTAGTGCTCCCGTGACCTGCTTTGCCTGTGAGAGACAGGCCAGCAAATCCACGACTGACTGCTCCTTGGGAGCACAGAGGAGCAGAGGGATCCCATCCCAGGTTCAGGGCTGTGCTGGTGCCCAGCTTTGCTTTTAGGAGAGTGCTTAGTTGGCATCCATTAGCAGTAGAGTCATCAATATAAACAGTAATTACACTCTGTTCTCGGTGAGGTGGTGCTGGGGTCAGCATTTCTGCCTCCTCCATTCCCATCCCTCTGTGCTGCAGCCTGAAATGGGGTTGTAGGTGCAGGAAGCCGTGACAGGAGCCCCCATTGCTCCTCCACTGCTGATGTTTCAGGCCACACGTGCCCAGCCGGTGACTCGCCCGATGAGCCTGTTCCGCGTGGGGTGGCAGGGGTAAAACAGGGATACGTTTGGTTTGGGGAGGGGTTTAATTTCTTTCTGGTTTTTTTTTTTTTCTGTTCTGTTTTTCTTTTCCTTGAAGGTCTCCAAGTTGCCAAATCTCCGCTCCCTGAGTCAGCTGCTCCTCCTTGACATCATAGAGTCGTTAGCTAACCACATCTCAGACAAGCAGTGCGCGGAGCTGGGCTCAGACATATGACACGCTTTGGTAATGGGACTTCTCATTTGTTCCTCAAAAAAACCTAGCACTTTACGGCTGACTTTCTTTTTTGCCATTCCGTACGGAGCTGCTCAGTGTCTGTGGGATAACACAGGCTCCAGAGGAGCACCGACGGCTGCCTGGCTCTCCCATGAATTTGCTTGGTTTGTACCTTTGTGGAGAAGGGCTTGGTCTCTGTTACGCAAATGTAAAATTGAAACCATTGCGGGAATTAATTCCACATGGTTTTGGGAGGAACCAAGTTCAGAATCAAGCTCATTATTACTTTTATACTGTAAAATAAAGCAGTCATGAGTATAAGAGAGTCATTAATACTTTGAAACACAATATTTAAAGAATACTATTTAAAGCACTTCGGCTGACAGGGCCAGGGGCTGTAGGGGGAAGTCAGATGTAACAGAACTGGAAACAGGGAGCGTGGTGTTGGCAGGGAGGCTGACCGTTTTACCGGAGTGTAGTGACTTTTCGGAGACTCTCCATGGTGTGGACTAAGATAAGCCCTTTTGCAGCTGCCCGGGTGGCTGGGCTGCAGCGCGGCCAGACCTGTGCTCTGCTGCAGGTCAGACAAGAAGATCACAGCAGCCCTTTCTGACCATCAGATCCATTTATCCTGTCTCACTAAGCCTTTCTAAATGAATTTATTAATAAAGAGTTAACATCTTCTGCTGGCATTTTGTGATTGACTTTGCTTTCATTTTGGGAAAAACTAAGCAAAAAGAGCTCCGAGCTTGATGAAGGTCACTTTGTTAAAAATAAGTGTGCTACATCTTGTTCCTAATTTTATGCTGAAGTGTCTTTGTTAGTCGTTGCCTTTGCAGGAAGGTGAGTGAAGGCAGAGGGCCCTTCTCCGCCAGCTGTGAGCCAGAGACTGGCTGGTGTCGGTGCAACATCTGCAGAGAAAACAGCTCCCCAGCCTGAGAGCCACCACAGCAGCCCTGAGGACGGGGCGACACAGATGCTGGGAATCAAGCTCCTGTCCTGCAGCAGTTGACAGAGGTGATGCGGGCCTTGGCTGTTCAGAAGGGCCAAAGTTGGCTTGAGCTGGAGGGTTGGAAGATCTCTCCTGGGAAGTGCAGCCACCCAGCCCCTGTGTTTCCAGCCTGTAATTTTTAGTGCAGCTCAGTGAAATGTTGCTGGTGCAGAAGGAGATGTGAGCTCGTGGTTGGCATCCTGTGCGGGACACGTTCCTGCTGAGGGTTGCTGCAGGCTGCTGCGGCGAACACATCGCTTCAGCTCATGCAGGGGAAGGGCTTTTTGGGGAGCACTCGAGCCGTCTCCAGCTGTGCAGGTGCCTCAGACCAGAGGTGCCGGCTGCATCCGAGAGTCAAGGGCTCGTTTTCAACTGGAGGGATTGTTTCCAGATGCCTCATACTCACAGGTAACGAAGTCTCTTATCAGAGGTTGTGTTAACTGTACCGACAGTCTGTGTGTCCCCTGGGAAACCAGAAGAGCTGCAAATGCAGAAGTGTTTTATGCTACAACTTGCAAGAATGCTGCCAGTTGTTCTCAGGGATGCTGATCCACTAGAGGACACCCATTTCCCAAACACGTGCAGCCCCATGCCCTCAGTAAGGAAGAAGGGGCTGAGTTCAACCCTGCCACAACCAGCCCCTTGGACTCCATTGGGAGCTTCTCCTGAGCCCCTCTGGGGGGCACTGGGGGTGTCTGCACTTTGGAGGGGGTTTGGCTCAGTCTCGGCTCCAGTGACCGTAGCACGCGGTCAGGGTTGCGTTGCACCGGTGGGATGTATGGGCTGAAAAATTACTGGTGCTGTTACGGTGTCATGATTTGCCCCCTGCCTGCAGCGTGCACCTTCTGAGGGAGGAGTCGGGGACCTGCCCCATGGACAGGGTGACCCGCTTCAGCCTGTGCTGTCCCCCCACCCCTGCGGGGCTCAGGGGAAGGGCCAGCCTTCCCCTTGGGTCAGGGTCACGCACGGCCCGAAGGGGACGGTGCTTCAAGGGTCTTCCTGAGGGATCTTGGGGTGGGAGGTCCGGCAGGAGCAGCTGGTGTCAGAGGAGCTGGTGCTGCAGGGCCAGAACACACCCTGGGGTTTATTGAGCTCTCTGAGGCCAGTGGGTGGTGTTATCACCACCACAGGGGGGCCTTTAGAGCTGGTGGCCTCAGGAGCCTTTATGGCCAGGAGGTTCCTGGTATTGGTGGCATTACTGCAGCCTTGTGGCAGTTTCGTACCGGAATTTTAGGGCACGTGCAGTTTCTAAGGAACACCTGTGTGGCCCTCTGGCTTTGTCTTATTCCTACAGCCTCAACCCTGGGCAGGCCACAGCAGCTCCCTGAAGCCCTCAACTCCAGCTTTGCTGCCATCATTGGCCACAGACCGTGGTTTATCCCCGCAGGTCCCCTGTGAGCACACGACACCACCTTGGTGTCCGTTTGGGTTTGTGGATGTGGCTGTCAGTGCCCAGCTGCTCCCCCGCACAGGGCATCGATCTCCTGGTTGACCACATCTGGCTAAAAGCCCTCCAGGTCGCACAGGGGCAGGGACCCCCATCCCGCTGCTGGTCATTAATCCCCACGTCACTCCCTGAGTCTCAGGTCTGGTTTAGGAGACTGTCTTGGCCCCCAGCAGCTGCTCCCACCATGGGACCCCAGGGCCATGCAGAGAGGCCGAGCGCCGTCACCTCCTGCTGGGCGGGTGCAGGAGCCCTCAGGACACCCTGGTGCAGCTCAGCCCCCTGCCTGCCCCGCGGCAGAGCCCTATCCCCTGAGAGGGGCTGCTGCTGGGACAGCAGGAACGCACCCCAATGCCAAAGCAAGCCCAAATCTGTCAGGCCGAGGAGAAGCAAGACTGTCCCTGGGTCACCGGGAACAGGAAAAGCATGAAGAGAAAAAAAATTGCAAATTTTAATAAGGACACGTGCAGTGAGGAGACAGGGCTGAGGTCCTGCCAGAGGAAAAGCCCACAGAAGGAGCAGAGCCCAGACTGCACTAATTCTCTGTCTCTGCCACCTCCAAGCCCAGGATCTTCTTGACGTAGTTCTGGACGTTGACATGGAGCTGGGAGGCCGTAGCTGAGAAGGTCTCCATGGCCAGGGCCCGGGCTACCTCTGATCCAGCCCACATGGTGCGGTAGAGAGGCAGGGTGTACTTCTGCTTCCCCTGCAGAGAGAGAGAGAGAGAGAGAGACGAGGTTACACCCCAACCTCTGGCCCCCGCTCACCCCACTGGGGTAAAGCTGCAGGAGCCCCCCCAGGGAACACCACCTCCAGCATCACCCTGCTCTTGGCTGGAGAGACAGCGCAGAGGAACGGGACGGGGTGGAACATGCCACTGTGGGCAACTGTTAGCTCTACAGCACACAGGGAGGGGAGAAGCGCTTGACCTTGGAGGAGTGAGCTCATGCAAATCTCTTCAAGTTCAACAAAGCCAAGTGCAGAAGGTCTTGTGACCCATACCCATCTCCCCCCACTGCCATGCTGTTGGGCACAGCCACCACTGTCCAGGTACAAACCTGGCTGTGGAGAAAGTCCTTGACTTTGCTGTACTCAGACTCAAGGTTGTTCTTGAGGACAATTTGGCACCAGCGGAGTTGCAGCTCAGCGTTCTGGGCCTTGGAGATCTTCGGGTACATCTTGCTCAGCCTCTCCACATTGCCTGCGAGAGGGGGATTGTCACCATCCCATGGGGGTTCTGGTCCAAGGGGACCCACTGAACCCATCCCGCCTGTGCTGCAAATCCTCCGGGATCCTCCCAGCCAGACTGGCTCTGGGCAGGAGGGTGCTCGTGGGGGCAGGCAGCCCTGCAGAGCTGTGTGCCCAGTGGCCCGGAGTGCCAGCACGACCCTCAGCAAACAGCGCAAGAAGAGGAGGCAGCAGGGAGCGTGTGCCTGCACGTGTCCCCGTATGTCTATGCATTTCCGCTGGCTCTCCAACCCTCACCACACTGATCAAGGCTTCCCAGATGCAGGAACAGCCCTGCTGGACTGCACTGGGGAGGGGCTGATGGCCGTGCATCCACGTGTCCCGCTAACGTGACCTTGCATCCCCAGCCAACTGGCTGGACCAGGGCGCATCACCCTCCGTCTCCCCTCGGCACTGGAGCCCCAGAAGGTGACCTGGCCCTCACCGTCAGGCAGGGGGGATTTCTCCAGGACCTTATCCAAGAAGTACACCAGCTGGTACGTCCTCCAGGCCATGATGTCCACAGCTTCAATCGCTTCCATGTTCAAGCTGTTGGCTGCCCAGAGGTCTGCCAGCTCGTCTGCTGGCTTCATCAGCTGCTCCCCCGGCGAGAGGTCAGGCAGGTAGGGGGGCCAGCCTGGCACGTCCAGCCAGCGGTCGAACTCAAAGCCTGCAGCGGGGAAGGGAGGGAGAGCTGGGACCAATATTCTGAACCCAGATGTTACATCAGCCTTCTCCGCGGGCATCCCCAGCACCAGCAAACCTGCCCAGGAACGGCGATGAGCAGAGACTAATGGGGTGAGGCTGTTAAACCACCCTGGGCTTGGTTTCTGTTTGTGCGGTAACAGCCCTGCCATTACCAGCGAGATGAGCCAACTCCAGCATGGAATCCCCGCAGCGAGGCTGAGCTGAGCCTGGGGCACCGTCTGAGCCTGATCCCAACACCCACCAGTGGCTCTGTCAGCAAAGACTCATACCCTGTTGCTGGAGAATCACCCACTGGGCTCAGCATGAAACAGCCCCCGAGCGCGGAGCATGGACTGGATTTGTATGGAAAAAATCAGGCTGAGCAGACGTGTGGCCAAGCCCAGGTCAGCACCTGATCCCAGGCAGGCCAGCGCTGCGCTGCCTCCCTCAGAGCTGAAGCTGGTAATGGCAGCATCTCCAGAAAGAAACCACAAACCAACGTGCAGGAAGGTGCCATGCTGACCTGGGATGGAGTCCACGCCTTTCTCCTTCAGCTCTGGGAAGTACTCCAGGAAGAAACCGAGGGTGTCGTCCGCCGTAATGCTCTGGAACTTGAACTGGTTCACGTAGGCCTGTGGGGACAGCCGGGGCATGATGCTGCACACACTTGCCACCATCCCTGCCGCCAAGGGCCCCCCACGCTGCAGCTCACGAGGGCTCAATGCTGCCCAGCCCACGCCAACCCACCTTCCCCCCGACAGGCTGCCCAGTCCCCTGCATCCCTTCGGGTGCCTCTGACCACTGCTGCCTGCAGCCAGCATGGGACCAAGCTCCACGCTCATCTCATTACCCCATGAACATCTCCATTTCCCACCTCCTCTTCCTCTATCCAGCCACCCTCTCCAGTCCATCCTTCCTGGGAATACCACTGCGCTCTGGCCTCCCGCTGCAGGGTTTTGTATGAGTTGGCACCTCCACCTGTTACCTCCCTGTACTGACCTGGAGGAAGGTATCGAACTTGGTCTGGTCCCCGACAAGGTGGGCCAGGTAGCTCACGAAGCAGTACCCCTTCTCGTAGGGCGTTTCATTGTATGTGTCATCTGGATTGATGCCTATTAAAAAGGAAAAACCCCAGGAATCACCTGCCCATCTGCAAAACAAAGCAGCCCTCACATGCACCGAGACCGGTATTTTCTGTGCTGGGTGTGAGCCTGTTGCACCCCTCCTGGAGCCATCACCTCACTCAGGTCCCACCACCAGCACTCGTTTTACTGCAAGCCATGCAAACACCCCAACAGCAGGGCTTCCCCCCAGCACCACACCTCACTTGCTCCCACTCCCACTTATCCCTGGCCGGCTGCGGGAGGACAGGGGCACCCCACAGACCTGGCTCGATGATCACCCGCAGCTTGTTGAGTGGATGGTCTTCCCCTGTGTTGTCCATGTGCTGGCGCAGGAGGGCCCTTCCCGTTGCAGCCTCCAGGCAAGTGTACGCCAAACCTGGGCAGAGAGAAGCAGGAGGTGTTCAGAGACCCCAGACAGACCCCTGTGCACTTCCAGCACAACTGGTGCTGCTACTGGAGAGAAACTGCGTTAGCTTATGAGCTGGGAGAGGAGGAAGCCAATAAATAGTGTTGGGATGGTAGAGCTGTGGAGTGGCACAGCAACCCAGCCCTTGGTTAGCAAGAGGATTTACAGCCATTAAAATTTAGCTGGATGCAGCAAACAGTGCCAGGAGCACCTGAGCTGCTGGATGTGACTGTGTGTCCAGGGGGGAAGCTCCAGACTTCTGGTATTGGCTCCCCTCAGGGAGCTGCAGCAGCAAGAGGAGGGTGAGGCTGGAGAAGATGGCAGTGTCCACATCCCCGGCACGGGGCTGCAGGGGCTCTGTCCATCTCTTAGAGCAAAGGCAGTTTTGTTGCTAACATGAACCCCGAGTGCTGCGGGTTGCTGCTCTTCACCTCTCCGGAGATGCAGCACAGGCACCAGTGCTGCAGGCAGCGCTCAGAGGGATGCGCTGAGCCACGGTGCACAGACCCCGGGACCCGCACGGGTCCTGCTGTGACAGCACAGCCACACACAGGGACTCGGCACCCCATGGCCAGGCGAGGCCACGCACCATAGACCTCAGTGGAAATGCGCCTCTGGGCGTACATGGTGAAGCCCTCGTTCAGCCAGAACTCTCCCCAGGAGGCGTTGGTGACCAGGTTGCCAAACCAGCTGTGGGAGATCTCATGGATGATGACGTCTGCCAGTGAGCGGTCCCCGGCCAGCAGGCAGGGCGTCACAAAGGTGAGGCAGGGGTTCTCCATCCCGCCGAAGGGGAAGGAGGGCGGCATGAACAGGATGTCGTACCTGCCAGGGAAGAGCAGGCAGCTTGGGTCAGACCCACCTCCTCCTGCGGCTGGGGACGGAGGGATGTTCCCTCCCTGGCCCTGGAGAACCAAGCCCTTTGAGAACAAGAGGCCGTACCTGCCCCAGACATAAGGTCCAAAGAGCTTCTCTCCAACTGCCAGGAACTCCTCAATCACCCCATCGTACTCCTTCTTTGCAGCCTCAATCAGGCAGGGCTCAGCCCAGACACGGCTCCTGGCCAAGTGTGCAGAAGAGGAAGTTTCAACCATTAGTGGACTTTTACTCTATTGCTTCATCAGAGAAAAACTGCACAGGTTTACTGCACACCAGAAGAAAAGCCTGATGATAAAGGAAGCTAATGAGACTGATAGTGGAAACTGCTGTAATTTCTTTCCTTATCTGAATGTCAAAGGGCTTTTATATGGCTACTGTGACAGCCAGGAACCCAAACAAACCACTGGCCTTGGGACCCTCCACGAACAGGGACCCACTGCTCTCATTCATGTGCAGAGCCAGGGACACCCTCGAAGGCGAGGGGACCCAGCACTGAGACTCCTCCTCACTCTCGAGAGCAAGTAGCAGCCTCACCCAGCAGAGTCCGAGGTCTGATACCACAGCATCACGTGCACAGCAGATGAGGAACTGACCGGGTCATACTTACCGTTGGCGTCTCAGTGCCTGCCTGCTCTCCAGAGCCCAGCGGCGCAGGGAGAGGCTGCAGGCAGCTGCCACGGGACAGCACAGCACAGGAATTTTCACCCTGTGGCTCCCACAGCCAGCACTTAATGCTCAGGTCTCCTCCAGGGCCACTTACCTTGGGCCAACGTCAGCAGACACAATGTCCCCGACAGCCAGAGCAATCAGGTAGGAGGGGATTGGCTGGGACATCTTGAAGACGAAGGTGTTATCCTTCTGCTTCTCCCAGCTTGTGGCACTCATCACAGCCGTGAAACCCTCGGGGACCTGGACACGTAGATAAAAACATCTCTTAGATCTGTAACATACAGAGCAGGATATCAGCTAATCCAGCTGGAGATGCCATGATGTCTGATGGCAAACATGCCCCAGCACACTGAAGGTGGCTGTGTCCACGGGCACTGCAAGTTTTGGGATGCAGAGCAGTAATGCCCCAAGCTCCGCTAGGGATCACAGCTGCATCCCTGCCACAGCACCACTCAGCACTTGGGCTCAAACATCGGCTGGGTGCAACACCAGGACACACGGAGCTGCCCTGCGAGGTGCCAGCAAGATAAAGAACTGCTGGAGTTGCAGCTGCTGAAAAGGGAAGAGGATGCAGATCCTTCAGACGCTGGCTCTCCTCCCATTTCTTACGCAACAACTTGTTTTTCCCATTCTCAAGCCAAAGCAGAACCCATGGCCTATCCACTGGCCTGGACTGAGCCCTGGGACACTGATCTGGTATTTCCTCTTCCAAACAAGGGGGGAGCCCCTGTGGGGCCGTGGACAATACAGGTTTTTTGGTACAGAGCATACTGCCAGAGGTCTACGACAGCTGAGCTCTGTGCTTCGGAGGGGAATTCTGCTGAAGCTTTAAGGACAAGAGGTAAAATAAATAAATTCCGGCATCCCCAGCTGATGCCACCACATGCCATTGGCATTGGCTTGGTGTCACACGGATACATTGGGGCAGCCCAATGCTGGCATCACTGCATGACCACCTGCAGGGAAGGAAGGACTTGGGATTATTTAGTCCCATTTTTGTATTAATATCTGAGGACCAGCGGCTGCACTTTCCATCCTAGAAGCTTGACAGCCCCAGCACCACCACCAGGCCCCGGTGTGGCCCAGTGTCACCCCCCTCCTCCATCTGTGTCCCCCCAAACTCAGTTCATCCCAATCATCTTCACACACGCCAAGAGCAGGCATCTCGCTGCTCTCAGATTGCTACAGGGGAAAAACAGGGTTTTCTGTGATAATTAGAGGAATTAAGACAAATGCAGCAGCACAAGGAGAGCAGAAAGGTTTAAACACAAGGTTGATCCCAATATTTTGGCACCAAGCAGCGAGTATTTTGGCCACCTCCCACTGGGAAAGAAGAGTTTTCAGCATGTGCACCCACTCACAAGTGATGGCACAATGCAGCGCCCAGCACGCACGGCTGAGGAGGAGCAAAAAGGCTTCGAGGGTCCACTTGTACTCATCCAAAGATTAATATAAGAGGAAAATAGGAGTATAAATGAATTATTTCTCAGTCCTTTCTTCGCTGCGGGCCTGCAGTGTGACAAGCATTGCCCCCAGTGTGCTGGTGCTGCACAGAGGCCTGGGTGGTGCTGCTGACACCCTGGTGTTTTGGTGTGTCCTGCAAGGGAGCCGGTAGCTTCCCCCCAAGCAGCCTTTGCAAACTCACCCCCGTGTGCCCTGGGACACCACTCACCTGCACTGTGGCTGAATACGTGCATTTGACCGAGGGGGTGTCAAAGCAGGGAAAGAAGGACCTGTTGAGCACGGCCTGGCCTTGCGTGTACATGTAGGGCTTCTGCTTCCCCGCCGTCTGCTCGGGAGTGAGCCAGCACACCTGGGGAGGGAGGGGACAGACCCTGGGGTGAGGGGTGTCCCCGGCTCCTTGCCCATAGAGTGCTCTCTGCTGATGGAGCTGAGGTTTCTTTCCTGGGAGGATCTCAGCTCACTTCATGACCAGTGTCCCTTCAGCTGCCCCTGTCCCTTCAGCTCCCTGTCCCCTCAGCTCCCCGCTGTCCCCTCAGTTCTCCCCCTGTCCCCTCGGCTCCCTCCCTCCCCTCAGCTCTCCTCCCTGACCCCTCAGCTCTCTGCCTCGTCCCCTCAGCTCTCCCCCCTCGTCCCCTCAGCTCCCCCCTCTCGTCCCCTCAGCTCCCCCCTCTCGTCCCCTCAGCTCTCCCCCTCGGTACCCTCAGCTCTCCCCCCTCGGTACCCTCAGCTCTCCCCCTCGGTACCCTCAGTTTCCCCCCTCAGCTCCCCCCCCTCGTCC
>JAOQGH010000013.1:705093-722507 GCA_025769975.1 Gallinago jamesoni
TGTGTGGTGGCACCAGGATCTGTCCCTTGGCATGGGCTCAGCTCCTTGGGCTGTTCACATCCTGGGGTTCACTCCTGGGATGCCCCTTCCTCCATCCTCACCCTTAAAAATAGAGGATGGTTTGCTGCCCCCGAGCAAATCCAGGACATCTGGCACAGCCAGCTCTGCCGCAGCCCCTGGTGCTCCTGTGCTGCCGGTGCTGTGGGTGTCTCAAGGATGGCTCCCAATGTATGGAGCTGCTGTGCAGCCTGGGAGGGATCTGTCCTCCTTTATTTCTAATTATTAGCCTGGTTTCAGCTCCCACACCACTAACAAAAGCTGTATCAGGGAAGGGAAACTGAAGCACAGAGCAGCAGCAAGATGCCAGCAGAGGCTGAAAGGTTTCATACCTTTTTGCGTCACAAATGTTCATGCTCAGACTCCTGTCACAATTATCCCAGGGGCGCAGGGCAGAGTTTCATCCCCATCCTCAACCCCTCATCGGTTGAGGGGATCCCAACCCATCCCCATCCCCAGAGTTTCATCCCCAGGATTTCTCGGCTGTGAGAGGTAAGAGACAAGTGTTTTTTGATCTGGTTTATAAAAGCCACCCCAAAATGCTTTGGGAACAGAGTGAAACACTCGCAGAGCCATTATCTGTTCTCTTGAGACCATGGGAGAGCCAGATGTCGGATCCTTCCAAGGCACTTCCAGGGGCTTTGGCCGCTCAGTGTAGCCCCAGAGCAGGGTCCGGAGCAGCGCAGCCCCCGTGGGGCCAAGAGGGCCAAGAGCCAGGGGGAATGGCTGTTTCCAGCTCTGCTCAGGTGATGGAGGGCTCCAAAACAGATCTGCTGCGCTGCTGGGGATGCTCCAGTGACCCCTCACCTGCGAAATGGGGACATGAAATGAGACTTGGGCTCCAGATCGCTGTTTTTATTTCTGGCTGCTAAAATCACATGTGTGAGATGCATTTGGACACCAGGCAGAGGAATTAGCTTGAGCTCTGAGCACAACAGCTCAGGATGTAGCTGGGATGAGCATCCCTCACCTGAGCAGGAGACAAACATCTCCAGCTGCCCAGGGAGGCTCAGACCCAGCGCCTGCAGCACCGCCACAGCTTCTCCAAAATACCCCCTGCTGCTAAAATACCTTGTGTGTATTTGCTGCTTTCCACCACCATGGGACGCAACCATCCCAAGCGGGTACCTGGGGAGGGGCAAAAACCCACCTGGAAGTCCCAAAATTTAAACATCGAGTGCAAATTTCTGTCGCTTATGGTCCCTGGAGGGTGAGTGAGAGCCGGTTCCCCAGAGCTGCTCTGGGAACAGGGAGGACCTGCGGCTAGGTTGCATTAAAGGAGAAAGTCGTTTCCCTCTCAAGCTAATTGCAAAGGAGCTGCCTGTGACTATCTAGGTCAAGCCATAACCTGCGTTAGCTGGGCGAAGCGGCAGCAGGACGGCAGCTCCCTTGCCACCATGGCACACGGGGCACACACCAGGGGGTGCCCAGCCCGTGGGGCAGAAGCGGGTGGGGTAGAAACCACACTGGAGGCAAATGGAGAATTTGTTTGCGAAGAAGAATGGGTTGAGTCTCTCCCGGGAATGCTTTTAGGTTGTGCTCGCTAATAAAATAATGGGATGAGTGGAGGGCTGCTTGGCACAGGAGCGGCTCCTCCTGGGGCTGAGGGGGGGAAATAGGGACTTGGTGGGAGTTACTTTGGTTTATCCCTTCGGTGACATCCCTGGGTGGGGGTCCCCAGCCTGAGGGTTCTGCTGATGTTACAGCCTAGGAAAACGGGGCCATCTACATCTCCCCTTGCCCAACCCCGGGGAAGCCCTTGGCGTCTCTACAGCAGGGTGAAGCCCGTGGAAGGGCCACTCATACTCAGCTGAGTGCAGTGAAGCGATGGGTATCCTCAGACCCACTGAAGTGTATGCTGTGTGGAGAGGATGGCTCCCAGCAGGCATTGGCATCTCCTGGGAAACCTCAACCCTGCGAGCACAAGAGGAGGATTGATTTTTTTCGCGGCCAACGTGGCAGCTTTGGCTTCTGCAGCCATGGCATCGCAGCCAAATGGCTGCCAGTGGGCTCAGAGGGGAGAAATGGAAGTTGTGTCCATGAGAGGGAAACCCACAGTGAATAGACTGAAAAAAAAAAATAATCTATAAAATCTGGTTACAGCCCCAATGTAACCAGGTGATGCCCAGTGAGCGGGCAGGGCTGGAGGGGTGTTGGATGCTGCTGATGCACAGAGGGTGCTGGTGAAGCACAAAGCTCTCTTTGCCTCTGAGTTGGTTGGAGAGGAGCTTGGGTCCAGCTTTATGGAGGCAGTGGCAGCCCCCACCAGCGGCCGCCCCTGGGGCTGGAGATGTTTGTGGAAGGGACTTCAAGGGTGAAATAGGTGAGTTGGAGCTGGTTTAACCACGTGCTGGTGAGGCTGTACCTTTGCTGGCTCTTGGCCCCATCCTGGGCAGCCTCGTGCTTAGGTGGGGGGGAAGGTCGACCCTGGTGGCATTTGCACAATGTATTTTGCAGCCCGAGGCTGTGAACTGCTCTGCTGCCAGGCACAGCACTCCTGGGGCAAGGGGCTGGGTTAAAGAGCGTGGAAAAAAGTGCAGAATTGGAGGTTGTAAGTGTGGGTTGCGGGGCACAACTTGGGAAAGGGCTGATGGGTTGGGGGGAGCTGATTGTTGCTGGTATTTTCTGCTGGGTGGGCTGCAAAAGGGGGTTGGGAATGTTGTGGTCCTGAGGATGTGCTGGACTCCAGCTCCTGGATGGTGCCGGGTGCTGTGTGCTGAGTCCTGGCCACCTTGCTCCCAGGAGTGACTTTTGTGGGTGCAAGGAAATCCCATGGGTGCAGGGAAAGCCCCACACAGCCCTGGCTCGGCTCCTGTCACCCACTCTGCAGCACCTTTGGGTGTTGGATGGTGCCAGTACGGGGCTCCTGGGCAGGTCCTGCCCTTGCCCAGCACCAGCAAGACCCCAGCTCCACCACCCCCCGTCACCCCTCACTGGGGTCTGTGGTTGCCCACAGCAGCCAGGTCCAGGTCTATTTGCCAGCGCAGGGGTGGGAGATCCCTAGTGTCCATCTCCATCTCACTCCACGCAGTGGCTTGAGGACAGATCAGTCCCAGAGACCCCCCGAGATCCCTGGGGGGCCCGAGTCCCGGGGACTTCCTCCATCCAGCGGTGCTGTGATTTGGGGCCGTGATGGTGGCGAGCAGAGGCAGAGACATGAGGAAAGAGAAAAAGCTCCCTGGCCATTTCGAAGACTTGAATCTTGCATTTCATTGCAAGAGCAAGCCCAAAGCTGCGTGTGCCGGTTCCCTCTTCTCCTTAATTAAAATATCCTTGAAAAGACCTTTGTAGCTCCTGGAGCTGGCACTGGAGCCAGCGCTGTGATGCTTAGATCTTGTCTGCTGCATCAGCCCCCCTCCCCGTGACCCGTGACTCTGTCGATCAAGTGACCCAGCTCATGTGGGGCTGGCGAAAGGGAATTTGGGTACATTCACCCCAGTGCTGCCTGTGGCAGGGACATGGCCACCCCGGGGTGGGGGGATAGAGTGTCGCTGTGGGGGATGTGGGGCAAGGCTTGGTCTTTGCAGCCCCCCAAAAGCCTCAGGTGAGCAGGGTTTGGGGTAGCTGTGCATTGGGGAAGAGGAAAAACGGGGTGTTTGGGGGCATTTTTGGACCTTGCTCATGCAACAGCCTCTGCTGGGAGACGTGAGGGGTGCTGTTTCCGTGGGGGTGACAGGAGCCCTCCCCCTGCACCCCATGCCTTGCCAAGAAACCTTCTCCAGCTCCAGAGAAGCTCTGTCTCGGCCGGGTGGTTTGAAAGGCAGCCAAGTTGCTGGCCCCGGGCTGCAAACAGAGCGGCTTGTGTGCGGCCCCATACCTGGGCAGCAGCATCCCCCCCCCCAAGCCCGCTGGGATCAGCTTCGCTCACCTCCATCACGGCCCCAGACACGTTTGCCAGAGCGGCCGCACAAAGACCCACTTGTGCTGGGGGCACCCACCCAACCCGAAGCCAGTGCTGGGGGAGAGGAACCCCCTGGGGGTGATGGGGACGGCGGGTGCCTGACCTGGAACTGAGAGTCCCCCCCTCCAAGGATGCTCCCGCTCCCCTCCTGGAGGTTTTCCTTCCGGGAGGCTGAGCAACACCCCGCTGGAGTGACCTGTGATGTGTGTCCTTGGAGATTTGTGGCACCCAGTGCCCGTTTGCATTTCAGTTCACCGCAGCTGTGCCAGGGTGAGGGGGCAGAGGCTGGCACAGATGCCCATGGAGCCACATCTCCCTGTCTTTCTAGTCACAACTCCAATCCCTGGAGAAAACCTTTTTTTTTTTTTTTTTAATTTTGGGTTTTTTTCCTGGAGAGCTGCAGGTGGGAGGTGGTTGGAGATGGAGTGTTGCTCTACAACTGATTTTCTTGCTGAGCTTGCTCTCCCTGTCCAGGCAAAGCCTGCGTGTAGGATAACTTCTCTGCTCACTGCAGCTGTGCAGATGTCCCTGTCACCAGGGTGACAAAGGGACAATGCCACCAGGGGTGGCAAAGCCAGCCCCATTAGCCTGTGGGTGCTTTGGGTTGGATGGGGAGATGCACTGAGTCCCCATCCTCATCCGCAAGGAGGTGGAAACACCAAGGCAAGGGGATGTGGGGCACTGTGTGTGTGGCGGTGCCAGGAAGAGTCTCCGTGGGGCAATATGACAGCAGGAGCATGGAGAGATGGGGCTGTTGGCACCATGTGAGGGGAGAGCAGCGGTGGGGAGAGCAGAGATGGGGTTCAGACACTAACCATGGCCTTAGGAACAGAGCTGGTCCTTATGTCGCTGGAAGGTGGTCTTGGGTGATCAGGAAATGCTATCTAATAGCTGGCAAATGATCTCAGGTGACTGGGAGTTGGTATTGGATGACCAGGAGATGGTCTTGGTTGACCAGGAGGTGGTTTTGAGGATGAGGAGAAGGTTTTGGGTGGCCAAGAGGGACCATCCTGCCTGTAGTGCAGCTCTACCTGGTCTGTGCCCATGTGGCCTTGCTGCAGGACCTGCGTAGGGACCTGAGGACACAGGGATGGGGCTGCACAGGGTCCCTGGGGGACGATGTCACATGTGCCCTGGCCCCGGGGATCCCTGTGGGGGAACATCACATACATCCTCACCCCGGGGTGTGGGATGCAGTAGCCTCCTTCCAAGATGGGGACACTGAGTGCCCGTGGTTGGTGGGGGCCAAGACCAGGGTCCAGCATGGCTGAAGGGATGGGGGTGCGTCCCCATGCCAGCCCCTCACCGTGCTGGGCCCCACTCAACCCTTCTCTCCCCCCACAGGCTTGCCAGCAGCTGCCTCACCAGGATGAACGGGACGGCCAACATCAACCCTGCTGGCCGCAGCCACTACGCCTCCGCCATCCCAGTGCCCCGTGCTGTGGCCCATGGCAAGCCACATGCTCCAGCCATCCCGAGCACCCCACAGCCCCCTGAGTCCCATGGGGCTCCATCCCCCCGCCCAGGAAAGCTGGTGGCCCCTGGCCCCAAGACCCTCAAGCCCAAATGCACTGGTAGAGCCACTGGCCGTGAGCCGGCCGTAAGCAGGGAGGGCAGTCCCAGCATGACCCCCCGCAGGGGGCAGAAAACCCCAGTGAAACCCCTGGTGTCCCCGGACAAGTGGCCAGAGGCAGCAGGCAGTGGAAGGAGAGGGGCAAGCACGGTGGGGGAGCCCACTGAGCTGCCCAAAGCCCCCCCGGCACAGGGCAGGGGTGGGGGGCGACCAGGGGGGTCCACTGGGAAGAGCAGTGGGGTGGCTACTGTGGGGACAGGGGATGAGGCTTATCGTGGCTCTCAGGGCAGGGGTCCCATGTTCGGGTCAGGGGCCATCACCTTCTCCTCGGGCCCCCCCCACAGCCACCCAGTCACCGCCACCGTGGCACCCTTCCAGTACCGGTGAGTCCCTGGGGCTGGGGGGGCATGGGGATATGGGACACGGTGACAGGGGGAACTAGGTGGGCATGGTGGAGGTGGCCATGAAGAATGGTGGAGTTGGGTCTAGGGACTCAGCCCCAGAATGAGGGTTCCCACTGGGTTTGAGGCGCTGGGGGCTCCTGAAGCCCCCACAGGAGGTGGTGTGGGGGACAGGATGGGCTCAGTGGGGAATGGGGTACCCTCGAACTCCCCCTGCCATCCGACCACTGTCCCCAAACTCTGGCAGAGCTCAAGGATCCGTGTCTCCATCTCCTGGGGGTCCTCAGTTGGCTGCATCCCACGATGCACCCCTACTCCCCCCTCACCCCTCCTCTCCCGCCAGGCTCCAGGAGGATGTGGAGGAGGAGAGGGCCACGTCCCTGGGTGGCGAGTGCCCCGGTCCTGCAGAACGACCCGACCCCAAAGCTGGAGGCCTGAGTGAGTCTGGGAGGAGGTTTGCTGGGGATGAGGGGGTCCTGCCGGGGGGCTGCCAGGATGGTGCCGGGGTGGGGGCAGAAGCTCATGCTGGAGCGACTTGACCCACGGCCCCACGCCAGAATGGGAGCCCGGGCTGGAGGTTGTGGGGTGGTGGTGGGGGAACCCCCATGCAGGGGGTGCCCCACAAAACTCCCCTGGGAATGGTGTGGCTGCAGCTGCTGCGGCTGGTGACCCCCGTGGCCAAAACATGGCACCCGGTGACGTGGCCTGATCCGGGCGCGGGAGCCACGTTGGCGTCCCCTGCGGGGGCTCTGGCACAGGGGGGACCGTCCCCTCTGGTGATGCCGCTGGGACATCACCCCGTTTGGCTCCTTTCCCTCCTCTTCCCAGTTTCCTGGCAGCTCCAGGAATGACCCATTTCCAAGGAGCTGGTGGAGACCCGGCACGGAGGTGGGTGCTGTGGCACTGCTGGCTCCCCGCACTGACTGCAGGGACACCCCCTTTCTCGGGAGCGAATGAGCCCCGAGACAAGCTCAGCTCTGCCGTGTTGGGGACACCCCAGTCCCCTCTTTGGGTAGAAATTTGGAGGGGGGGGGTGGGGGTGGCTGCTGGAGAGGCTGCTGGGGCGGCGGTTGCCAGGGCAGCGGCAGCAGAGAGGATGGCGGGATGCTCCAGGGATGTGCAGGGAAGGGGAAAAAAAGAAAAGCTCCGGGAGCTTGGCTGGGTGATCTGAAGGGACAGAAGTCGGTCAGAGCCACCGAGGCTCCCGGCACAGCCCGGCCCTGCTGCAGGGTCCTGGCACCGCCGCCGCGCAGCCGGAGGGGAACAGGGTTCAAGGCTGAGCCCCGATTTTGGAAGCACCGCAGGTGGCGGAAATTAGGGGGATTTTGTGGGAGGATTTTGGGGGATTTTTGGGGACACCAAGCCTGGCATGTGCCCCATGCTGCTAGTCTGCTGCTGCAGGGACGGGGGGGGGCCTAGGGATGAGGCCAAGCAGATTTTGGGAAGGGGCCGGATCCTTTCCCTTGCTCCACACCTCCCCCAGCCCATGGCACCTTCTGGGGCTCTGTTGGGGTCAGCCAGAGGGAACAGGGGACATGGGGAGGCCCCGGGACACCCTGCCAGCCCCCAAATGACATGACACCCCCAAATTTGCCCCCTGTAGCAGGTGCTACACCCACAGCTCAACGAGGGGTGTGACTGCTCCCCCAAACTGTGAGCAGCTCCAGGGTTCAGCAGGGCAGCTTGTGCACCCATCCTGCCCCAGAAGCATCGTTTGGTGCAAAATACCCTTTTTTTTGAGGCACCCTTTGGTGGCCCATCCAGGACAGGTTATTTTGGGGCTCCACAGCATCACCACGGACTGGATCCCCAATCACCCAGGGGGTCTGTGCCACCACATGGGGGGCCGAGCTGGGGGGCTCATGCCGCCCCCGGCCCTCCCGGCTCCTTATCTCGGCAGCGTAGTGACGGGCTCTAATGCAATATTGTCCGTCGGTTGCCATGGCAGCCCGTGTGAGGTCACCAAATAGAGTTAATTCACCCCTCCTGAGGGACGGGTAATTAATGAAAAATGATGATAACCAGATCCCACTCCCCCTCTTCCCCCCCTCCCCCCTTAATTCCCCTGGATCACTGGAGAAGCCCCACTGGGCTTGAGGGCCACAGCGTCCCTCGGGGGGGCTCCCGGGGCCACCCCGTGCCCCTCCTCACCATTTGGGGATAAACGCCAAGTTTTGCCTCCCACTGCCCCCGGGACTGGGTGTGCGGGGTCGGGGCTGGGTGCGGGAACGGCGGCGGGAGCGACGGGGGGTGCTTCACAGGCAGGGTGCTGGGGCGTGGTCTCCCCCCCGCCCCGGCTTCACCAGCCTCCACAGCCCTGCCCGCACGGGGAGCTGCGGGACGGGGTGGGGGGCAGGCTCCGGCCGCGGGGGGGGGCAGACTCCCTTTCCTCCCCCGCGGCACCCACGGGGGTGCCCTGCCGGCTTCACCCCCCTGCCACAGGGGATCCCGCACGGTCCCGCAGCTCCCGGGGTCCCCCCGCCCCGCGTTCGGCGCTGCCCGGCCCCGGGGGAGGGGGGGGTGGCGCGCGCCTCCGCCTCGCCTCGCCCCGCCCCGCCGCGCGCGCGCCCCCGCCCCTCCTCTCCCGCCCCGCCGCGCGCGCGCCCCCTCCCCTCCTCTCCTCTCCCTCTCTGCCGCGGGCGCGCGCGCCGCGCCCCGCCCCTTGCCCGCGCCAGCCGGGCGCGGAGGAGGGCGGGCCCTTTTTGTTTGCCCCTGACAGGCCGCTGGTTCGCAGTGTCTCGCCGGCGGTGGAGCAGTGAGGTGGGGCTGCGCCGCTTATTCTTCCCCCACCGCCTCCCCACCCCGTCCCGCTCCGCCCCGCCCCGCCCCGGTGGGACGGGCGCTAACGGTGCTTCTCTCTCTGTGTCTCGCCCGGTGTGTCCTCGGTGCCGCAGCAGCAGCAGCAACAGCAGCAGCGCCCGGCGGGTTAAATGGTTGCAGCGCGGGGATGCTGGGGAGCAACCTCAAGAGCCTTCCTGACGTGGAGCTGGGCGAGGAGGAGCGCGGCTACCGGCGGGGCCCCGACGGCGGCGCGGTGATGCCGAAGCGAGCGAAGTCGTCGTCGGCGGCGGCGGGGCCGCGGGGCGCAGAGCTGCGCGTCTTCAAGGCGAGCAGCGCGGAGGGGCGGCTGCCGGCCGGCTCCAACCTGCGCAAGCAGAAGTCCCTCACCAACCTGGCCTTCCTCACCGACGCCGAGAAGAAGCGGCAGCTCTACGAGCCCCGCTGGAGCGACGACATGGCCAAGGCGGCGGCACCGGGGGCGGCGGGGGGGGGGAGCGGCCGGGGCGGCTGCGGCCCCCGCGGGCGGGAGGCGCCCGCCATGTCGCGGAGCCTGTCCCGCTCCGAGCACTCGCTGCTGTCGCCGCGCCCCGCCGGCCCCACCAAGCCGTCGCCCGCCGGCAAGCCCAGCCGCATCCCCCGCGGGCCCTACGCCGAGGTGAAGCCCCTCAGCAAGGCCCCCGAGGCGGGCGGGGGCGGCAAGTGCGACGACGAGCTGCTGGGCGGGAAGGGGCCGGCGGTGGCGGCGGGCACTGAGGAGAAACCCTACCTGAAGGTGGACCCCGAGCTGGTGGTGACGGTGCTGGGCGACCTGGAGCAGCTCCTCTTCAGCCAGATGCTGGGTGAGTGCGGCCGCCGCGCCTCGCCGGCAGGGGATGGGGAAGCGGCCGGGGTTCGGCAGCCTGAGGCGTTGAGGACTCCTGCCAGCCCGGGAGGGACCCGCTGGAGGGCACCCGGGCGTCCCTGGTGCTGGAGCGAGGGCAAAGCGATGCTGAGGGCAAGGGTGCCATCGGCCAGCCCAAGGGCTGGCACATGGCCTGCTCTTGCCTTGCGTCTAGGCTCCTCACGAAGAAGAATGGCAGGTGGTGGCTGAGCTCGTCCTTCCCCATGTGTCTTTTCGGTCACCCCCTGTCTCTACACGCCACCAAAGATGATGGAAGTTACCCAGCCAGGTGGCCGTGGCCACTCCCTGCCGTCGAGGTGGCTTGCCCTGGGGGTTCACCTTGCCTGCTCTTGCCGGGAGGCTGCTGATGGAGGTGCCATGTGTAGGGTCTGCGCTGCTGCCTGCGCTTTGGGCAGGAGGCTTCAGATCCAGAGCTCCTCCAAGGTCTTGTGCTCTGGCTGAGGAGGGTCCTCCAAGGATGCTGCCACAGGGTTGGTGTGAGCTGGTTCCAGCCTGTAGCCGCCTGCGTTTTGCTGCCTTCAGGGGTTTGATACCTGAGCCTACATGGTGGTTTTTCGTGAGAGCACGCTGCCCCCGGTGTGGGCTGTGGCACTGGGTGTTGGTACAGGTGTGCCTGGTCCTCACGTTTCCCTCGTGGCCATGTGCTGATCTCCAGGAAACCGCAACAGCCGTGGGACCCCAATGGAGCCCACACTCCCCTGCGTCCCAAGCGGCAGTGCCCGTGGGCTCAGCTGGGCAAAGACCACAGGAGCTTGTGGCTCCAAAGAGCTCTGGTCTGGCAAACTGGTGTGAGAAGGCAGCAAATGATCCCTGTGCAGCCTTCACGGTGCTCCCTGTGCCCAAGCTATCCAGGTTTAAAGCCCTGGCGGTTGGCCGTGTGGGGGGAACAGTGCTACAGGCAGCGCTGGGAGCTCTGGTGTGTCCGATCCCTTCAAGTTCCCCACCTGGGACCCTCTTTTGGGGGGCCAGGAGCTTCTCTAGCACTTAGAGAGCCGACTTGAGATGCCTTCCCCCAGCTGCACGGTGAGCAGAGCTCTGCTGTGGGGAGAAAGGGAAGAGATTCGCCCCGGCTGGAGGAGATTTGCAGAGGTGGAGCCAGCTGGAGTACATGGTGGACTCAGGCGCCCGTGAAGCCGTGCTGGCTGGGTCTGGTTCCCCGCTGCACGCCCTGCTGCTCTGGGAGCCTTCGGGCTGTCACAGCCCCTGCTCTGGTGCAGGACTCTGGCATGGCGTGTGCTGCTGTGTGGGGACACAGGCATGGAGCTGCCCAGACCATCACCCTCAGCGCAGCAGCCGTGGGGTGCACCCTGCCTGATCCCCTCCCGGGCAGGGGTCTGCCCCAGCTGCCGGAGCATCCCGGGGCTCACTGGGGCTGCTGGTGGGAAGCTATGGGGTGAGCTCAGGCAGACCCTGAGGATGAGCAGGCTGGATATGTGAGGTTGGCCTCGCCATGGGGGCTCAGGCTGCCCTGGTGGTCCTGCAGCCGGGCTCATGGTCCTCCATCCTCAGCCCCAATGCCGGGGTGACACCAGATGCCATGGGAGTGGGGCAAGGTTGCAGGAGGATTTGTCACTTACAGGAGTAACAGATCTCCACCCAATGGTGCTGGATACCTGGGGGGGGGGTCTCAGTGTCCCCCTGTGATGCTCTGCTCTTAGGCAGGGGTTTTCTCAGCACCCCCAAGAGAAATTCTTGCAGCTTCCCTGAGGGTGCAGGACTGGCCCATGTGGGAGTGGCTCCTGGTTTGTGGCAGTTGTTGGAGCACCAGAGATCTTGCTTGCAGGGACTTGAGCACACACTGAGGAAGACTGTGGGTTGTAGAAATGCCCCCAACACCTGCTTTGGTTTCTGGAGTGGTTCTGTAGCCTCTGGCTACAGGGCCTCAGGGCTGACCTTGACCTTGGGAGGTGTTGAGCATCCCTTTGGACTGCACTTACCATCTGAAGGCTTAGTGGGCTGTCTTGTGAGCACCAAACTCTGCTAAATTTGTCCTCTGAACCCCTCTGCTCTGTGTATTTGCTGAAACATGTTATTTTTCAAGATGTATGGAGTGCCAAGCTTTGTGCAGTGGGGATTGAGGGCTGGTTGTCCAGTGCCAGGTGAGGAAAATGCTGGGGGTGGGCAGGGAAGGAGCTTAACCCTACTGAAACGTCACTTTCCTTCCATGGAGTTGTTCTCCTGTTCATGGGAGCTGTGCTATTGAGTCACACCTACTTAACTAAGCCAGCCATGACCTTGACAGCCCGTGTGGTGGGGAGTTTCTCTGGGAAGACATTGTTTGGTGTGAGGGTGGTGAGAGCCTGGCCCAGGTTGCCTGGAGAAGCTGTGGCTGCCCCATCCCTGGAGGGATTCAAGGCCAGGTTGGAGAGGGCTTGGAACAACCTGGTGTGATGGGAGGTGTCCCTGCCCAGGGCAAGGGATGGCACTGGATGGTCTTTAAGGTCCATTCCCACCCAAACCATTCTATGATCCTGACTGGAGGCAGAGATGTGCAAGAGGAGGGAGCAGCGTGATGGTGGTGGCTGTTCTGTCATTTCATGTGTGCTGGCGGCAGAACTGTGCCTGGGGCTGCACGAACCTGGACACATGCTGAGCTTCTGGTCCTGACCCCTTTGGTTGTTGTCTGGTGCAATCCAGGCAGATGAAACCTTCTCCAGGGGTGACAGTGTCTTCCACAACCTGAGCCCTCAAGGGAGGGGTTCTTCCTGCAGTGGGGACGGACCCAGAAGGGACAGGATCCCACTTGCTTGGGAGAGTGGGCTTCACACCCTGCCAGGGCTGGTGAGCGGGGCCAGGAGGGGGGTTTTCTCCTGGTTGCTACAGGAGGCGCTTGGGAAGGAAGGAAGGTTTCTCTGCTGTTTTCATGGATCCCTTTGGCAAGAGAAACATCAGCCTGAGCTGTTTTGCTTAGAGAATGTTTGCTGAAGGATGCTCTCTCCAGAGTGGCATGAGAAGGCCTGCAAGCTTGGTTTGCGCTGGGAAGAGATGGGAGTTGAAGGGACTTTCAGCCTCTGCAGATCTTACTGTCCTTGAACTGTTGACCTGCGTGAGAAGCTGGTGCTGCCTCTGCCTCTGCCTCATCCGAATTCCCTGCTCCAGTGGTTTGTGGAGACCTTGTATGTCTTTGGTCTCCACACCTGACTTGTCATCTCCATCTTGGGCTCCTCCTGCCAGAAGCAGTCCCAAGCCTCTGCTGGCCAAAAATACAGCTTACACAGTGGCCAAATGTTACCTCTCATTCAGTTGCTGCCGCTGTGTCACCTGTTTGATGGCACCGAAGCCTTTGTAGAGCTGCTGGAGATGTAACCACATTTAAAGCGGAGCAGCCCATGCAAGGCAGGAGAGGTCACTGGCACAGATCAACCACATGTGCTTTGTAGAGGCTATTTCCATCATCCAAATTATACATTTCACATCAACCAAAGACTGGGGCTTCTCATCAAAGCAGGCTGGCAGCTGGGGTTGCTAATTACACCAGCGCCTGGCCAGGGGATGAAGGGTTCAGAGGGCGTGTGGCCAGCGTGGTGAAGAGCTGTATGAAGCTCACCCTGCCCGTCCCCGCCTGTGGGGGACAGGAGTGTGCAGGTGCAGAGGCACAGACAGGCTTTGTGTGGGTTCGTTAGCGCTGGGGTGATTGCTGCACTTACCTAGAGATCCCTAGAGCACCTCCAGGATCCAGCATTTACTTTCTGCAGCCATTTCCTTGGCCATCTCTTGCTGGATGTGGTGCCTCTTAAGTGGCCGCTAATGGGCATAAGTGGCAGGTGTTGCATGGGCCAGAGCCCAGATGGACACACGTGTGGTCCCAGGGGAGGTGGTGTTCCCCGAAATGCTCGCTGCCGGAGTCTTTGCAGCCCTGCCAAACTCTGCAGGTGTAGAGTCTCAGTCTTGCAGCCCTTGGCTGGCAGTGCTTGGGCAATGCCATCCTTCCCCGAGTGGCCCAGCAGGACTGTCCTTGCTGGGCAGCATGTGCCCATGGAGACCTGGTACCTCCCCGGTGCTGGTCTGCAGGCAGAGCAGACCCCAGCGGTGCTGGGGCTGGCTGGGCGGTGGGTGCCAGCAGCCTGGGTGCTGGGGAGAGCCGAGGCACTGGTAGGGGCAGATGGACTCCTTGAAGGGCAGGAGCTTCACATTGCATCTGGCTGTGGTTGGTCTAAAAAAAGAAACCACAGGGCAGGGAAGATACTTGGCTGGTGTCTGACACATCTCATGTGAGCGTGTTCCCGGCTCTGGTGGAGATAGTGCCACCAAGGCGTCCCTTCCCAAGGAAGTCCCTGCCTGGTAACTGCCCTTGCTGGCCAGGCACATGGTATGGGGTTAACAGGGAGCATCTCTGCTCCACGGTGTTCCTGACCGTTTAATTAAGCACTAACGGGCCCATTGCAGTGCTGTGCAATAGCCAGGCTCTCTGGCAGGAGACCGTAAGGAGGTCAGAGACCAAGTAGCTCTTCATGGGGATGGGAGCGGGTTATTACCTCGTAAAGTGGTGTGTCTGTCCTGATATCACTGCCACGCTTATGGTATTTCTCTCTTAAGGCCCCTGTGTGACGGCGCCTGGGTGACAAGGTTGTTGTGGTGGGGATTTATTTCCTTCTGGCTGCAGGGCTGGACTCCTGCGTTTGGCGTAGGGGTGGGGAGAAGGGGGAGAGGTACTTGGTCATGTTGCTGCTTCTAGCCTGCTCCTAGGGGCTGACAGTGAGGATTAGATGTCTCCTCTTTCCAGCTGAGATGGCTGCAGTGACTCGGGAGAAGGTCTGGAAACGTCACCCGAGGGTCCCAGAACTTTCTGCTGAAGATGTTCGGGATATGCCACGTTCCCAATGGTAGTGGCAGTGCAGAAAAAAGTGCTTAAAAATATAAAATCCAGATTTGTATTTCAAAATTTCCCCTGGAAAAGTAGCAGAGCAGACACATGAAGACAAAAATATTGGAGGATGCGCTGCTGAAACAAATTCCTCCCCCAAAGAGCCTGAAAATCGCTGTTCCAGTGGGGCTTTCCCAGTGACTGCCCTGTATCTTGCCCCCAAATACAGTATTTGTCCGCTGCGAAAATATGTAAATGAATGCAATTCTGGAAATATTTTTTGGGATCTGCTGGTGGGGTGTGGCCACAGTGGGAACTGATGTCCTCTCAAGACCTTGCCAACCCTGAGAGCAACTACTGGGATGGTTTGCTCTTGCAGAAGCACAGCTGTGGGTCCTGCCTGGTCCAGGTGCCTCCTGAGCAACGTCCTTCCAGCTCGGCTGGGTCCTTCTGGAGATTCCCCTACTGGTGCCCTGAGTCCCCAGCTTTGTGTCTTTGGCTTCTCTGTGGTGCGTGTCCCCTCTGCCATGGCCATATTGTGTCCATTTGGGTTACCTACTCGCTGCCTTCCAGTGCAGCTTCTCGTAGTGCCAGGCAACAATTTCCCTGGTCCTCTATGCCCCTGGACCTCCCTGCCCATTTTTACTCGAGCATCTGAGGATGGCACTGGACTGATGCTCGTGCTTGCTGCGCAGGGGAGCATTTGTTCCAGCTCAGCACGGGGCCAGAACATGCACCTTCTGAGGTGTGTAACCTGTGAGTGATGCCAGCCCTAGTGCCAGCCTGTCTGCTGTGGCCAGCGTGTGCCTCCTGGCCGAGCCCCAGTCCTGCCTTGGGGGGACCAGCTGTAGGGCTGTGATCTCAGGGTCAGCCCACGCCTCTCACCTGGCTCTGTGGCATCGGGCTGACACGTCCTCCACGTTGGTCACTTCTTTGATCCAGGGCATCCTTTGTGCCACACACATGTGGCGTGGTGGCAGCAGTGGCTGTGGTTGTTGGTACTGGTGGCAGCTGTGGTTGGAGCCTGGCGGTGAAGCTGCTGAGTCTGGATCCCTGTGCTGGGTGGAGTGGAGATGGCTCCATCCTTCGGGGAGAGCTTAGTACTTGCCCTCTCCAGGCTTCGCACCTTGAGGGTCCTTCGTGGGGGGCTGTGGGAGCACAGAGTGTGGGGGATCAGATACGCTGATCTGCCCTACCCCCTGCAAAGTCATGTCCTCCTCTGGGTGCGTGAAGTGGCTCTCCCGGGGCAGCCAGGGGCGGGGTTGCTGGTTGTCCGGCTGGGAAGCGGTGAGCTTGGGGAGGCACGTCCCGGGGAGGCTGGGCACAGCCTCACGGAGGGGCATGGGGCGCAGGGGGAGCAGGGCTTTCCCGGGCTGCTGCACTGCAGCTCGGAGCCGGGGAGCCGAGCGCGGAGGGGAGCTGGGAAGGCAGGGGATGCTGCATTGCAGGGCTGAGATTAGAAGCTGTGCAAATGGAGATGTGCCTGTGTTGAGGCGGGAGTGAGACTGAAGAGCGGTGCCCGGAGTACTCCCTGCTCTGCTCATCTTTCCTCTAATCCATTTCTTCCACGTTTTGTTTCGCTTGAGCATTTCTTTCATTCCTTACGCTGTTATTTGTCTTGTCCAATTGAGGCAGTAATGTATTTTTTATTAATTCAGAAGAAGGGCTGAGATTGATCTCCCACTGGAAGGAGCTGCTGGAATCCTCATCTGGGAGCTTAGTAAAAACGCAGCGTGGCTGGGAGGAGGTTTTCCTCACCCCTGGGAGCAGCCTGGCAGCAGGGAGGTGACTTGAGAGCCTTGTGGCCCCGGCGCAGGGACCAGCGTGGCACGTCAGCTCCCTGGAGGTGCTGCCTGGGCAGATCACAGGCTGGCACGTCCCCCTGCACTGCCCGGTGAAACACAGACGCGTCCTGCATCAGGGACATGTGCCTCCTCCTTTGAGAGTGTGTGAGTGGGCAGTGCTGTGGGGAGAGCAGCGTTTTCCGTGGCTACTCGGTGTGGGCATTGGTGGTGCTTACTCACTCCACGTCCCTCCTGGGTTTTGTGTCAGCCCCCTTGTCTCTGTCCTAGAGCCCTCCTGCTCATCAAGAGCTGAGCGCTTTGCAGCCCTCCCCTGGCCAACCTACCTGCAAGGGTCTGGCCTGAAGCATCTCCCTGGAATTATGGAAAGAATTTATGGCAAATCCAGGAATTAGTTTGGGAAGGTGTAAAGGCGGGGCTGCTTTGTCCTTGCCTTTCCTCCAGGTTGGATCTCACCCAGTGGCAGTGCAGCTATGGAGGGGATGGTGAGTTGTCCAGGAGGGGCCTTCTAAAGGGGTAAAGGGGACCCAGGAGAGGTGACTTTCAGCCGGGGAACCGGAACTTGGGGTTTTCTGCTGGGCTGACAAAGCCGTGGTTCCCTCGACAGGTTGTGAGCCTGACTCCCAGCCGCAGGTGATGCTGTGGGAGGGCTGGGCTCCATGCCAGCTCCGCTGGCTCGGCAGCTGGTCGGCTGGGCTCGGCTGTGGGATGGGAGCCTCTCCTTTACGGTGAGGTGGAAGGACGGCTTGTGGCTGAGGTCCTCTGCAGCTCGGTGAAGCTGCTGAAGGTTGTGGTTGTTCTCATGTGAACCAGGAAAATGGGAAGAGCTGTGCTGTGGGTGCTGAAGCCTGCAGTGTGTGAGCTGGAGGGGAAATGTCCTGGCTGCAGCATGGCCCCAGGGGCAGCACTGTGCCTTTAGCACCAGGGAAAGGCTGAACTGCTTCTATTTCTGCTGTGCACCAACCTGGGGTGGTTGGGATCCGGGATTGCTTCATGTCCCACCTCTGGCATGTTTTGTCACAAGGTGTGACAAAGCTGGCAATGAGACCCTGCAGCCAGATAAGCTGCTTTAGTAGTGCACAGTTGTGGCCAAACCCAGTCCTTACTGGCTCTACTGGGAGCCCAGAGTGGTTAAGGCCGAGCTTTTGTGAAGCTCACACCCCTGTCCTTTCTCAGTGGGACTGTGATGTCCCC
>JAOQGH010000013.1:735773-762355 GCA_025769975.1 Gallinago jamesoni
GGGCTGGTGTTCCTTGGGAGGCTTGGACGCCGCCGGCGCTGCCCACTATAGCCCCGTTGCCTCCCCCAACTTTTCCTGCTTGGCCTTTCCTCCCTCTGCCAAGGGCGAGTGCGGGATGCGCTGGGATGCATCCAGTCTCCTCCCTGCAGCCTGCACAGGGCTCCATGCGGGGCGGCAGCCAGCAGGGAGCCTGGTCTGCCCTGGCTGCAGTGAGGGATGAGGACCTGTCCTCAAGTATCTGCAGCCCACCCTGCACGTCCCCTGTCCCCATAGGCAGGAGGCTGTGCCTCCGTGTCCCTGGGGGACATGTCTCTAGCTCTACCAGCTCCAGGGGTGCTGCTGTCACCCAGGGGATGGTGGCCATGCTTCTCCCCATGGGTCTGCCTGGGGAGCTTGAGAAGTGCTGGTCAATGGTCTGGCCACCCAGGTATGGTGTTACCAGGGTGCTGGATGGCACAGGGCTCCCAGCCCTGTCCCTGCCCCTTGGAGAGCAGGACCCACTGCTGCAGGAGACATGGGGTTGGCAACTAGACCTCAGCTCACACTAAGAAGCCCCTGGCAATTAAAGAAATTAAGGGATGGTGAGTGCTATCAAACCTGCTGCCTTCTGGTGGGGTGGGGCAACAGGTTTGCAGGAAAGGGTGAGATGCCCTTGTGGGGCACTGGGCAGGGGGGACATGCTGTGCCTAGCGAGGTACCCTGGGGCATCTCCTGAGGGAGAAGAGAGGTTTGGGGGGGTCCCAGTATGTCCCTGGGAGGAGCACACGGGGATTACAGGGCTGGGCTGGAAAACAAGGCCAATGATGGAAGCAAACGCTGCAGACCTGGCAGTCACCCCACAGAGCCCCATTAGCCATCTCCCCTGCTCATTTAGGCTGCTTGGTAGCTATTGAGGGGAGGAAGAGAATTAATAAGCCACAGGGAGAAGGATTGCAGGTTGTGACCATCCCCCTGCTCAGCCGTCCGGGAGTGTGAATCAGAGCTGGATGTAAGAAATGCAAGATAAAGCCATTTTACTCCATATGGAAAGACTCTGCTGTCAGTGCGCCAAGACACTGGTAACCAAATCGCACGCCACGGGGTGCAAGCTGGGAACCTGCTGGGCTCAGCGGGGTTTGCACTGGACTTGGGAGTCTCAGGTGTCCCCTTGTTGGGGGATCTCTAGGTACCAGAGTGGAGGGTTTGGGAGGAAAATACCAAAAGAAAAAACAAACCCAATGCCTGGGGTGATTCATTCATAAACACAGCTGGGAGCAGGGGCTGAGGCCGCGCGGTGGGAGAAGGGTGTATCCGTGCGAGGGTTTGCGGAGCTGGGGAGCTCGGGCTGGAGGAGTCTCATGGCCCTGGGAGAATGGTTTTTATTGCAGAGTTCATTAGTGTATTTTTCAATGTGCTGGAAGGAATTGAGCAACCAGTTAAAAATGTTTCATGACCTGGGGAAATTCGTTGTGGCTACTGTGTGCTGGGAGCCCACTGCAGTGACTCAGAAACACCGCAGGGCCTTTTATAGCAAATTCCCGCTAGCCATTAAAATCTTTAGCAAGTACCAGGAGGCCTTCCAAAGTCTGATCTTCAGAAATGAGACTGGTTGGGGTCAGGAAAATGTGTGTGCGAGTGTCACGCTGAGTGTATGAACACAGGCACAACCATGCAAGCTCGGCTCATGCCGGTGTAGGTGTCGGCTGCTGCCGTCCTCGTGCCTGCACACGTACACGTGGGCACGCGTTCCCGGTGTCAGGCACAGGCATGCACACCACACATGCACCTTTCTGCAGGCAGAGAGGGTTTGGCCACCACGTGGCCTGCACATGAACATATGCAGGATGCAAGCAAGCGCTGGGGCGGCGCGCACACACACACACACACACTCATGGGGGTTTCTGTGCCAAGGCACATGGGGCACACGTGTCCCATGGACGCAACTCTGCCTGGCCCCAGCGGGAGCTCTTGGCCACATGCTCCTTTGAAATGAGCTGTCACGAGCCGTTTGGAGTTGATGATTTCCTCATTCCTTGACATACTTGGCCACGTCGGCAGCACCCCATTGTGCAGGCAGAGGAGCTGCCCCTGCTTGCGCTGGTGATGGGAAGCGCTGGACACGAGCACAGTCTGGAGCTGCCTGGTCTCCTCCAGCCCTGGGTCTGCGGTGCCACAGTCAGACCTGCAGCACTTTGCCCTGAGCACAGCTCTCTCCTTCCTCTTCCTCCTCCTCCTCCCGCTGGTTGGCCGCCTCCAGCCCCTCATCCTGGCTTGCCGGTGCTCCTTCTCTTGGAGATGGTACCTGCTGTTTCCCGGGTTGTGCCGGGCAGGAGGTGGGGCGATGGGTAGCATGTGAGCTGGGCACCCGCAGTGCCAGGTTGCTGTGCCTGACCCGCTGTGGCGCAGCGGGCAGCGCTGCCCAGTGGCTAATGGGGGCCGTGTGGGAGAGTGCTTGCAGGCGATGGGGTGATGGGGGTGGGCTTCAGTGCTTCAGTTTCCCAAAGCGAAGCCCCGTTGTGTGTGTTGATGCTGAAGAGAGCACTGAGAGTGCTCAGTTAAGAAAGGAGCAACAGTGGGGGCCGGGTGGGGGGCAGGGGAGCTGCCCCAGCGCAGGGGGAGGCAGGGTCAGGACAGAGCCTGGCAAGGGCAGGTTAGACCCAACCTGGAAAAGGGGATGGTCATTCAGGCAGTGGGGCCTGGTGGCCTCCTGCACAGGGCTTGGGGACAGTGACTACACCTCGGGGCTGCCCTCCTCTGTGTGGCCAGGCTATGGGAACAGAGGGCTAGAGCCAGCACCCCCTTCCCTCCGTGACAGCAGGACAGACCCCGCGAGAGCGGTGGGGAGCTGCGACCGGGGCTGCAAGCCAGCCTGGAGCTGGGGTGGAGGGGACGGCCGGACCCTGAGCCTGCAGCCCTGGCAGAGTGGGGACCACTGGGGGACACGTCCCAGCTGTCACTGCTGGGGAAATGAGCCTGGCTAAGGCAGGGTGTCCGACTGACCCCGCCACCGCATGGGCTGAGCCGTCCCTCCCGCTCCCTGCTCCAGCAGCTGGAAACATCTGGCTGCAGGAAGCTTGCTAAATCGATGTGGGGAGGAATCCAACACGCTCCTGCTGTTCCCACACTCCAACCTCTCCCGGCGGCTCCGGTTTCGGCTCGGCTCCGACATGCTGCGGCTCAGCCAGCCCCTAGCCCCTTGCTGCACCTGGAAAACAGGCTGCGGGGGTCCTGGTGTCACTGTCCCGGCCCAGCACAGTCGGGACAAGCGGTGACACTTCAGCGTTGGCAGTGGGAGGTGTGCCAGAGGTGGGCAGCAGCTCCCCCAGTCCCGGTTTGGCCCTTTCCCAAGTGAGAGCTGCTGCTTTTCCTGGGGTGTCTCCAGCAGTTAGAGTGACCCCAAATACTGGGGGCTAGGGGACCAAACTGTGCCGGGCATGGATGGCTGAGGGTGCCTTAGGTGAAGCTGGGGATCAGGGCCCTGAAATGCTGGGGCTGAAGCACCCTCCAGCCCTCCGCCGGGCTCCCCAGCCCTTGGGTGCTGCTTCTCGCCTTGCGAGCCCTGGGGGTCCTTGCTGTCCCCCAGCAGCAGCGGGAGTGCAGGGGGAGGTGGCACCCGTGTGCCATCCCCTCTGTTGGGGTGGCTGGGGACACAGAGAGTGCTAGCCCCATCCCTGGGGCACCTCGGGCTGGGGGTGACTGTAGCAGCCCCCCGGCAGAGCAGTGCCCGGGGAGGAGGCAGTGCCGGGCCCAAGCGCTGGATTTGTGGCCAGGGGAATGGCTGCGGGTGGCCGTGGGTGAGGCAGCCGGGGTGTTTTCGGGAGGGGGCTATTCCGGGGAGGAGCATGCTGCCAGGTTGTCAGTAGGGTGGGACCCACTGGTGGCACCAAGGGACAACCGTGGCTCTTCCTTCCCATCTCCTGCTCCGTTCCATCCCAGCCCTCAGGGAGACGGCGCTGCCGGGGGGGGTGTGCTGCCTTCTCCCGCTGCGGGAGTGGGGCTCGCGGTGGACGGCACCCACCAGACATGGCGGAGCTGGGGGTACTGAGTCCTTTCCTGCATGGACCGACCTGGGGACACTTGTGGGTGTTTTGTTTCTCTTCCCTAAGGTTTGGATGTGCCTCCCCTCCAGAAAATTCTGTTGCCCTGCACACTGCACGTGTGCCAGCAGTGGCCTTAGCCTCCCATTTCTGTCCTGCTATTTCAAGCCTGAAAATCCATCTTTCCAGGCAGCCCAAGGGCAGGACGTGGCGGCTGTGAGTGCCCCTTGATCTGCCAACACAGTCCTTTCTGCCTGCCCCACTGGTGGGACACAGAGTCCCCTTGTCCCTAGCCACAGAGCAGGACGGGTGCCGGCCTCTGGCACCAAGGCCTCCTTGAACTTCCTCTGTGCCCCGGCTCTGTGTGCAGCCCCCTCTGCTCCATCCCTCCATCCCTCTGCTTTTGCTGCCTGCACATCCCCATCCTCATCCCCACTGCTTGGCCCACCCGTGATCCTGTTCCAGCTCTGGAGCACTTGTTGGAGGCTCTGGGGCAGACCCTCCATGATGGCCTGATGCCTCTGATTAACTCCTCCAATGTGCACAGCCCATAGGGAAGATGGAATAAAGAGTTCATGACATGGCTCCTGCTAAGCCTTGTCCTGGGACCAGGGCGGTTGGACACACACAGGGCTGGATGTCCTCCTCACACGAGAGTGTGTGCTGGCTGTGTTGGGTGCCCTGCGGGCTCACAAGCCCATTTACCCTCATCTACAACTGACTTTAACCTGCTTGGTTTAACCCGTCTCATCGGGGCTGTTACCTTTCATCACCACCTTCCAGGGTCATGCGTAAATGGGAGCCGCTTCACTGGTTTGAGGTGCTCCTGCCCACGCTGGTGGGTGAGCAGAGCCCGGGGCCGGGGCAGTGTCACCCATGGGTGCTGCCTGTGGTGTGTTTGTGTTGGTGTGTGATGGGGATGATAGGACACGAGCCCCAAGCAGACAGGCACATGGCCATGCCGTTGTGGGGTGCCTGCTGGGGTGTGTCCTGGCAGTGTCCCCCCGGTCCCTGTCGTGCTGCAGCTCACACGGTGTTGTAGCAAATCCCAAAGCACTGATTGCCATGTTACATCAGTAGGAGCCACATCCAGCATCCCTGGTGCCTGCTGTCACTGCAGTTCAATGGCAAGCTGCAGCTGAGAGGCTTGAAATCAGGGATCAAAGCCGTGTTGGCACGGCTGTTAGCTGCGGGGAGGCACACGAGTGGGTCAGGGGCATGGGGGCCAGAGCCGTGGCCCCGAGCCCAGCAGCGCCCAGTCTGTGCCAGGAGTGACCTCCCCCTCCTCTGTGTGTGTGTGTATGTCTCTGGGGATGTCTGTGCACAGCTTCATGTGTGCGTGTGTGTTTGCAGGCGTGTATGCACATGTGTGTGGATGTGCGTGCATGTATATGCATGCGTGTGCACATGGATGGTTGTGGTGCAGGTACGTGTGTGTGCACACATGCAGGCTGGGGGTTGCACACATGCACGTGTGTGCGTGCATACCTGTGCTGTGGGTGTATACACCCGGAGAAGCCCCAGGGCAGCTGGAGCTTGGGGGTTTCCAGCCCTGGGCTGTGCCTGTGGGGGGGTCGTTCCCACCGGAGTAGCCCCCTGCAGTGGGGGCCGCCTCTGCCCAGGCAGAGGCAGGAGTGGGGTTCGGCTTCCACCACTCCCCGACATCCCCTTGGCTCCTGCTGGCTGCTGATGCAGTGCCCGTGTCCCCTGGCCAGAGCACCCCCGGGGCCCGGGGGACGCAGGGGCTGGTTTGGGGATGTGCTTCCAGGATGACTGCTCCTGTGTGGCCTCATGGAGGAGGGTCACGGTACTTTGGGGCTGCCTGACTGTACCTGGCCTCCTGTCACCCATGTGGATCCTGTGGCCCCATTTGGTTCCCCTGGCCCCACTGGCCGCTGCGCAGCTCATCCTTCCTGAAGCAGACATCCCCATCCCAACCTGCAGTACCCTTGGGGGTGGCATTTCGTGGTGGTGCAGCTCCAGCCTGGTGCCAGCCCTGCCTTGTCCGCAGTGGGCAGAGCGAGGGCTGGGGGGCACACGAATGGGCAGAGAGGTGTGGGAAGGGGCTGGGGGGCACACGAATGGGCAGAGAGGTGTGGGAAGGGGCTGGGGGGCACAGCCATGGACAGAGGGGCTCAGGAGCCATAAATCCTTTTAAACCTGCCACCTTTTCTCTCCACAGACCCCGAGTCCCAGAGGAAGAGGACGGTGCAGAATGTGTTGGACCTTCGTCAGAACCTGGAGGAGACCATGTCCAGCCTGAGGGGCTCTCAGGTGTCTCACAGGTGAGGCCTTAACACTGAACCCCCCCAACCCCTTCCCCACAACCAGTGTCCTTCCTGTGAGGGAGTGAGGGAGGCTGGGGTGGCCGGGAAGTGGCTCTGCTCTGAGTGAGGGCCATGTGAGTGGGAGGGAGCTGGCTGTGAGGACCTGGGGACCCGGCACAGAGGGGCTTGGAGAGATGCCCCCAAATCCGTGGGGTGTGGTGCCTGGGGTTGCAGCAAAGCCCCATCCCTAGCAGTGCTCTGGGCCTGATGGTGCCTTGCGTGCTCTGGGGCAGTGGTAGGGGTGGTGGTGGCACCAGGCGAGCTGGTTGTCCCCAGACTCCAGGCAGGGGGTGAGGTGTGTTCCTGGTGGTCGGGTATCCCCGAATGGACAACCAGAGGTCAGGGTGTCCCCTGTGCCTGCCCAGGTTTGCACCACAGGGTCCAGGCCCATCCGTGACTCAGTTTCTCTCTATGTAGTGGTGACGATGGAGGAACCCCCAGACAGAGCTGACCCAATGCTCAGCAGCCCCCAGGCAGAGGTGGGGTACCCTGCCCAGACCGGGGCAGCACCCCAGGGTTGCAGCTGGGGCTGAAGGATTGCAGGTCTCAGGACAGGGCTGGGTAGTGAACCAGAGCAGAGTGTCTACCTGTGTTGAGGGGTCTCTCTGACACATGCCTGGGACTACCTGTGCCCACCCTGGTCTCTACCTTGAGACCACTGCAGGATTACTGATCTGCTTTGAACATGCTTGGGGTCTGCACGGCAGCTCCAGCCTCCTGCCTGGGTCCCTGTTGGGGCTGGGGCCAGCGGGTGGGGAGTGGGCATCTCCCAGGGCACCCTCCTTGTCCCAACCCACTGGTGCAGCCGCGTTGGGAAGCCTGGGCTTTGCAGAGAAGCTGTTGGGCGTCAGCGAGTTGAGAAAGCCGAGGATGTGGCCAACATCCTTCTCCTAGTGTTTGTTGCCACCTCGTGGTCTTCCTTGATCCTCATTTTTTTTTTTTTGGAATGGGCAAAAAGCAGCAGCTTCCTCCCCCCACCCCTCACCCACCACTCACCGTTACAGACCTTCCCTGTGTCACCCTTCCATCAGCTTCGTCCCAGATGAGGAAGCCCACTTGATTTAGCTCTCCTTGACCCAGAAGCTCATCTGGACCTTTTTTGTCCTTGCCACACTTTCTGGATCTTTTCTGAGCCGGATAGCAGAGCTCTGGGGCAGCGGGATTTGCACAGGGCCGCAGCGATACTCCCCAAGCTGGTGATCTCCTGGAATGATCCGTCACAGCTCTGTCCCCCCTCTGCTCAGCACCAGAGCGGGTTCTCAGCCTGGTGCTGCTCACGCTGGCAGGGATGCTTTGTGTTCGCTTTGCGTTCGCTTCGCATTCATCTGTGTCAGAATTCACCCGCCGCCTTCGCGCCCCAGTGCTTGGCTCAAATCCTCCATCAGCTCCTGTCTTAGGGAAATCGCCAAGGATATTAAGGGTGATTAAATTAGCATTGCTAGTGGGTTTGGACTCTTTGCTATCGCTTCCTTTTCTCGATGAGTTATGAGTATACTCGGCCAGATCCCTGCCGTGGGGAAAATGGACTATTGGTAGCTCAGGGATGCCTACCCCTGTGCTCTGTCCTGTAAGCAGTTCTTAAATACATGTGGATCTTCCCTCTTATCCCATGGCAGCTGTTATTCCAGTTTATTTGGAAGCTTAATCTGCCTCTGAGGTGAAGGCACTCATCTACCACCTTATGGCAGCCGCAGCAGCCTCGCAGCCTGCTCCCTCCATCCCTCCAGGAGCTCTACCGCAGCTGTGAGCTGGATTTTCCTTTACCAAAGCTGTGTCAGCTCTTCTCCAGTATGTCATAATTACACACATACCAACTCATTCTGCTCTCAGGAATGCTTCCTACAAGCCTGTCCAACCATGGATGTCATCCATGGTCTTCTGGATGTGCCCAACATCACCAGTGTCCCTGTCACTGCTTCAGACTCTCTCTTTATTCCTTCCACAGTTCATTCCTCAAATGTCTCTTGTTCTCCTCGCTGTGATCTTCTGTCCAGCAGCTGGGGGCACAGCCTTTGCTGTTTCCTCGCTAGGACACAACTTTGTTCCTGGAAGACGTCACCGTTCTTCTGGCAGCCTTTGGAGCCCTCTGCAGGGTCGGACGAGGTTCCTCGAGGATTTGCTTTAGTCCTGCTCAGAGACATGGGTTGCATCTGCTCCAAGTCGCTGGCAGAACATCCTTAAATAGCCTTTGTGCTGCCCACAAAAACTAACCCCTTTTAGCTGTCCCTTTTAGTTCTGCTTTAACAAACTTCCTAGTTTTTTTATATAGTTCCCTGTTTTAAATTCAGTACTGCAGACAGGGCTTGGCTTTTGGTGCTCCTGCAGGAACGTTTAATCCAAGCTAGGGAATAGCTCGCTGACAGTAATGTTTGGAGCCAAGTTGAGGGCTGTGGGTTCCCAAGTAGCTGCTCCAAAAAGTAATCATTTTTGGTGTCTAAATTTAGTCTCAGCATCACTCCCTGACATGCTGTTTGCCCAAAATACACCCCAAGGGGTGTGGGGAGTAACTGAACTCCCTGTTCCTGATGCAGGGCTGGCTCTGGGCTGGTCGGAGAGCAGATGCCTGCAGGCACCCCGTGGGGCCAGGCATCTGGTGTCGGGGTGTCCCCTCCTGCCCAGACGTGGAGGTTTGCTCTGCAGAGGTTTGGCCTGAGATGCTGATACAGGGACCAGGTCCCTGGTTTGCCCCTCAAGATCCAGCCCCTGCTTCCCAGCATGGCCCGCTGCTGCATCCCCTGAGATCAGTGTGCCACCACCCCAGTTCCTCATATTCCAGATACTGGAGTATAGGAGTTGCAATGGTGGTAGGGAGATGATAAAGGGAGAGCAGCCTGGGCATGGGGGAGCATCTCTGGACTTCCCACTAAAGGCTTTCTATTAGTGCGGTTCAGCGTGGCTCAGATTGGGGCTGGGATGAGTCTCCACAGAAGTATGGACCCCTCTCCCGTGGTGAGTTTGCAGCCAGCCCTGGTGGCACCCCCAGCCCCTGCACCTCCCCAGCATTGCCTGTGAGGGGTTGTTGGGGCTGTATGGAGGCACAAGATGCCCCATCGCACCCTATGTCCTGCTCCACAGTCCCTGGGGAGAAACCCCACCAGACACCAGTGGTTGCAGGTGGTGTAGGTGTCTCAGTGAGTCATGGAGTGTGGGACACCGTGCTGGCACCAGGCAGGGCTGGAGGGGACTGTCCCCTCTCGTCTGAGATGAAGGGGGTCCTGAACAGACAGAGTCCCTGCGCCCACACTCCTGGGAGCCTCTGCCTTTGCCTGGCTGCCTCAAAGTGGTCAGATTTGTTTTCTGAGAACTTGCAGCCCTGGTTCTGAGGGGGTGAGGAGGGCACAGACCTCCACTTCCCCCTGCCCTGCCCTAATCTCTGTGTCCTTGCAGCTCCCTGGAGATGACCTGCTACGACAGTGACGAAGCCAACCCCCGGAGTGTCTCCAGCCTGTCCAACCGCTCCTCCCCGCTCTCCTGGCGCTATGGGCAGTCCAGCCCGCGCCTGCAGGCGGGGGATGCACCATCAGTTGGGGGGACCTGCCGCTCTGAGGGTACCCCCAGCTGGTACATGCACGGCGAGCGAGCACACTACTCGCACACCATGCCCATGCGCAGCCCCAGCAAGCTGAGCCACATCTCCCGCCTGGAGCTGGTCGAGGCACTGGACACCGACGACGTGGAGCTGAAGTCGGGCTACATGAGCGACAGCGATCTGATGGGGAAAACGCTGACGGAGGATGAAGACATCACCACGGGGTAAGTGTCCGCACCAGGGCTCGTGCCCAAAGCAGGGCTCTCCCGGACGTTTCACCACCTCTGGTTTGGTCAGCAGTGGCATTGGATGGAGGAGCATGTAGGTCATGGCCAGTCTGGCTGGGCAGATTGTGTCCCTGCATCCCAGGAGATGCTTTCCCTCGGGCAAGGCAGTGTAGCTGTTGCAGTGCTGGTGAAGCTGGGCCAGATGAGGTGGCTCAGGGCCAGTGAGTCCCCAAGCTGGGGTGTGCTACCCTCCTGGCATGTGGGAAGTGTCCAGTGTGATCGGGGTGTTCCCAGAGCAAGGGACTGAGAAAGGCATCTGGTGTGTGGTTGCGGGAGCCCTGGGCCAGAGCCCAGCCGGGGTGAGTGCTGCTGCTTTCAGAAGCATTGTTCCAGTTTACACCAGTGGGTCTGAGCTGCTGTCTTTGACCCTGACACTGCGGGGATGTCCCGTGTCCTGCCAGGAGTGCTGGTGGGACAGGCTGGGTCAGGTCTCAGCACCCAGTAAGAACCAGGCACCGAGGTGTCATTGTCGATGGGTGGGATCATGGTGGAGCAGGGTGTGCTGCTGAGCGGGGTCCCTTTCTTTTAGGACCCCTGTTGACCTCTGTCTCTGCCCCCACAGGGCCAGGGGCATCTCCTGTTGAGTGGGTACAGCTCAGCACGCCCAGGGCTCGCATTTTCCTTCCAGACGTGTCCAGCTCCCACTGCGCTGTTGAGGTGCCCCTGCCTCTGGCGGGGGTCCAGGATATCAGCATGTTGGAGGTTTCCTGTTTCAGCACAGGAGAAAATAAATAGTTCTGGCATTTGAGCTGTCCCAGAGCAGGAGGAGGCATTCGGCCCGCTGGCAGTGCTGCTCCGGCCCTCCTGGGGTGGCTGTAGTCACATCAACTCGTTGGAGGACAGAGCACAGCCCATGGCTTCACACCCATCCTGGGGGCCAGTGCTCCTCAGATGTGCCCCAGAAGTGCATGTGACAGTTAAAGGGGGACTCTGAGGGGTGCCTGTGCTGGCCTCTGTCCCTGTGGTGCTCCAACTCAGGGATGAGGGTGTCTGTGGCACCAGGGGTGTCAGACCCGTCCTCCCCACGAGCAGGGCTGCCCTGTGCTTGTGAACAGGGGTGCCTTGTGCTGGCTCAGCATAGACCTTCCTGTGGGCTGCAACCCACATGTCACCTCCTTCTGCCACCAGCCACCAGACTGTGGGGCCTGATGGGCAACAGGATGGGTTTGGGGTGCCCTGGATGGCTGTAGGGTGTGAAGGGCTCCACTGCTCCTCTCTTCCTCCTTGTCTTGTCTCAGAGCTGCTCGTGCAGAGGGGTAGCCTTGGGAAGCCCTTGGGGACAGAGGTGGGAGGGATGAGCCGGAGCATCGCTTTGTTTTCATCAGCCACTGAGTGGGGCAGAGTGTGGGCAGGGGGCACTCCGATGGGACCTTCCCTGGGCTCAGCCCTGCACCCTGCCCCAGCAGTGTCTGCCTTCTCCTCCTGGGAAGGGCCGGGCCCTGGGGACAGAGCCCTTTGCGGCTGAGCCTCCCGAGAGGCCCCAGCAGCATGGCAGTCCCCTGCTGTGGGTGAGGCTTTCAGTGCCATGGTGAGCTGCCTGGCACTGCCACAGACCAGTGCTGCAGTCCCTGTTCCTGCAGGGTCCCCAGTGTGATGCCCTGGTTGTGCCCTGAGAGAAATCTCCTGTGTCCTGCCAGTGGGTACAGAGAGGGGCTGGTGTCCTCTCTTGAGGGTGGGTGCAGAAGGACAGCCGGGGCAGCACAGGGCCCTCTTGTCAACAGGGACATGTCCTGGGGATCAGCCATGTCACTGGGATGTTGCTGGCACATGGAACTGTGTGGTGACCCAGTCACAGCTCCATCCTCCATGGTCCCATGGTCAGGGCTCAAAGGGTCCACCAGAGCAGGCAGCGTGACAGGGCCTCTGTCCCCACGAGTGTCCCTGAGTGGTTGCTGGGGGTCACTGGGGTGCCTTGTGACCAGAGAGCCAGAGCAGGGGAGCAGGGGCATTCCCTCCTACCCAGAGCTGGCCAGGGTGAGGAGCCATCTTCCCAGCCAACAGCACTCATCCACGCAGCCCCTCATCCAGCTCAGTCCCTCATCCACGCAGCCCCTCGTCCCCTCATCCAGCCTTCTCGGCTGGCTGTGACCTAGAAAGCGAACACCGCCCCAGGCCCCATCTCCCCGTGCCGCTAATGCACCGGGCAGGAGGCGAATGATGCAGATGGGGCCATCAGCCCCCGAGCCTGGGCCACTGGGCCGGTGCCTCCCCGCACCACGCCGGCGCACGCCCAGGCTTGTAGGGCAGTAGGTCAGAGCCAGCTCCGAGGACTCAGTGGCACATCCCTCTCGGAGACGTGCGGGGCCGTGGGATGGGACCCGGCATCCCCAGGTCTCACTGGGAAAGCAGCCTGGAGGGAGAGAGGGCCAAGGTAGGTGAGGCATGGCGAGGGTGCAGGGACTGTCCCTGGGGGGTATTGGGCTGAAGATGGGGGGGGTGGTTGGGGTGAGCCCCACTGAAAGGACAGTGGGGGTCCTGCGGTCCAGCTCACGTCTGGTGGGGAGAGCAGGGATTGGCTGGGAACACCTCTGTCCCCAGAAGCGTTTCTGTATCAGCCAAACGTGCCGGCAGCCTGGCTCCTTGCCCGGCTGTGCCCGCCTGCCTGCGGCCGCTGCACTGGCACTTGCAGCTCCCCTCTACCAGCAACCTGCTGCCAGTTTTGGGGGGTGGAAAGTGCTGGCTTTGCCCTCCCTGCTTGGCAGCGAGGCCCTTCTTTTGTTCCCAGTGTCACTGTATCTTTGTTATACTCCGCAGCAGGGCAGCCCTCGGCCGGCAAGGACCCAGCACAACCGGGACTGGGAGCAGCCCCACTGGGATGTGCCACTGCCGGCACCGAGGTGTTCAAAGGGCCTGGCACAGGTTAACACAGCAGCGTTCACTGGAATGGTGCTGCTCCCCTGCCCTGTCCTGCCTGTCCATGGGGTCTGGGCAGGGTGCAGGCAGGGACAGCACCAACCCCTAGGCACTGGGAAATCTTCACTCTCCCCCTTGGCCGCTGCCGACTCGGGTTCCCACCTGAGTGCACTGCTCCTTGTTCCATGCCCCGATGCCCCTGAGGGGTGTGCTGCCATCAGTGATGCTTTTCCACCCTGACCAGGCTGGGGATGTTTCCCAGACTCTGGAGGTCACCCCGCTGAGGTCACCCCACCGGGAGGTCTACCTACATGTGGTGGCACGCTGCCGAGGGACCTCCATGGCTGTACAGCCACAGGGTGGTGCTGGGGCCGTGGTGCAGGAGCGTGGGCACCTTCCTGTGCAGACCTGTGTGTGAATCAGGCGGCAGTGGAGGAGGTGGGGAGCGGGGATGTTCATGCCAGGTTTTGCCCGGTTTCATCTTGGCCATGTCCTACGTGTGCGAGTGGTGCCACCTCCTCCACGTGGAGCTGCCGTTCCCCGGCAGCGCGGTGCGGCTGCATGCTGGTGCTTCCCCCGGTGCTGTGTGCGCTCAGGGACCTGGTGTGAGTGGCTCTGGCAGGCGCTGGGTGCTGGTGCAGAAGCGGGTGAGTGTGCATCACCCCCGGGCATTCCCTGGGGCCATTCAGGACATGGTGGGGAGCGAGCACGGTGTTGAGAGGCTTCACTGCGGTTGGGAGTTGGTGGGGTTTGCTACTCCCGCCCCCCAGCTCTGCCTGCCCGTGGCCATGGGACTTCTCCCATCCCACGCAGGGACAAAAAGGTCCTTGCTGCCAACGTCCTTTTGTCAGACCATTTGTCAGCTGGTCCATTCCCCAGCCACTTCCCCACAAACTGGGATGCTGCTAGAAGGGCGCTGGGATGCTCTGGATGTTCCCAGAGGGGTCCATCAGGCCACTGCTCTCAGTGCTGAGGGCTCAGCAGGGTCCAAGCATCTCCCAGTGGTGCTCCTCATGCTGTGGGGCAGCGCAGAGCACTGGGTGCAGGCTGAAGGGACCTTGCTATGTAGCCTTGGCTGTGCCTCAGTCTCACTGTGGGTCGGAGCAGGGTGTACCTGGGTCGTGGCAGGGGAGAGCTGCTCTCAGTGGGGTTTTTGCGGGGTGTGGAGGAGTAGGAGCACCTCTCCCTGTCTCTGGGATGCGAGGTGACGTATTGAGACTCAAAACAGTTCAGCTGTGTGCCCCAGGGTGGTGCTTGTGGGATGGGCCCTCTCCCCAGATAAGGTCCCCAAGTACAACCTGGGACAAGCTGGCTCCATCTTTGGAGCTGCTTAAATACCCTGCGGTGGCAGAGCCCCGCGGCTGGATTTGACCTTGGCAGAGAGCACATGGGGATGCCCAGGTGGGACTCGCCCTGGCCCTCTGGCAGAGCATGGGTGCTCCTGGGCTCAATCCTGGGCCGGGAGAGCTGGGAGGGGGTGAGCGGGGCTGGCTGCTGACTCAGCGCCTTCGCACTGCGGTGGCTGCAGGAGCGCTGGTGATGCGAATGTGCTGCGGAGACCCGGGCATGCAGCCATCTGCTCCAGAGCCAATCCCCAAGGTTGTGCTGGTGCTGTGGGGCTTTCAGTGCCCTGGGAAAGTCCTCGTGTGACTCTGGGACTGCTGTGATTTGGGGGGGGGGTCCTTTTGGGCCTCATTTTTTATTGGGGGTAGAAAGAGAGGTGACATTGCATGCCACCACAGTGTTGGCAGCATCCGCACCCCTGCCAGCCAGGTACTGCCCTGGCTCCATCATGGGCATGAAATGGAGCAGTGGCAGCAGCCTTTGGCATTGGGACCATGAGGTGCCACATGGCTCAGGGATGGGCATGTGTGTCGGGCTCATGGCACACCGCGGGCACCGGTGGTGCTTCTGGCAGCCTGCAGAGCCCGTGGTCCCCTCTGGCGGGGCTGGGGGTTGCCAGCAGCATCCCCCCCGGTGGAAGGGGTGCTCTCAAGCTGGCACCCACCGTGCTCTGGCTGGCCTGGCTCTGGCTTCCTTGCAGCTACTTGAGCTCGCCGAAGCCCGGAGGCTGGAGCAGATGTTTGGCTCGGCTCCCTGAGAGCGGTGGGGGAGCAGCCGCCCTCCTCTTGTGCTCCGAGCAGGATTGGTGCTGGCTCTCCGCTCCCTTCCCTTGAACGTCCCTCGCTTGGTGTTGGCCGCTCTGGCCTGACCCCTCGCCGCCGTCCCGGCGAGCCCATGAAGTCATTCCTTGGCGGGGGCGTCCCGCAGGGCATGGCTGTGGCCCCGCACGTGGCCCGGCGTGTGTGCGGGGCCCTGGCCCAGCTGGACGAGGCAGGGGGGCCAGCGGGGGAAATGGTGTTGGATAAATATTTGCTGTGCTGTGCCGTGTGCTGGGGCTTGGTGGGGTTTCTCCCTCCAGCTGGGGACAGGGGACAGTCCCAGAAAGGGGGGCCCCAAAACCTCTCAGGGCACTGCCACCATGGAAGTGCCCTTTCCCTGCTGGCTCACTCGGGCTGCTTGGGCCAGGCGGCTGTGGCAGTGACCCCATGGGACACCTTTTGGGCAGGGGATCCCGGGTTTGTGGGGCTTGGGGGCTGCAGGGCACCCGGGGGTCAGTGCACACCCAGGATTTGGGAAGCTGCTGGCCTCTGGGGCTTGTTGGTGGGGCTGCGTGTGAACATGGAGCAGAGCTGAGCCCAGGGTTGGACCTCGCACACCCGTATGCCCCCGGGGGGGGGGAGCTGCTTAGGGGGATCTGCCCCCCAAATCTGGCTCCCCACCCACTTGCTGCCCGGGAAGCTCAAGACCTGGCTTTGCCGCTTGCCGTGTGCTGCTGCGCTGCCTGTGGAGGGGCCCGGTTGCTGTGGCTGGAGGTGTCCGAGTCTCCCGGCTTTTCCAGACAATGGGAAAAATAGGAGTTTCGCAAGCGGGCTGAGTCACGGTGCTCCCCCACCCCGGTGCTGCTCTGGGACTCTCCGATGGCCGCAGGCAGCCAGTGCAGCCCCCCGTGCTGCCACGGTGGCCCCCAGTGAGGCTACGTGTGCCACCCTTCCTGAAACAGCTGGAGATCCCCGCGCAGGGACTCGCTTCCTCCGGGGTTTCCGCCGCTCGGGGGATGCCGGCGGGGTGACTCTGCAGTGTCCCCCACACCGTGGGGCCGGCAGGGCTCAGCGGCCCCGCTGGCCCGGTGGCCAGGCGTGTGGCTGGGGTCAGTGGCTGATCTCATTGCTGCGGGCGGGCGAGTGCTGGCTGACACCCCCACAGCAGCGGCCGTGCTGCCGCGGGGAGCTCGCACCCTGCTGTTACTGCCGTCAGTGCCGAGCTGGAGCGGAGGCACAGTCTGGCCACGGGCTCCCCCTCGCAGGGGCCACGCACACTCCGGGTTCCTGTGGGGGGGAGTACCCCACACTCCTCAGGGACCTGGGGGGGTTGAGGGCCAGAGGCAATGCTGCCTGGAGAACGGGGGACTAGACCAACTGCTGGGATACAATGCTGATCCTCTTCTCTTGCCAGGTGAGCTCGGGTGAGTCAGCACCCCCCCCCCCCCACTCCTTCCTTGCCTCAGTTTCCCCATCTGCAAGGTCTCTGCAGCCCCCTGTTCCTGTGAGTGAGGCTTTGCTGAAGGGTGTTGGATCCTGGTACCCAAAATGCAAGTAGGAAGCTCCTGGGGTCAGGGAAGTCTGGCCTGTGGGAGGGGCTAAGGGTTTGGGGGGGTACCTGGTGTTTTGGGGGGGTCCTGGAGGGTACACAGGGGTTTATGGGAGTCTGGGAAGGACTTAGAGGAATCTGGAGGGTCCTAAGTGAGTCTGTGAGGTTCTCAAGGAGTGTTGGGGGGCTTAGGGCTGTTAAGGGGACATGGGGGTGTGCAGGGGGCTGTGGGGATCCTATGGGAGTCCAGGAGAGGGTTATGGGTGCTGTGATGCCCTGAAGTGGTTCCTGAGGCAGATATGAGGGGGAAGTGGAGCCACCCTTGCCCACGCCCACAGGAGTCCCCAACCCCCCCCCGATTGTGATTTATGAAGCTAATTGTTTTTTCTACCTCATTAAGTAGAGGAGAAGAGGGGGAGGGAAGAGCCCCGGCTGTGCCCGTGCTTTCCTTGCCAGTCCTGCCAGAGCAGCACGAGGCTGTGATGGGGGGCACATCCACAGAGCCCCCCGGGTGCCAGTGGCCCACTGAGGTGGGGCGTGGAGACCTCCCCATGCAAGCCCCGTATTTCCTCCCCTGCAGCCACCATGGCAGAGCAGGAGGAGAGGGCCAGGGCAGAGCAAGAAGGGCTAGCTGCAGTCCAGGGTGGGCTTCAGGCAGGCGGTAGGGGTTTGGCAGCACCAGCCTGTCAGGGACACGAGTGCCGGGAGCCCTAGCTTGTGCCAGCGGGTCCATCTGGCATGAGTGTCTGCTGCTGCGAGATGGGTGAAGCAGGGAGACCTTGAACGCTCCGGCTCCAACAGCAACTGCTGCTGGAAACGGGCTGGGGATGCTCCTCTGCGCAGGGGTCTCTGCTGGTGGCTGCTGTGGCCGACAGCATTTCTCTGCCATCATCTCGCACCAGACCTGCCGGGGTTGAAGCTGCCTTTGCCACTGTGCCAGGCTGGCTCCCCCTGCCACCCGGGAAGCCCTGACTCCAGATATGGGCCCAGAGAAAGCCAGAGCTTCTCCTCTCATAGCTGCCCCAACCTGCCGTGGTGGGGCCGGGGCAGGCGGCCAGGAGAAGGGAAGGGAGGGGACGGCATTCGGCATCATTGCCAGGCCGGAGGGACCGCGGGGATGCGACGCCGGGCAGACTGTGCTGCCTCACCCATTGGCACGCACCAACGTGGGGCCATCGCCCCGCAGCAGGGCCGGCTGCCTGCCGGGGGTACCACACCGCCCCGGCCCCCCCGCCTTGCCCTGAGGTCCCGCCAAGGGCTGAGAGATGCTGCGGGGATGGTGGGCGCGGGCAGGGTCTGATGGTTGGGGAGAGGGACGCTGGCACCGAAGTCAGGGGTCCCTGGCCCTCCCTGCTGTGCCACGCCATGCCGCAGCACCTCACCTTGCTGGGGCGAGCACCACGATGGGGCTGCGAAGGGAGAATGAAGAAATTACTTATTTCCCAGCCTGCAGGGACTGGGTCTGTTTTGCCAAGTCTGCAGTTAACCCTCTCTGCCTGCCGCAGCCAAAGCGACAAAGGTGTCCCCTGTGTCACCGGCACCCTGGGGTGCAGGTCATGCTTTGATACGAGAGAGCGACAAAAAAAGTCAGAAATAGGCTTTTTGGTTAAGTGAAGGGCAGTGTGGGAGCAGGTGCCCTCGCAGGAGCTGGGGTCACTGGGAGCAGCTGCCCTGGCACCCCATGGGGCTGGGCAGGGGCAGAGCCCCCCATGGGACCCACAGCAGGACGTGGTGTCTTTGGGGGAGTTTGGGGGGGGGGGCTGGGATCAGGAGTGGGTCACTGAGGCCGGGCTGAGGGATGGCCTGGAGGGAACTGATGCCAAATTATGGGCTGGACTGGGGGACACTGGTGCTACCTGTGGGGACGTGAGTTGGGGTTTGGGGACTCGGCGAGGGTGGGGGCCTGGGCTGAGACGGGGGGGGACGTTGGGCTGGGGGACACCAGGGACAGTGGGGGCTCATGGGTTGGACCGGGGGGCACTGGAGCTGGATGTGAGATCGTGGCTGTGGGGCTTTGGGCTGAGGGGGGAGGGCGGGCCCTGGCTGAGGTTGCGGGGATGCTGAGGTGAGGCTGGGGGACATCAGGGACAGGGGTGGGGCGTCATGAGCTGGACCGGGGGGCACTGGAGCTGGATGTGGGGACGTGGGCGCAGGGCTGTGGGCTCGGAACTGGGACCGACGGGGCTGGAAGCCGGGACCCCGGTCCCACCCCGGCGGGGGTCGGGGGCAGCAGCGGGGTGGGGGTGGGGGGGGGAAGCGGTGCGGTCCTTGTGGGGCCGCTGCCGCTTTAAGGCGCGGGCAGCGCGGGGCGGTCCCGCCGCCGCCGCCCCTCCCGCCCGGGCCCGGCGGGGCCGCGCTGCCGCGGGCAGCACCATGCTGCGGGCGGGGAGGCCGCGCCGCGCCCCGCGTCTGGCCAGCAGGTACCGTAGGGTGCGGGTGTGGGCACCGCACCGGTACCGGCACCGGGCGGGGCGGGGCGGCTGCCGGAGCCCGGCCCCGGCAGACAAAGCCCTGCGCCCCGGGGCCGCACCGCGGGCGGTGCTTTGTCTCGGCCGCGCCGCGGGGGGGGGGGGAGAAACGGGGGGGGACCGGAGAGCGCGACCCCGCCCGGCACCGCAGTATCGGGGCAGCTCCTCCGGGCCCGGCAGCGGGACGAGCCCACCGGCCCCCCGCCCCACACCTGCAGTGCGGCCGGGCCGAGCCCCCGCGGAGCTCCCGGGGTTGCGGTACCCCCGGCTGGCGGAGCTGACCCCGCCGGGGCGGGCTGCGGGGCGGCCGGGCTGCGTGCCCGAGCGGGAGGCTCCGAAGCGGGGTGCGGCTGGGGCGGGAGGCGAACGGAGCGGAGCATCCCCGCACCACCACTCGCCCCTCCTCCGTGGGTCGGGTCCATCCCCTGCTCCCTCCGGAGCGCAGCCGCCACCTCGGGTCGGGGTCGGGGTGTGCATCACCGGGATCTTTCCGGTGGAGGGTTCCGCACGCCCTGCCGGTGCCGGGCGGGACGGTCACGCAGCCGCAGCCCCCGCCTCGCCGCTGTCCTTGAGCATCCCTTCCCCGGGAGCCGCGGGGACAGGGCGGCGCGGGGCTGGCGGGTGTCCCGGCGCATCCCTGCCCTCGGAGTGGGTTCGGTGCGGTGCCGGCTGGAGGGAGGTGGGGAATGGCTCCGTGTAAGATGGAGGGGCTGGAGCACAAAGCAGGGGTTGAGTTTTGCCCCCGGCATGATGCTGCGGCATGGCTGCCCCCGTTTGGGGGCTGCGGGGGGGCACTCGGGTGACCTTGGCCAGTAGGGACCGAGGTGCCTGGGCTTGTCGGTGCTCCGGGAGTCGTTGGTGCCATGGGGCAGCGTGAGTTGAGCCTTTCCTTGCTCTGCTGGGTAGAGCGTGCGTGTGCTGATTTTTGGGGACCTGTCTCGTGCGTGTGTGTGTGTGTCAGCCATATCAGAGCTGTGGGCATCCGGCTCCTGGGCCTCACCCCATGGCTTCAGTGCTTTTGGGATGTCACCTGTGACCCCTGTGCTGCCCTTGTGGGACAACCCCTGTGGGGCTGCTAAGGAGGACCAGGGGTCACCTCCTGCCTCTGTTCAGCCCCTGGCCCTGTGTGTGTTTTGCCAGGGCTTGTCCATACGCCTGGGGCCAGGACAGAGGGCGTTCCAGTGTGGGGTTGGGAGAGCATTAGGTCATGGCCATGTGCCCACAGGACATAGTTCCTAAAGCCCTGCTTTGCTCCCAGCAATACCAGTGTGGGAGAGGGGGCTTTGCTTCCTGCTCTGGGGCAGGGATTTCTGTCCTGGTGAGAAACCCCCGCCCTGGAACAGGGGGTGGTGGTGGGAGATGCTTGGAGCTGGGCAGCGCAGCAGCACATCCCAGGTATGTGGCCATAGCTAATCCCTTCCTGGGTGGCAGTGCCTGCAGGGGTCTGTTCCAAAAATTGCTGTGGGGATGAAGGGGACCGTGTTCATCCTGGCTCTGGCCAGTCCCTGATGTCTGAGAAGAGCAGGGTGCACGGGGCTGGAACTGCCTGTGTTGCTCCATCTGGGGGTTTGGGCATCCCAGAGGGGATGGTGGTGGCTGTTGTTTGTGTCCTGGCACCCTGGTTGGTGGAGGTGCCCAGCGGGTGTTCTCTCCACCGCCAGGCCCACCCTGCCCTGTCCCCAGTTCAGCCAGGGTCAGAGTGCCACTCGGGTGACATTAAGTGCCTTCACCACTGCTCAGGCTCTGGTGCTCACTGGGCTCCTCCTGCACCTCTGTGGTTCCGACGTCAGGGAACGGGTGTCTCCAACAAGGACCGGGTCTGGCTGCAGCCCCCGAGCCCTGCTCCCCTCCCCTCCACCACTGCTTGTGCCCCCAGCTCCTTGCAGCCCCCTTGGAGGCTGCAGGGCCTCAATGACCTACTCAGCTGCTGACCTGAAAGGGGCTATGCTTATCCTGCTGGAAGATGCTCCGTGCCTGTCTGTGCCGGATCACCGTGGGCACAGCCCCGTGCTGCGGAGCTGGCCAGGCTCACGGGGCATGTGGCAGCTGCTGCCCCAGCGCGGCGGTGACTGACGGCCCTGGAAATAGGCTTGTGCACAGTCCACTGAGCCCCTGGCATGGAGTATCCACCCTGGCAGAGCGGCGGTGCCCGAACCTGCTGGCTGTGCCCAGCGCGGGTGCAAAGGGGGTATCAAGGCAGCCGGCCAGTGGGTGGGGGCTGCCCGAGGAAGGACGGGTTCCACAGGGTGGCTGGTTTGTTTGCTCCAGCCAGTCCCTGCCCTTTCCGGTGACCCTTCTGACCCTCTCGGCAGGGCAGGTTGCAGGGGCTCGGTGACAACCACGGTGCTGCCAGCCCTGCCAGCATGGGCACTGGCCTCCCTGCCCTGTGCAGGTACCCTCCGTCCCCAAAAAACCCCGTGGGGGCCTCGACAGGGAGACAGGTCATGGGGGTTCATGTGCCAGTGGGGCACTGAGCTTGTGCCGGGCTGGGCTGCAGCCAGCTGTGGCCACCGAGTGCCAGCTCCCTGACACGGCCCTGCAGTGGGTGCCACCAAGAGCTGAGGTTTGTGCTCCCGCATCCAGGAAATCCCATGGGTGGCAGGACTTGCCGGGCAGAGCTGGGGCTGGGCAGGGGGGTCTGATGCCGGCTCTGCCCTTGCAGCTGGGATGAGAGCAGCTCCATCAGCAGTGGCCTCAGTGATGCCTCTGACAACCTCAGCTCGGAGGATTTCAACGCCAGCTCCTCGCTCAACTCTCTGCCCTCCACCCCCACCGCCTCGCGCAGGAACTCGGCCATAGCGGTAGGTGCCTGTGGTGCCCGGACCCTTCCTGGCACTGGCCCCGGCTTGGTGCCACAGTTTCTGCGGGACAGAGGGGTTGGAAGGTGCCAGCGTGGGAAAACTGAGGCGAGGGCACAGGGTGTCTGCTCCGTGGGGATAGGTTTGGGGGGTGCCAGGAGCACCCCTGACTCTGCTTTCCCTGCAGCTGCGCACGGACTCGGAGAAGCGCTCGCTGGCAGAGAGCGGGCTGAGCTGGTACGGTGAGGGTGAGGACAAGGCGCCCAAGAAGCTGGACTACGACAGCAGCAGCCTCAAGATGGAGCACAGCTCCTCCAAGTGGCGGCGGGAGCCTTCGGAAGGTGGTGAGGAGGGACCCAAGGGCAGCGAGCTGAAGAAACCTGTCAGCCTGGGCACCCCGGGCTCCCTCAAGAAGGGCAAGACCCCTCCGGTGGCTGTGACCTCCCCCATCACCCACACAGCCCAGAGCACTCTCAAAGTGGCAGGTAAGATGTGATTCAGGTAGGGTCCAGTTTCTCTGGTGGGGAAAGAGTTGGGTGACATCTTTGTGGGCCTTCCCCAAGCACGTCAGCCACTGGGCTCCCTGTGCCTGCACTTGGACCTGGCAGCTGGATGTGGGCTGGAGGGGGTGGCAGGGCTGGGTATCTGTGCGGGCAGGTTGTGGGTTTGGCCCCATGCTGAGCCCTGTTTGGCCAGGGCCATACCTGTCCCGTGGCCTCGTGGTCACGTGCTGGACTGGGGCTGGCTGTGGCTCTGCCCCAACACCTGGGACACCTTTGTCTCCATTGCATCCCTGCGTCTCCAATGCTGGTGTCTAATCTGGGCTAGTTTGCACCCAAATGTCCCCTAAAGCCTCCCAGGACACTAACCCGTCCTTCCCTGCTCACCAGGCAAGCCCGAGACCAAAGTCACTGACAAGAGCAAGCTGTCTGTGAAGGGCACGGGCCTGCAGCGCTCCTCCTCCGACGCTGGCCGGGACCGTGTCACCGATGCCAAGAAGCCACCCTCAGGTCTCACACGCCCCTCGGCCTCCAGCTCCTTCGGCTATAAGAAACCGGCTCCTGCCACTGGCACAGCCACAGTCATGCAGGCTGGCGGCTCGGCCACGCTCGGCAAGATCCAGAAGAGCTCTGGCATTCCCGTCAAGCCAGTCAGTGGGAGGAAAACAAGCTTGGACGTCTCCAACGCAGCCGAGCCTGGCTTCCTGGCCCCAGGGGCTCGTTCCAACATCCAGTATCGCAGCTTGCCCCGGCCAGCCAAGTCCAGCTCCATGAGCGTGACCGGTGGCCGTGGCGCCAACCGGCCAGTCAGCAGCAGCATCGATCCCAGCCTGCTGAGCACCAAGCAGGGCAGTATCTCGGTGTCGCGGCTCAAGGAGCCGTCCAAGATCGGCGCCAGCCGCAGCACAACGGCCCCTGTCAACCAGACAGACCGCGAGAAGGAGAAGGCCAAGGCCAAGGCAGTGGCACTTGACTCCGAGTGCGGGACAGTGAAGAGCATCAGCTCACCTGAGAGCACCCCAAAAGCCCAGGCCAACCTCCTGCCGGCGGCCAAGGTGGCCGAGCTGCCCCCCACGCCTCTCAGGTATGATGTTTCCACCCCTGAGGACAGCAGGTCCCTGGCACAGCTGCACCCAGCATCCAACCGTGCCCAGCATCCAAGTCTCACTTGCTTTCTTACCTATTTTCCCTCTTCCAGAGCTGCTGCCAAGACCTACGTGAAGCCTCCCTCGCTGGCCAACTTGGACAAGGTCAACTCCAACAGCCTGGACTTGCCCTCCTCCAGTGAGCTGCACCCCCCACACACTGCCAAGCTCCAGGACCTGCATCCAGCTGGCGGGCACCTCGCGCCATGCTTCAGCCCCAGTCCTGCCCCCATCCTCAACATCAACTCGGCCAGCTTCTCCCAGGGCCTGGAGCTCATGGGTGGCTTCAGCGTTCCCAAGGAGGGCAGGATGTATCCCAAGCTCTCAGGCCTGCACCGCAGCATGGAGTCCCTGCAGATGCCCATGAGCCTGCCCAGTGCCTTCTCAGGGGGCAGCACCACCACCCCTGCCCCTACTGCTGCGCCCCCCGCCAGCACGGAAGAGGAGGAAGAGGCAGGGGAGCTGGGCTGGAGCGGGAGCCCCCGGCTCTCGCATCTGGACAGGTATGCTGGAGGGAGGGCGAGGGGCAGCTGGGACACCCCCGTGGGCATGGGTCCCTTCCTGCCGTGACCTTTGCCTGCTTCAGAGGCTTTTTCCTGCTACATTTCTGTGGAAAAGCTCCCTGTTCCTGCAGCTCAGCCCCCATGGCACCTTCCCTTGTCTGCGCAGGGATGTCATTGATCTTTTCTTCCTTTCCAGTGCCAACCGTGACAGGAACACGCTACCCAAGAAAGGGTTGAGGTAAAAGAGCCCAAACCACTTTTGGGTGGTGCTGGGGAGGGAGGGTGGGCACGTGGAGTTTTCCGGGGGGGCTTGCGGTACCTTCCCTGCTGTGGAAGGCTGGGCCACGGTGTAGCAGGCAGGAGCTGGGCCCACCTCACCCAGCCGGTCTCTGCTCTGCTCCCCAGGTACCAGCTCCACTCCCAGGAGGAGGCCAAGGAGCGGCGCCACTCACATGCCATCAGCAGCGGACTCCCCGAGTCGGACGACCAGCAGGAGCTGCCCTCGCCCCCCGCCCTCCCCATGGCGCTGGTGGGGAAGGGGCCGCTCACCAGCATTGGTCAGTGCCCTCACTGCCAGCCCCCCAGCTTGCTGCAAGCCCCATCCCTCCTGCCCCCCATTGCCCCCCGCTCCCTGTGTGACTCGCTGATGCTGTGCTGGGTGCTGCTTTTCTCCTTGCCACCCGCAGCAGCTCTCAAACCCAGCGCATGGTGCTTTTGGTCCACTGAGGTACTGGGGTGTGCCCACAGGCCAGGGAGGTCCATCACCTTCGCTTCAGGGCATCTCATCCACCCTCAGAGCTCTGCCTGTGGCTCCCTGCTCCTCTGGGGGTGCTCGGCAGGGCAAGGGGTGAACTCTGCCCTGCTCTTGATAGGGTTTACGTGTTTCTGGAGGATTTCGGGGGGTGCAGGCAGGCGGGTTGGGTCTGAGGTGGGGGACAATATGTGATGAGGTCCTCCCTTCCTGCACCCACAGGTGATGGGCTCTGGCATGGTGATCCCCACTTTGCCCTTGAGTGATGGACTTCTTTCTCAGCCCTTGGTTACCTTGGTGCTGGTGTCCAGGTCTTCCCAGTGTAAATCTACGTTTTAGCTTTCCCCCACTGTTCTGCTGCTTTGGGACTGCGATCCCTGCTTCCGCTCTGCATCCCAGCTCTTGTGGATCGCTCCCAGCCCAGCTTCCATATCCCAATCCCAGGTCCCTGGCGTGACTCTGACCCTCCCTCTCCCCTGCCTTCTCCTTGTAGTGAGCCCCACTGCTGCCGCAACCCCGCGGATCACCCGCTCCAACAGCATCCCCACCCACGACTCCACCTTCGAGCTGTACAGCACATCCCAGATGGGCAGCACCCTCTCCCTGGCCGACAAGCCCAAGGGCATGATCCGCTCGGGCTCTTTCCGGGACCCTGTGGACGATGGTGAGAGTCTGCTGTGCTCCTGCCTGGGTGAAGGAGGCTCCCCAAGGGGATGGAGGGGTTCCCCACACAGTTGTCCCTTCCTCCTGGCAGTGCCGTGGTGCTGTCAGATGGGTTGGTGCATTCCCTTCTCAGCATCAAAACAGCAGCCCCCGGGGGCCTGGTGGACCTCTCTGTGCTGACATCTGCTGACCCTCATGGGTGCCAGAGCTTGTGCTGACCCTCATGGGGTGCCCAGTGTCCTTGTGTTGGCACCAGGAGGTTGTGGCGCCAGGGAGAGGGGGAAAACAAGCAGCCAGAGAGGGTGGCAGAGCCTGGGGGTGGTGCAGGTAGAGGGTGCTTCCCATGCCCTGCTGCCCTCTGGGGAGGTCACCAGCCACATGCCAATAATTGAGCAGTGCTGAGCAGCCGCCGTCTCACCCTCTGCCCCCCCAGCTCCCCACAGAGCCCTCCTCCTTCACTGGGACCTCTGTCCCCTGCACCCTGCTATGCCCTGCGCCTGCAGCCCCTGGGGGTGCCACTGGCTGGGGCACGCTGACACCCTGGGTTTTATTCTGTTGCAGTTCATGGATCGGTGCTGTCCCTGGCCTCGAGCGCATCCTCCACATACTCCTCCGTAAGAGCCGCCTTCGTGCTGCGCCGCTTTGCGCATGGCTGGGGGGGTGGGTGGGAATGGGGGGCTCTGTGCATGCCTCTGCCTTGTGCCAAAGCCTGTCTGTGCCTCGCTGCCTTCCTGACTCCCTGCTTCTGTCTGTCCCTCTCTGCTCTCATGCTGCCAGGCTGAGGAGAAGATGCAGTCTGAGGTGAGCCCACACCTTCTGCTTGTCGCCCGCCCCTGCCCCCCTGGCAGGGTGAGCACCCGGCCCCTCTCACTGCCTCTGCTCTCTCCCCACAGCAAATCCGCAAGCTGCGCCGTGAGCTGGAGTCCTCACAGGAGAAGGTGGCCACCCTGACGTCCCAGCTGTCTGCTAATGTGAGTCCCTGCGGGACACGCTGCTCTGTGTCCCTGCCCTGCGTGGGGCTGATGCTAACCTGTGCCCATGAGAGCCTTCATTTCTCCTCTCCACCCCACACCTGGCAGTGGGTGCTTGCC